>VDFB02049217.1:133832205-133914002 GCA_007258455.2 Sequoia sempervirens | reverse complement strand
CTTCCTCTTTGTGTTAGCCTGAGTGCGAGTCGAAATCCCATCAACAACATCTCTGCTACAACCTCTGTCCACATCCAAGTCCATGAACAGCGAGCCCTTTTGATTTTTTTCCAACTTTTCCACCATAGCATTAATGATAATGGTGTTATGCCTAGCAATTTTATGATTATGCTCCACAGTGGCCCTGATATTTTGGCCAATCTTGGACATATTGCTCTCTAGCCTAGACAATATTTCCTCCTACAACTATTGTCTTTTCTCCATTAAGGGGGTGTTCTGACCATCATTCTCCTTACGGCTCCAGCTCACCTTCTGCTCCAACTCCATGACTCTATTGCTGAGATCTTGTGACAAAAGTGGTTCAAAATGGCAAAGTGATAGCCATACGCCCTGGTGAAGCGCCCATCAACCGTGATGTACTCCATGATGACTCTCAAAACTTTCCTCTAGATCAATTTAATGGACTCCACATCAAAGTAGCTATTAGAAACCTTAACCAACTTAGCCTTCTCCTTATCTTTCTTAGGAAATCTGATAATCGCTTCATCAGAGAACTGATGGTCCTGATAAAATTTCACACCCTCAGTCGAAAGACTAGTAATCTCACCAATGATTTGCTCATTCAGCTTAACATTCCTCCCAAATAGCACAATCTCACCATTTTTCCAGTTTTTGGCGAAATAGTCCAGCATCATCTCATCAGTACCATGGAGCTTTTCCAAGAATGGAACTAAACCTCCCTTTTCAATTTTTTCCCAAGCTTTAACATTCTTCCTGTGCTCTTGAAAGTTGCTTGGCTCAACATGATTTATCTCTCCCCCCATATTCAAAGCTTTGCTATACCAACCCCTACAGTTGCTTTGGGTCCCGTATGAGCTTATTTTCCCAGACACCCAGAAATCATGCTGAAAATGCTTCTTGAAAAGGAAAATGACATCGGTCCCATCAAATCTAATGAGATCAACGTATTTAATCCTTATCCGCTTCATCATGGTGAAGACAAACTTCTCTTCCATGTATAGAATCATAATAGATTAGAGCTTTAACCTTGGAATGGAGGTAATCGTTCTTCCTCCATGTGTTTTCCCCAACGCTCTTGACCCCTTCATTGGCAAAGTAATTCACCACCTTATTGGATTCTCTGTAGGTGTGGGAAACTTTCACTTTGTTGAATTTACTTAATATAGCAATTGTATCTTTGATCCATTTTTTGATGGTCCACGAAGGGGGGGTTAACCCAATAATGCAGTCTATTATGTTCTTAGAATCCCCCTCCAACCAAAGACATTTCATATTCATATTGAAATCCAGGTTAACCACATGATAAGCCCCAACAGCTTCCGCAACATGATTAGTTTGGGTGCCAATGTCCACAACAAAAGCCACAATAAAATCCCCTACATTGTCCCTTAAAACACACCCACTGCTAGCTATCCCAGGGTTTCCTTTAGCAGCACCATCAAAATTGGCTTTCACCCATCCAAAAGGCGGAAAAGTCCAACTGGCATTCTCCCTTCTAGAATGGTCTAGCGTGGGGACTTTTAAAACAACTAATTTTGAATTCCACTTTTCAGCTATAGCAATGTCAAAGGGAGACCAAGTAGCTTTATCAACCATTTTTCTAGGGAATAAAGATAAATTTTCCTTTATAGCCCTAACAATTTTTTCATACAAGTCCCCCTCTGACGTCTCTTTTTCCATAAACAATTTGTTGTTTCTTTCCTTCCAGATACTCCATGAAACAAAAGGTAGAACAAAAGACTAGAGCTTACGCACAAAAGGATTTTTTGATGGATCTTTCCATTGCAAGAAAAAATCTTCAACCGAAGTAGGGAAAACCCAAACCACGTCAAGATGCACAAGAATTTTTTCCCATATATGTGACACATAAGGACAATGAAGAAAAAGATGATTAATAGTCTCAGCATCATTCCTACACATGTAGCATCTATTAGGTAATTGGATTCCTCTCTTGCCAAGATTGTCCAAAGTGAGAATCTTGTTTTGTAGCATGATCCAATATAAAATATTGATTTTAGGAATCAAAGAATTAATCCAAGCTTTAGCCCAGAAGAGCGGGAACTCCTGTGGACTAACCATCATAGAAGTAGTGGAAGAAATTGAAAAACTGCCAAATGAATTGTCTATCCAAACCGCAAGATCATCCACTTGGTGTTGAGCCAATCTAAGGGCCCTGAAGGAAAACTGAATTAGGCAAAGATCCAGAATTATAGTCCTCAAATCAACCCAGTCCATGTTCCTCCAGTAATCTTTGACTAGGACCCCGAATTCCCTTTTACAATTATTCATCCATTTACTGAAATTCTCAATTCTGATTAGAGGATCCTTGAAAATCCATCTATCTTCTCAAAATATAACATTATTTCCTTTTCCAACAATCCATCTAGTCCCCATCTCCAAAAACTTTCTTCCTCTACTCATATCATTCCAACAGACTGACCCTCGAGGTAAAAGAGAAGAAGTAATAACATCACTAAGAGATTCATAGTTGCTAAAGTATTTGGCTTTTAAGGTCTCTTGCCATTCCCCTCTCAAAGTAAGAGATCTCTAGAGCTATTTAGCAAGAAGGGACAAATTCAACATTTTAATTTTCCTTAAGCCTAGACCACCTCTCAATTTAGGTCTGCAAACCAAGTCCCACCCAACAAGTGGGAGTCTCTTCTTATTCTCCACACTAGACCAGAGAAACCTTTTCTGAATTTTTTCAATAGCCTTAGCATATTTAGTAGGAATTTTAAATAAACTGAGAGCATACACAGGTAAATTTTGCAAAGAGGCTTTAAGGAGTTGAATTTTTCTAGCTTGACTGAGAAGTGCTCCTTTCCATCCTGACAACTTCTTATTGAATTTTTCAACCAAAGAGATCCAAAATGAGTCAGGGGGTTTAAGGCATAGAAGCAAACCAAGATAGGTTGATAGTAAAGGCTCGATCCAACATCCAAGAATTCGAGCAAGTTTAATTTGTCTATGTTCAGGAGTGTTGAAGAAGAAAATTGAACTCTTTTCCCTATTAACAACTTGCCCAGAGGCAGATTCATAAAGATTCAGGATCCTTTTGAAAGTCAAAGCTTTAGTCATAGTGGATCTTCCCATAAGAATGGTATCATCAACAAATTGCTGGTGGGAACAAGTTAGAAGAGAAGAGGAAGGTCTTAGACCAACAAGGGATCTCTGATCAATAAGATTTTTAATATTTCTTCCCAAACACTCAGCCACAATTGTAAACAAAATTGGAGAGATAGGATCTCCTTGTCTGAGACCTCTGGAAGTCTGAAAAAACCTCGAAGGTGACCCATTCACAATGATAAAGGTAGTAACTGTCAAAACAAGCTGATTCATCAATTGGATGAATTTTCTATTAAAAAAAAACTTGACTAGGGTTTTAAATAAAAAATTTCAATCTACCCGATCATAGGCTTTAGATATGTCTAGTTTAAGAATGAACCCTTCAATCTTCGAAACAATTAGGGAATGCAAATTCTCATGAACAGTGATAGCTGAGTCCAAAATGTACCTACCTGGTACAAAACCATTATGTTGTGGAGAGATCATTTGAGGAAGCAAAGAAAGCATTCTTGTAGTTAGAACCTTTGAAATGATTTTATAAATAGAATTACATAGGCTGATTAGCCGAAAAGCTTCAAAGTCCGAAGCCCCAGGTTTTTTTGGAATAAGGACCACAAAAGTAGCATTTAGTTCTTTCAAAAGACATCTTGAGCCGAATAATTCCTTGACAGCCTTCTCAACATCCAACTCAACAATTTCCCAAAATTCTTGGAAGAAGAATAAGGGGAACCCATCAAGTCCGAGAGCTTTATTGCCATCAAAAGAGAAAATGGCTTTCCTGATTTCAGCCTTGGTAGGAATAGTAGTGATCAAAGAATTTTCATTTTGACTTATCACCTAGGGAGTGGCCTCAAGCAAGGAGTCTTGAGCATCAGACACAATCTCTCCATTACATGATAGAAGGTTATTGAAAAAAATAACAACCTGTTTCTTGATATCATCTTCCTCCTCAAACCTAGTCCCATTCACTTCAATGTAAGCAATTCTATTAGCAGCCCTATGTTTCAAAGTAGACAGGTGAAAAAAAATGGTGTTCCTATCTCCCTCAGTCAGCCAAGAAACCCTTGATCTCTGCCACCAAAATACTTCCTCTTTAGCAATAATATCGTGCAACTTAGTGAGGAGTTCATTTTCCTTTTCTCTAAAATTATCAGTGTACCCCAATTTCTAGATTTTAGCTTGGATCTCCTAAAGATTACTCTTAATATTTGTCTTAGTTCCAAAGATAATCCCAAAGGCATCCTTTTTCCATCTCCTCAAATTAGATTTCACTTCTTTTAATTTTTTAGCAATCCTAAACATCGCTGTGCTAGAAATATCAATATTCCACCACATTCTGATTTCCTCAAAGATTTGAGGATGAGATAACCAGAATTTTTCAAATTTGAATGTAGTTTCTAAACTAATAGGTTTGTTTTAAGAAAAAAAGAAATCTATTTGGTGAAAATTTGAAATTTCAATGCAGTAGTACTTAAATTTAGGGAAAAATAAATTAGGTGTTTGTCTAACCACCTAACCATGATAAAATGATAATATTTTATAAGATTTTAGATATAAATTAGATGACTCATGCTCAATGTGATGCATTTTTTTGTAATTTTTTCCAATAAATAATTAATTATGATTTTTCATTACAACTTTTAAAAAATATAAAAAACTGCATTATCTCAGGGCATAAGTTGGTCAAAACTTCATGAAATTCAATTTTTTATTTTTTTAATCATGTAGTATGCAAAGCATAGAATGTGATGCATGTTTTGGATTAAAAAAATGTGATACCGTTTGAAAGCTATAGATGTTTTTCAATCAATCTATCAATCAGGACTTTAGTTGTAATTTGAATAGAAAATGAATAATAATTACTTATTAAATTCAAAGTACAACATAATTTATATTGGTGGAAAGCTGAGAATCTCCTTTAAAAACCCTTTTCATTTCATCAATTTTGGGTAAAAAAAATTCATCAGCATACCCATCATATTGCCACTTTTTGGCCCATCATGATCCTACACATACCCATACTTAATATCCAATCACTATATACTACATATCCAATTCACCATGACTAGATATTTGGTAAGATTCAAGTCTTTGATCTTAACTAGATATCTAGTTCTACCAAATAATTTTTATGCCTACCTAATTTCCCCTTTTCAACTTTCAACATAAGTCATCTAGTCAACTTGAAGATTAGGCCTTATTTTCATCAATATATATAGTTAACATGAGTTTTTTATTAGATAAGAAGGGGAAGGGTCCCGGTCCCTTACAAATGAAAAATAGAGCCAAATAGCTCAACAAAATAGACTAGCCAAACACAACCAACTAGAGAGAAACAACCAGTCAGAACAACCAATAGTATGTAACTGTTCAAGAAATAACACTTGAACCAAGTAAATCTTTTGAGGGCATGTTAAACGAAATGGTGACCTTTTTGGAAAAAAAAAATCTTCTTTTTTGTGAACCGTTGTCCAAGGAGAATCAAAAATTGAAATCGAGAAATTTTGATCAGAAGAGGAAGACTCCCCTCTAGAGTAGCAGACCAAAGGAACAACTGATACTTTAGGTAAGGCATCCAAAACCTAACCCAAAGCAAGATGATTTACTATAGAATTTTCCAAAACATGAACCTCAAGGGAGGCATCACAAATAGGATTAGAGATAGCCAAATACAAAGGCCATACAATAGTATCCATAGAAGGAGTAGCAACCACCTCAACTGAATTAGGTGGAGCAAATTAAACCTACACTTGAGGAGAAACATCCACCACAACACTTATATTAAGCCTAGTAGAAGGAGAAGTAGGCCTAGAGTCATCAGAAGAAGAAGTAGATTCAACAATATGACAAACTATTAAGTGTTCACAAAGTGAATTCTTTCACCAAGTAGAGGAAGAAATAGGGTGGGAACCTCTAGAGAAATCATGAGCTAAGTGGCCAACAACAAAACAATGTCTATAATGAAAAGGAAGACCATCATAGTCCACAAGCTGAGAACAAGACCAACCATGAATTTGTAGCACAACCTCACCAAGTAAAGCCTTTGATAGATCAACCTCCACCAAAATCCTAGTAAAGGAAGTATGAGTAAATTTTTTGGAAGCCATATTCACTTTCAAAACTCTACCAATAGCATTACCAATGCCCTCATAGGCAGAGGAACAGTAGAACTATAAGGGAAGATAGGGAAGTCTTACCCAAACATGCATCACATCCAAAGGTTCTTTCATTGGGTTAAAATAAAGAAGCCAAGGCCTCAAGGAAAGGAGATGAGAATCCCAAACCCACATACTGTGATCTAAAATATCTTGTTTTTCCTCAGGAGAACTAAAACCCACACCAAAAAAACCTCGTGCAAAAGGGTAAATCTCCATCGGGCCATCAACCAAAGGAGACCAATGGTTGGTCTCCTTTGGTTGATTAGGAAGATATATAACATGAGTTAATTAGGAAGATATATATAGTTATTTCTATATGCTATGTTTCTTTGTTGTTATCTCAATGGAACCACCAAGGTCGATCACCTTACAACGTGATGGGAACTCCTCTTCATGTATGTTTGTTGTTATCGTAGACAAATCTCCCAAGGTCAATCACCTTGAGATGTGATCATAAATCCTTTTTATTTTTTATGGTTGTTTCACCATGTACCCACCAAGAGCATCAAATTCCATGTGACTATTATGGAATCCTATCGTTTCTTTTTTTTTTTGAGATTTATTCCACATATTGGATATATTCTAATCATGTTCTTCTAAAACTTCTAGTGCATAATTTCCATTTCTATATCACAATAAGGTTTCTCTCCATATGTCAACATAACATAATATTCCCAATAACTATTTCGCAATGTTTCATCCTCTATTATCATTATTTTTTCCATTGGTTTTATTTTTTAGTTTTCTTGCATCCATCTCTTCATGGTATTCCATCATATTTCATGTTTCACCTTATTTTTCCTATCATTATTATTTTGATAGATTGCTCATACAATGTTTGCATAAATCACCTTTTAAGGGACATCATCATCTCACCATCAATTTATTATTGTTTCCTCCACATAATTGGGGCATATCATTACTTTCTTCATTTTTCTAATTACTTTCTTCTTAGCTACTTTTATTTTCTTTGAAACAACATTCAAACATAATCTCAAAGAGGGGAAATATAAATATTTAAATAATGTCAAATTTTCCATTAGTATTACATCACCTAAAAATAGTGTTTTATTATTCATTTATCACCTACTATATGATTATCTAATTTAAAAAGTCCTATTATTTAATTAAATTTACCTATCCAATAATATTAATACATAAAATATAATTTTTTATACATAATTATCTAATTTTTACTTAATAATTATAATTTATTTTTTCATATTCTCCATTAATAATTAATATATATTATTTTCCACCTAATATACATAAATAATTCATTTATTTAATAATTAAATCATCAAAATTTGTTTCACCTAGTTCATCTAGTTCACATAGCCATGCTTTTAGTCCCATTTATAAATCAATCCAATTCACTCATACATGCACTTATTTAACTATTGCATGAAAATAGTCAACTCCCTCTAAATTCCCAATGCATTTAGTTAGTTTCTTCATGCAAGAATTTAAGTCATCCATTAGTCTGTGTTGAGCAAAAATAATTATTTTAATTAAAAAATAAAAATATTTTGTAGCTCTTCCATGCTTTCCATCTCTCCTAATCATCTCCCCCAATCTTGGATAAAACTTGAGATCCAAGAGTAAATATCAACAATTCATTTGATTTTTTTATGAAAATGCATAGATCAAATATCTCATTCATAAGTTTATATCACTCTTTAATGTGTATATATTTTATCAATTTTATTATCTAGTGAATGTAGTTACATTATTATAGCGAATTAAGATCCCACATTAATCATGAACATATCTGAAAATGGCACTCAATTTGAGGTTTACATGAGTAGAGTAAATTTTTTGAATTGTTTGGTTTTAATTCTTGTTTTTTTCTCTATTTTTTCATGCATTCAATTAGTTATATGGAAATGATTTCATGCACCAAATTAAAGGTATTTCTAGGAACATGATGGGATCATGAAGATATATATACACATATGCAAGATGCTTCTTAGGAGTAGCTCCTATAATAGGAAGTAATCCATATCCTCTCATTTACGTGATTTATCAAAAATCATAATTCAAATACATAACCACTCTAATTTTTGGTGTGTAGAATATCAAGAAGTCCTCAATCAACTTGTGGGTAAAAGCGCCAAAAAATAGAAATATAAAAATAAATAATTGAAAACAATAAAAACCATAAATAAAAAATTCCTATTTACCAAACTTCACTACAAACATCAAGATTGAGCATATTGTGATGACTTGCTCATGAAAGGATGTGGATGCAACTCAGTAGCATAATAATTTTATTTTTTTTGAAAAATAAAACTAAATAGAGTAAGCTTGCATGATCTAAAGACTTGATATATGAAAGCATTAAGGGAATGAAGTCATTCATATAATTTTTGAGAAATAAGATGGATGGTGTGGATAAGATCAAAGGCTAAGAGTTAGTTGAATTGACTATGGATTCAATATGAGGAGGTGGAGGAGATAACTCAAATGGTCTTTGAAATTTTCCATTTTGAACTTTGAGGAGGATAATAATTAAATAAATCAATTCAATAAATAGATAAGGAAAAGGATTTTATATCTAGAAGAATGGTTAAATAGTGAGGAAATAAATATAAATTTATTTATTTATTATAAGTGGATAATTAGCTCATATTATAAATAATAAAATATTATTTATTTAATATATTAATTATAAAAATAGTAATAAATGATAATTGATAAATAATAAATGATAAATGACAATAAATAATTAATAAATGATAGATGTGATGATATGACAATAATGGTATGATAAATTTTAATAATTAACTATATACTAATTATAAATGGTGAATAGTATGATGATTAATGGTTTACATTTAGATGGGCGGGGGCCCTAGCTTGGTTGGCTAAGTAATTCCGTTGCGGCTCTGCTGGTCACAAGTTCTAGTCTCCCCTCTGTCCCGTGGTACTGGAGGGCGTGTCGCGCCAGCGCCGCCGGTCACGTTAAAAAGTTTACCAGGCGCACTACAGTTTATAGGGGGTCGTGCTACCCGATTCCTGCAGTCTAAAAAAAAAAAAAAAATGGTTTACATTTAGATGAATAATTTTTAGTGTCTACATTGGGCTCTCATTAAATTTTGCTATGCTGCTAAGGAATTATTGTAGTTCAAGAACACTAAAAAATTCTCCATATTGCACTTCACAAGACTAGTCCACAAGAGGCAAAGAAATTCCCACAATAAAATATTCTTCTAAAGTAACTTGATATTGAAAAATCCTAGTTCACATATAAAAATTTTATGGTCGTACTTTGATTTTATTTCTTGCAACCCCAGACCATGAATTTTAATAAAAAAAAATTTTGTTAATGTTATCATCATCTTCTTCCCTAGAATATCAATAATGTTCATCAAGAAATTCTCAAAAATTAGGGTGGAGCCAATAATAGTGTGCATTGCATGAGGAACTTCAATGCAAAAGAGCTAGTGTGATTATGCTGAAATAATTTTAATCACATCCTACACCATAATGGTAGAAGGGTGTGGAAAAAATCATAGGGATATAATAACTTTGCATTATTTTTTATTGAAATCTAGCACACAGTGTTGATTATGTGATTTGCTAGATTTTACTCCAAGTTGAACCTTTTGATTTGATAAGATGGCTTCTTCTAACTTGATGTTCTTTATGGAGAAATCATGCGCCCTATCTAGGAAAAGACAAATATTCTTAAGTCTCTTATTCAATTTTCAATTTGTAGTTTTTTATTATGGATGAAATTTGTGTAATTAAGAAAATCCTTTTTGATATCAATAACATAAATGTTATACATGTTGAACCATTAGAGGTTTTTGATATTAAAAGTAGGGGAAAGGCCCTTGAACCCAAAATTTTAAGCTAGACAACTAGAGAAACAAAAACCAACTAGGCCTAAATACCAATAACAAGAAAAATTAGGCTTCCAAACCTCATAAAAAAACCATACAAGAAAGTAGGAATGCAATCCTAAACTATGACGAAACAATAGAGACAAAAAAATAGAACCATTACTTTTAGAGGAGGAAATGAAATCCCAATAAGCCTTCAGCAGGTCCATAGATGCCCTCTAGTCCTTCACACTAACATAGTATGAAATCGATGTCCTTCATGTCGTCTCCTCCAAATCCTACCCAATTTTCCTTTTATTTTTTCTAATTTTTTGCTTCTCGGACACCATTCAAAAGATTACATGTTGCATGATCCCATCCAAAAAAATAGGGAAAAATTTAAGAAACCCCCCCTCGGTGAAGGTGTAAAATCCTGTCGAATCTTGTATACTTCCCAATAAAAATACTAATTTTAGTAGCATTTTTTTTCATTTTTCGTGAGAAAAAAAATAATGTCCTTTGGCGAATCTTTTCTAATTGTTAGAAGTCTATGGCAAATCCTGGTAAAATGTAAATTTTTTAAGACCACTAAAATTTTTCCATTGGCAACTAAAATCTATTTTCAAACCAATAAAATATTTCAATTGGTGAATTAAACTTGTTTTCAAACCAGAAAAAATAATTTTGTTGGCTATTAAAAAATTCAAACTAAAAATAAAATTTATTGGCGAATTAAACCAATTTTCAAATGATTAAGAAAAAAAATTGGGGAATTAAACATTGTTTAGTAAGCAAAGGGTGTGGAATTTTTCATAAAAAGTGAAGCATTTATGAAAAAAAAATTCCGGCACTAGACATACGTATGTTCTATTGATAAATTTAAAGGGGAAGGCATTTAAATGAACAAACCATCACAAAATTTAAATGAATGGGCAATCATCCTTTGCATTCGCTGCTACCCCTTTGCACCTAATAAATCAGTCTCACACCTGACTAGGGGCAATCAAGTTTTGGTGCTTTTCCTAACCTTAGTTGCAATTCTTTCTTGGTCATCTATGTAGTCGATGGGTCGAAAGTTTTAAAAACTTTAAAACTTTAGACTTTGGTTCTAAGGTTCCAAGTTTTAGCAACCACACAACATTATGGACCACTACCATTCGATGAATTTTTGATGGATGGATATAGTTGCATTCTGGAAGTATATCTATCAAGCAGTAGATTTTCAAATTGAAACCTTTGGAATTACACTAGAACCATTTGATTTGAATGAACCCAATGGGTTGGATTTTGGTGATGAGCGATAGAATAACTTAAGTGGTAGAAATATACACGTGCAGAAATTTTATTTTAAAAGAGGTACAACCTACGAAGAATGTAGGACCGAGGCTTAAAAACTTTTAAAAAAAATTACACAAAGGATGTATAGGAAAATCAATATAACCACGAGGTCCATAACCATTTGATGAAGTTTTGATGGACGACTGTAGTTGAATTCCGAAAGTAAATCTCTGAAGTAGTAGACTTGTGAATTGAATCCTCTAGAATAACACTAGAACCATTAGATGCAGACATGTGGCAAGATAAAGGCTCATTTCTCTCTTGGCAATGCCTCGACGTATTACATTGCATTTAATTGAAATTCTCAATCTTTTAGTTTTGAACAGGGAATCTAGATTCTGGGTGAGCTAGCTGATCAAGGAAGGTCACTTGATAGAAAAGGCCTTTAGGGTGGTTTTTGAAAAATAGAAACTCATGTAATCCTTTTTTGATAATCAATATAGGGTGCTACCCCTAGCAGTGTTTTACCTAGCAAAAAATAATAATTGCATGCAGATTTAAAAGTAAAACATAAAGCAATACAAATGAAAAAATAAAATTATCATCAAATTGACAAAAAACCATTATAAACACTAAAAGTTTAAATTTTTCATTCTTGTTAGGGTTTACCAAAAATAAAACATTGTTGATTTCTAATATGTTATTGACCTTCTCCCCTAGTTCTCGGTGTCATTATTCATTTTATTAAGTCCTTTGCAATGTCAAGTTATTGGACCCTTGGCCTTGATGCCAATCCTAGTGCATTAAAGTCAAACAACTTTAAAACACATGTTTATTATTTATATCATAATTCATAAATTAATCAACCGTTCGATGAACATTTGATGTATGGTTGTAGTTGCATTTAGGAATGAAATGCACAGAGTGCTAGTCTTGCAAACTTAAACCTTCAGAATCACCCTTTAATCATTAGATTGGCAATGATCAACAATTTATAATGTGTTTCCAATGCATGACTAAATGGCTAGTGAAACAAGATTTGTAACGATTTCATATCGTTTGAACTTTGAGGGGCACTGGCGATTTTGACAATTGTCAGCCTATCAGATTCTAGACATCAATCAAATCAAACATTTAAATAACTGTAAGGCTTAAGTTACACGAATCGATTAAAATTTAAGTATGTTTTTGGGTTTGCGTGAATCATGATTATGATTCATGAATCATGATTATACCTAACCTCACACGTTAAACATGTGAGGTGTACATAGGGACCATGTTGGTAGTGGCATTATTGGCAACATTGTTGCCCATAAATAAGGATAGTGAGCACAACTTAAAATGGAAATCATTTGTTGAATGCTAAAGGCTTTACTATTGAGAATTTGAGTGCAATTTTTGAATTGTCATAAGGGTTTTCATTTTGTAGGGTTAATAAGGAATAGGATTCAGGAACAAGATGATGTGGCATTATTGGGGATACTCTAAATTCTCCTACCTACAGTTATGTAGTTATAGAGTAAAAGACCAAATTTCTCTAGATTCAGAATGGGTGGAATTGGAAAGAAGTTGATTTGGTTCACTTGACTTCTCAGACAGGTTTTGAGCTAGGATGAGGAGCTCTGATGGAGATAAGTGCTTTCCCAGTGCATGGAAGTTGCAAGTACAAGATGGAAGTAGTTTTACAACCCCTCATCTTTTGCATGACTCTAATTTTCAAAGGGGAGAAGTACATTTTGTATCTACATAGCTCCCATTTCCCTGGTTTGATTAGCATGCCTTTCCCCATGCATTTATTTTCAAAGCCATGGTTGATCCTAGAAGTTGTCATTCTTGTTAGGGTTTACCAAAAATTGAAATTCAGAGTGCATGGTTGACCCGACAAGTCCCATTTATTTTTAGAAAGGCATGTATGGGTATGTGCAGGATCATCGTGCAAAAAACAAGCCCTTAAGTGGCAAAAAATTCAGAAAAATTAGTGTTAGGCAACTTGACGTAAATATTTGAATAAGTTATCTATATTATTTCAAAAATATGTAAGAATAGAATTTGTATAAAATTGAATGTAGTTTCTAAAATACTAGGTTTATTTAAAAATAAATAAAATCTATTTGGTGAAAATTTGAAATTTCAATGCATTAGTAATTAAATTCAGGGAAAAATAAGAAGTAGGTGTCGTCTGACAACCCTAACCATAATAAAATGATAATATTTTTTTGTAAGATTTTATATATAAGTAGAGGACTCATGTCTAGATGTGATGCATATTTTTTTGTAATTTTTTCCAAGTAAATAATTAATTATGAATTTTTATTACAACTTTTAGAAAATATTAAACTGCCTATCGACCAATTTTAACTTGGTCAAAACTTCATGAAATTTAATTTTCTTTTTAATCCTATAGTATGTGAAGCATAGAATGTGAGCATGTTTTGATTCAAAATATGATGTCGTTTGAAAGTTATAGATGTTTTTCAATCAGCCTATCGATCGGACTTTAGTCATAATTCTAATAGAAAATGAATAATAATTATTTATTAAATTCAAATTAAATCATAATTTATATTTTTGGAAAGTTGAGAATCTCCTCTAAAAACCCTTTTCATTTCATTAATTTTGGGTGAAAAAAAAGTCGTCAGCCACATACCCTACAAATACCCATAATATTGCCACTTTTTGGTGCACCATGATCCTGCACATACCTGTATTACACTTACATTTTCACCAATGATCTAGCAGAAGCTTGGTGCTTGTGCTTACATTTGTATTTGTACTATGTAATAATGTGACATTGTAATTCAATTTTAATAAAGTAAATGATTGTGCTATTAATTTGACATTGTATTTCCTTTTATTAAGTCCTTTGCAATGTTAAGTGTTACTATGCTATTAATGTGACATTGTAATTCCTTTTATTAAGTCCTTTGTAATTGCAACATTAATTGTTACTGTGCTTAGTGCTATTAATGGTTGTGCTACTATTATTAATGTGACATTGTAATTCATTTTATAAAGGCCTTGATAATTTGAGCACATTAATGGTTAAAAATAAAAAAACTTTAAAACACATTTTTATTATTTGTATCATAAATTACTCAACGGTTCGATAGAACATTTTATGTATCGTTGTAGATTCAAGGAAGAAAAGAAAGCTTAGTTGCTAGCCCTTTGAGTTTTATAACCATTTGACATGTCGCATTTTTATGGAGTTCTAAATTTTCATAACTACCTGATTCCCCAACTTGGTTCACTTTGTTGAGTAACTTAAGTTCATGCATATGTAACCTTTGAGTTACGGTGTGTGGATTTAGTCGATGGGTCAAAGGTTTCAAAAAAATTGAAACTTCAGACTTTGGTTTTTAGGTTCTGAGTTTCAATGACCGTGCAACATGATTTTCTTATCTTTCCTTTCAAAGGTGTCATCGTCTGACATCTCATTGAACGCTATGTACAGAATAAACTTGAGTTGTCTTTTTAGGAATTTCCAAAAGAATGCAGGTTTAAAGGCTATATTTTTGAGGTATGAAATTGAATGTCGTATTTAAAGCACGTCCTATCAAAAATAATGACATACGTGGGTGGTGAAGTTTTACTCAGACATTTAGCTTGCATTCTCATTTTACTCCACATTGAATGCACGTCTTGTCATTTTATATGGCTTGAAGGTGGTGAGAACTTATTTGTTAAAGCCTCAGCTGTACTTCTACCTATTGATGTTATTTCTTCAGGAATTCAAGCATCTCATTAGGCATAGTGAGCTCATGCAGTCTGAAATTGAAAATCGTTGGCTCGGCGTGAGGGATATGGAGCTAGGACTTTTTAAATTGGAAGAATTTTGGGCATGTCTGGACAATAAAGAAAAATTTATTGTAGATGTGAAGGTGTTTGAAAGTGGACTAGCTCAAGTTAGAAGTTTTCTAGAAGCAATGTTGAGTGCTGACCTCATTGTTGCATGTGTGAGAAGGTACATTCCTAAAACCCAAGAAATCAAGGCCGCAAACAGAACCATTGTAGCTAAAAAAATTCTTGAGGTCATTTCTCAAGCATTGGGAATTCTAGAGAAGACATCTGTAAAGGAGATGTCTATTGTAATAGCTAATGAATATTTTAGGACTAATGAAACCTGGTGTAAAAATTTTATGGCCAATGGGCACTAGTTAAAATCGGAGAAGAAAGGTAGGTCTCAATTTCCCAATAAACTTAAGAGGACACATTTTAAAGCAGAAATTGCTAATGTTATTGCTTTACTTCATCATATCATTGGGAATGCACAAGTTGAATTATTTGAAGACTAGACGTGTCAATTCATTTTAGTTATCTTTGATGATAATGTGTTTATCGATTGGGTTGAGATAATTCTCTTTCGCTTGCATGAGAAATTAGTTAACTTTTAGAAGACTGCTACCTTTCATTTGTGTTCTTGTTTGATATATATCATTTCTTGTCAAAGAGCTTATTGGCCAGGGTTGAAACCACAAGTACCACCAAGTCCTGGCATGCCTATGTATAAGTGTTATCCACAATTTACCAGACAGTTTGGGATGGGAGAATATTATCTTGTTAATGATGCCTTTTTAATGGAATTTGTGAGAAAGTTGGATGGAAACCCTGAAATGCATTTTTCCCCTGAATCAAAATCTCTGGTGTTGAAGTTTAGAAGTTTTTATATCTAGTTTGATATATTTTCTTATTTTAGAATTGGAGGTTATGAGAAGGCTCCACTTAAATTTCCTAAGTACCCTGAGAATTTACTAGTATTTTTGGAGTTCAGCAGACAAATGGCCATAGTAAATATTAAATACATGAATATGGGAAAGTGAGGGTATACCTTCACATTAGTAACTCCTTCTTTCTCTTGCAAAATTAATTAGATGGCTAAGAATGTTGAAAGGATTCTCAAAGAATACAATCTCTAGTACTTTTTTGTAATAACTAATTTTGACAGCAAGGGCTTTGTGAGAAAAAATTTGTATGCCTCCGGCTTGTATCAACACCAACCTTCAATCAAAAATTTCTAGGAAGATTGTGCTAATGAAAATGAAGTTTTTAGAAGGGACCATATGAGGTTAACCCTTGAGCAGATACAATTTTTTGGTCTCTCTTTCCAAATTCCTAAAAATGTGTCTGAAGATTCGATGGTTCTTGATCCTAAATATATGAGAAGTTGCTTGATAAATCACATCCCAGAGTTAACTGGGATAAAGATGAAGTTTTATGTATGATTAAATGGGCCGAACCAATACTCAAAAGGACTCAAAATTGGTTGGAGGGAAAATGGTGTTGGGTTTTTGGTTCTATTCATGAACCAAAATTGTCCCAAAAAAATGAGCAAGGATCTAGCCAAGTAGTCCCTAGAGGTACATCATCGGCAAGGATATTCATCAAGTCTTCTAGCACCAATTCACAATCTAGGGGTGATGGTGAAAATCCATATAAATCAAGTAAATCAAAATCAATATGTGAATGAGACAGCCCATCCACCCCTGCTCTTAAAAAGAAAAATATCCAAAAAAAACTTTTGTCAGAAGATTCAAAGAGCATCTTTAAGTATATTGTTGAAGATAGTACTTTCCTGCCCTTGTCTTAAGAATCTTGTCCTCCTATAGAAAACATATCAATTATTCCTAGTGATTCTAGAGAGGTCGTTCAAAGTGATAAAGCCCCCAATCTAATAGAAAACTCTCCAGTATGGTTGAGGAAAGCAATAGAAAAGAAGAGGAAATACACTCCTACGACATCCGCTAGGGTAGATACAATGACAAAATTACTCCAATCTTCCTTAGGGCCCAAGAAAGCCCAGAAAATGTCAAGAATTCTAAATGATGTTGTCTCTAGTAATCAGGTGTTAGACATTGTAGAACCTTTAAAAGATGTAGATGATGATAAGATAACTACGGATGATTATAAAATCATACATGTTGACATGGGTCCCTAGACACTTGAAGGTGATGTATATCACACTAGTTACTCAATCAATGCTTTAGCCAAGCAGGAAAAAGAAGAAAGGAAAGAAAGGGTAAAATTGTAATCTCAAATTTTGGATTTCAAAAACTTTATCTCTTCCATTTTTTCTCCCTTTTTGTCTACTAAGGCTTCTAGTTCCCAAGAAAGAGTTATTGATGAGTCTGTGATGTAGTTGATTAAGAAAAATCTAAATTATTCCAATGCTGCTAGTGAGTGGATTGAAGAATTATCTTAGGAAGCTATATTTTTTATTAGTAAATATGTGATTTCCTACACTCGCATCGTTGATAAAAGAAGAATAGAAAAACTACAGTAGGTTAGAAAGGATCAAACTAGTTTGTATGTACTTTCAAAGGAAATGAAAGAGTTAGTTTCCATGGATTGATTGAAGTTGGTAAATGAACAAATTGTTAGTGATTCAAAGGAATTAGATCCTTCATGGTTGATTCACTTAAATGGAAACTAAACATATATGATGACTTGGTAAAGGAAATCACAGAAGTGTTGGAGAAGTATTTGGATATGTTAGGAGAAATAAAGGGGAACATTCATGATCTACAAGTGAAGATAACAGATGATTTTGATGAGAAAATTTTAAACACAAAAGAAATCTGCTCAAATTTTAGAGAAGTCTTCAACAAAGAAGTAGTAGATGGGTATGTGCAGGATCATGATGGGCCAAAAAGTGGCAATATGATGGGTATGTGGCTGACAGTTTTTTTTTTACCCAAAATTGATAAAATGAAAAGGGTTTTTAAAGGAGATTCTCACCTTTCCACCAATATAAATTTTCTTTACTTTGAATTTAATAAGTAGTTGTTATTCATTTTCTATTCAAATTACAACTAAAGTCCTTATTGATAGACTAATTGAAAAACATCTATAGCTTTCAAATGGTATCACATTTTTTGAATCCAAAAGATGTGTCACATTTTATGCTTCACATATAGGATTAAATAAAAAAAATTGAATTTCATGAAGTTTTGACCAAGTTAAGGTGGTTAGACATATGTTTTTTATATTTTTTAAAAGTTGTAATAAAAAATTTATAATTAATTATTTACTTGGAAAAAACTTACAAAAAATTATGCATCACATCAGGACATGAGTCCTCTACTAATATCTAAAATATTTTAAAAAAATATTATCATTTTATTGTGGTTAGGGTGGTTAGACAGACACCTACTTATTTTTTCTTTGAAATGTAAGTACTACTACATTGAAATTTCAAATTTTCACCGAATAGAATTTTTTTCTTAAAAACCTAGTATTTTAGAAACTACATTCAATTTTCTACAACTTCTATTCTTACATATTTTAAAAATAATATAGATAACTTATTCAAATTTTTACGTCAAGTTTCCTAACTCTGATTTTTCTGATTTTTTTGCCATTAAAGGGCTTGTTTTTTCCATGATGATCCTGCACATACCCAGATCCTCCTACAATGACTAAAGAATCTTTCTCAAAGCTTGGTAGGTTGGAGCTTTATCTCAAAAAATTTAAAGCTGAAGTAGAAAGGAGGTCTGACACACTAAACGAGTTTGAAGTTTCTCTCAAAAAATGGAGAACTGGGCTTCAGATCACATTGACACTAGGCAACAAGGAGATTTTTGTAATCATTACCAAGTACAAGGAATATAAAGCCAGAATGAATATGTAAGAGAATTTTTTGCAACAAGGAGAGAATGAGGAGCCAAATGTTGATGAAGTTCAAGTGGCTGGGAATGATGCATAGTTTATTTTTAGCATTTTCATAAACTTTCTTTAAAGTTGGCACTTTTAAGTTAATGACTTCTTTTAATTTTCAGTACAGTTACTTTCAAGAAACTATTAACAAAGACATTGGCTATGTTTAAATATTGGTTCAACTGATGTGATTAGGCTCTTTTGAGCAAACTTTGATTTACTCATTACGGTAAACTCTATTAATTTGGCTATTATCTGTTATTTTGATATAGAAGACATTGGTGGAGTTTATGCATGCATAATATTTTAGTTATGGTGTATAGATTTATTCTATTTATACTAAATTTTTTCTATTGTGATATATATTATTGGGATGAAAAATGATATAATTTTTCTATATTGATGTGGTGTTATTATCTGTGAATAAATTTTTTGCAGTGATATTGGTTTAGTCGTTATCTTTCTTTCAGAAGTTCTATTTCTATTTACATGAGATTGATAGATACCTTTGAAGCTTTCTAGTTAAAAGCCCCATATTTTATTTGTTTTCTAGTTAAAAACATCATTAGTTTAAAAAAATAATTCATTGAACATTAGATAAAGGTATCTGCCACCTTTAAAAATAAGTAGAGAATCAGTTTTGAAGTTTGTAATAATGTTACCGATTCAACTATGGTTACATTTATCACCTTTTATGGGCATATGAATATAGAGTTGGGTGATAAATCTATTAACCAATAGATATAAAACTCTTAGGGTATGTCTTCCCATTGGAGACCCCTTCTTTTGTGTGCAAAACAAACCAGATGGCTAGGGGAGCTGAAGGAATTCTCAAGGAATATAACCTCCAAAATCTATCTATGAGAGCTAATTTTTACAGTAAGGGTTTTGTGAAGCATAATCTCTATGGAGGGAGCTCATATCAGCATCAGCCATCTATCAAAGATTTATGGGAAGATTATGTCGATGAGAAGGAAGTTTTGAGAAGAGATTATATGAGGCTAACGCTAAAATAGATACAAGCTTCGGTTTGTCATTTCACATTCCTGAAAATGTAGTTGAGGATTCAACAATAATAGATCTTGCATATGAAAAATTGCCTAATAAATCCCACCCTAGGATTAATTGGAGCCAAAGTGAAATTTTAGATATGAGGGTGCATGTTTCCCTTGTACTTAAAAGAACCCAGGACTAGTTGGATGGGAAATGGTGGCAATTTTTTGGTCTTGTTCAAGAGCCTAAGTCATCATAAAAGAATGAATAGGGGTCTATGCAAGCATCTGGTGCAAGTGTATCATCGGGAAAACCCTTGGTGAGGTCCTCTAGTGAAAATTCTCAGTCAGGAGGTGATGGTGATAGGCCAGAAGAAAAAATCAAGTTAAAGAGCATCTGTGAACAAGATAGTGTGATGTCTCCTACCCCTACGAAGAAGACCAATCAAGAACAACTTGTGGCTATAGACACTGAAGCTATTTTTCAACAAATTGCTGAAGATAATATCTTTCCTCCTCTATTTGAATTTCCCTCTTCTCCACTTGATAGTGATAATCCACCTTTCACTCCTAAAGAAACTATTAGCGGAAATGAATATTCTAGTCTAGTTGTAGCCTCCCCAAGATGGCTGAAAAAAGCAGTGGAGAAGAAGAGAAAGCATATTCCTACAATGTCATTTGGAGTGGATATAGTTTCAAAGTTACTTTAAAGCTCTTCAAAACCTAAGAAAGCTAAGAAGATGTCTTGAGGATGGTGACTAATGCTACTTCTAGAAATCAAATGTTACAAATTCATGAGCTTGTGAAGGATTTAAATGAAGATGAAATAGCAAAGGTGGACTACAAAGTCACACATGTTGATATGGGGCCTCCAACACTGGAAGGTGATGTGTACCATGCCAATTATTTAGTCAATACCTTGATTAAAAGAGTGAAAGAACAGAGGAAAGAAAATATAAAACTAGAATCTCAAATCCTCATATTGAGTAACTTTATTTCTTCCATGGTCACTCCTCCTACATCTGATGAAGCCTCAAGTTCCCAGGTAGAGGGCATCGATGTGCTTGCCATAGAGAAAATTAAAAAGAATTTGAGCTATTCCAGAGCTGCTTGTGAGGGGATCGATAAAATATCTAGAGAGGCTATCTTCTTTCTAAATAAATTTGTGCTCTTTTACACTAAAGTTGTTAATAAGGCAAAGGAGTTAGTAACAAAAGTTCAACAACTCAGAAAATATCAAACTAGTCTCTATATGCTTGCTCAGGAAATGAAAGAATTGAACTCTATGGATGCAAAGATATTAATTGGTGAGAAAATTGTGAATAATCCTAAGGAGATGGTTCATTTCATTGGAATGGAAACTGAATATGTATGATAATCTAGTGAAGGAAATTAATAATGCACTTGATATATTATATCAAATGTTGGGGGAAGTTAAAGAATATTGTCGTATTCTGGGAGTAGAAATTACTGATGATTTTGATGAAAACATTCTAGATATAAAAGAGATCTCTCTGAAGTTTAGAGAAATATTCAAGAAATAAATAGTTGATCTTGCTATAGTGACATGGAAGTCCTTCTCGAAACTTAGTGGAATGGAGATCCAGTTGAGGACTTATAAATGTGGAGAAGAGAGAAGATCTCAGAAGTTGGTTGAGTGTGAAAATGCTTTGGTCACATGGAGAACTAGGTTACAGATTACTACAACTCCAGGAAGTAAAAACATCACTGCAATTGTCACCAAGTACTTGGAATACAGGCAAAGAGTAAAGGCATAGGAGGCGTTACTAAAGGAGAAGGAGGCGGAAATAATTGATAGCGAAGGAGTCAGTGTTGGGAGTGGGACCGCTATTTAGTTTTTATTTTTAATGTTATTTTCTATAATTTGGCTCTCTTGATATTTCAAAGACTTTTTATTTTAATTTCTAAAATGATTGTCTTCAAGAAACCGTTATGAAGACAAAATAAACTCTATGTTTGCCAATGGATTGTCTATTATTGGAATGATAGATTTTTGGATAGTTTCATTGTTGTGGAATGTTTATCTGTGAATAAAGATTTTATGGTGATGGATGTGTAAGGATTTCTCACTATAATTTAGGTGATTTGGTAGTTTAAGATTTTATTGTTTAAGTTGGGTGGACACTGGATGCCTTTATAAGTTATTTATGTTGAACTGTTAGCTTCTGTTAGCTTATAACTTATAAGTTATGGATGTTGGTCTATTAGATTTTGTTAAAGGAATGGATTAATCTTATTCCTTTTAGTTATTTATCAAAGATTGTGTGAATGGAAATGCAATAGGAATTTATAAGTAATGTGATAAGTGTTGTTCTTTAAAAATGATGCAGAATCACATATCAAATCCAATGCCATGGAATACAATATTATTTTTTTTCCTTTTCCTAACCTTAGTCGCTAGTCCTCAGAGTTTTATAACCTTGTCATGGAGTTCTAAATTTTCATAACTTACCAATTCTCTGAGTTTTTGATGGTTCACTTTGTTGAGTTGCAAGTCTTTCCTAGTCATCTTTCTACTCAGTGGGTCGGAGGTTTCAAAAAATTTGAAACTTCAAAGTTTGGTTCTAAGGTTCACTTTATTGAAGAAAGAATGGAAAAGAGATAAAGAAAAGTTATGATTATAACTAATAACACTATGAAGAAATGATCACTCACCTTTTCTACTTGGTGGGTCGGAGGTTCAAAAAATTTGAATCTTCACAGTTTGGTTCTAAGGTTCATTTTTTTGAAGAAAGAATGGAAAAGAGATAAAGAAAACATATTATTATAACTACTAACACTATGAAGAAATGATCACTCACCTTTTAAGTCTACATTTACGGCTTTGCAGTTCATTGACTTCCAGTTCCGAATGGAGAAGTAGAATCTCAAAACCGAACAAAATGTGTAAGAATAAATGACACTTTCGATTGTATTTATATCGATCAATGATTCCATATTTGGAAAATTTCACGAGATTTTTAAATGGTATATTAAATATTTGGCGAATCTTGCTTGCTTATACAATGATACATTGTAATTTTCAAGGTGAAATGTGTCCTCAAATGTAATTATTTGTCAATGTTATTGGCGAAATAGGTCCCCATGAGCAACTATTTACAAATTTTAATTAGCGAAATAGGTCCTCATGAGCAACTATTTATTTATTCTAATTGGCGAAATGGGTCTTCACAAGCAACGATTTGTAAATTTTAATTGGTGAAATGGGTCTTGATACAATGTTTTTTTAATAGTATTGGTGAATATTTAGGTGTTTTATTAAATGCTTTCAAGATTCCAGGAAAAAATATTAGTCAGTCTAATTGAAACATGTAGTTTGACAATGGAGAATTTTTTGCTTAAATATGCCTCATAAAAAAACTCATTGGTGAATGGACATGCATTGGACCTATAGTTCATAAAATCCAGGAAATTTGGACATTTTGTTGGGTATGAGAAATTCGCCAATTTTGACTTGGTCAATTCCTAGAATTTTCCAATTGGCAAAGATTCACCACTAAAGTTTTCCTTGCACAACAAAAGTGATTTTTCTAATGGCTTCCTCAAGGACTATAATCCTATTTGTAATGTTTTCACCATCATCTTCAAGATCATCCTTCACGAAGCAGCTAGCCCCTTTCTATGCTTCATCCTCCACATTTTGGTTGGGGTCATTGCATGTAACTTCTACATTTTCCATTTCTTCATCTTCAACATTAAGGTTATCATTGCAAACATGCTCCTCCCAATTAATTTTTATGAATCCTCTTTATTATTTTCTCTCGAGATTTCCTCTTCACCGCTATTCTCTTTCTCCTCCTCAACACTTGATTCCTCTTCATCCTACAACTCAATATTATCCTAACTATCTTCCTCACACTCAGTCTGTCATCCAAACCCTTGTCATCAAGATCTAACCTTTTCCCTTTAGTTTCTTTCCCATTATTCTTCTAGTTTACACTAGCCATTCTAGTAGAGTGTCTTTCACTAGACTCGCTACTATTTGAACCCACCTTTTGCTTTTTCACACTTTTAAGAGGTGAGGTCAATTTTTTTCGAGGGGTAGTAGCCTCCTTGACTAACCTAGAGGAGGGATTTGGGGATGTTATGGCAGGTAAGAGCCCTTTTTATTTTAGTTTTGATCTTGAAGGAAGGGCTTTATGGGAATACTATAAGTGATTTTTTAGAAGCTATAAAATCTTAGGGGTAGCAATGGGAGTATGGTTCAACTATGGGGTATCATCATGCATAAATTTATAGAGGGTATAAATTAAGCCTTGATATAGGGGTAGAGAGGCACCTTTAGCATTGTAGGCTGTAAGGGAAGAAAGTAGGAAAAAAGGCACATTTATCCATTATTTGTGACGAACATGATTTAATAATGGAAAATGGTAACCATGTATTGTAGCATATGTTCCCTCGAGGGTGAAAAATCAAATTGGGTGAATTCTTACCAAGCTATAGGGAGAAGCAATTTCTCCTTTTCGTAACCATTCAAACACACAACTTTCTCACCTTCCTCAAAGAACTTATCTTTGAATTTTTGGTACTTCCCATTTAGATCTTTACAACCTTAAACCCTTTGCATTAGAGGCTCATGTCTTTTGCAACAAGGCTAGCAATAACTTTAAACTAGATACCATCAATAACAACTTTGTTCACATTCTAGGAGCTATAGAATTTGGAGTTTACATTATCATCATGCCCTCGCATAGCTTGGAAGAAAGGTATGAGGCCAGCTTCTTCAAAAAAATTCCATAAATCAACATTTTTTTTTAGTGAGACACAAGATAGAGATTTAGATCTTTTTATAGCGCCCCCATTATGCCAACAAGGTGATTGAACAGAGGTATAAGAGAGATCTTCATAAAAAACTTAGCACAACAAGTGGAAGGAATGGGGTTTGAAATGTAGGAAGACATATTGAGGAAGGGGCAGCCGAAAGGAGGAGACAATATATGGCTTGTGTCAAGCTTGTGGGTAATTATTGTCCTAGTCTGCACATTATACCACTTGTCAAGAGTATTGTACTTAAGGCTCAAAAGAATGAAGTGGAGAGGATCCTTACTTGAGATTCCAATCTATAAATCTATCATTTCCATAATAACTTTTCTTTCTCAAAAATTAATAAGGATCAAGGCATGAAAGGACATATTTACAAAATTTAAGCACAAAATGATGATACTACCATTTGTGTAATGAGGGATTAAATCATCATGAGTGACTATAATATTAATAAAATGAATCTTTGTCCTTTTCCCAAAATCCAAAACGTAAACCTTTTTGACATCCCATTATTATGTGCTCACTTACTAACCTTAGTGGAATCGATGATAAAGATAATTAGGTCCAATTGAATATCATCAATGTACATAGCAACATCAAAGAATGAAGCAAAGTAAAAATAGTTGTGTGCATTAGGCAGCCACCTTCCACCTTTGGACACGTCTTTCATTAGAAACTATTTCCTTGATGTTAAAAGGGATATTATCAAATCCCCGATAGGCCCAATTAGTGTAGGATAAGCCAACATTAGCCACCTTGCTAGATGCCCTATTTCCTTTCCTATAGGAATGACAAATTTTATATTGTGAAAAGGTGTTGAGAGATTGTTTACAATCCTCCATCATATCTTTAATCATCCAAGGTTCAGCATAAATTCCTTTTAAAATATTAATAATGACCAAAGAATCACCTTCAATAATTATTTTGTTGCATCTTTTTTCTATAATCTCCTTATTCTCCACTAAGTCATTGTTGCTTTTGAAACAATACTAGAACAAACCCCTAGATTTTTTGTGTATCCTTCAACATAAATACCATAATGATCCCTGATAACACTTCCTGCAGCAACCATTAAATGTTAGTAGTTGTATTAAATTTATATTAATTTCTTAAATATATAAACATTTAATATTTCATAAAACTTGTTAAAAAATAATAACAAAAATATCAATTTTTAAACTTCAAATATTTACAAATTTAAAAATTATGATTGGAACTAGAATATTTAAAATACAATTTTTTATTAGTCTCATTCTTAAATGATATGGTTTATAAACAAATATTTATGGAAAACAAATATTTTGAAACATAATTTAATTTATAACCATGAAGATCCATAGTTGCAAAAGTGATAAGGCAGGATCAAAATTCTAGCCGTTTTTTAAAATGAGGATTGGGGAAGAATAGGAGAATGCAAATATTTTGCAATTCCCGTTTTCATGGCTGCTGATTCGATGTTGATATTTATGTGCTTGTTGGTGGGAAGCATCATAATATAGGCTTTTTTAAGGTAAAAAGATTGTTAAAACTTTATGTTTGAGTATTATTATTTCAGATATTTACTCCATAATTCATTGATGGAAGTTTGCCAGCAAGTTTGGGGAACTTAAAGAATCTCATTTCCATTCATTTAGTGGGAAAATACCAACCTCACTTGACCATCATGCTTACCTCCATTTCCTGTAAGTCAATATTGTCATGAACTTTTATTATGTAAGTACTGACGTCTGCTATTGTATAAGCAGCAATGCATCTTTGTAAATTATATGAAAAATAGAGTTATGGCTCATAATTGTTTTGTAAATCATTATAACCCCAGTGGGCAACCTTTAATTCATGCTGAATTCATGATTAAGGACCCCTAATGTCAACCTTAACAATCATCAATGTCATATTTACATTTAGGTCAAAAGATTGCATGATTGCTGCACTAAAAAATATTAGAAAGAAACACATGGATGGTACATGTAATTTTGATACTTTTCAATGAATGTGCAGTGAATCTATTATTCTCTTCATCTGCTCTTTAAAATGTCCTGAATGATTACCATTCGTAAATATGTCCTTTTAGTAGTACTCATATAACCTCAGTCACCTTTCTAGCATTGTTTCGAAGGCAGATATTACTCATACATTTATTCTATTTGCAAATTAAATAAGAGCCCCACGAATGATCCTCCAAAGCTAATTATTTTGTAGTAAAACATGCATGTAATGCCAGTCTTATGCAATGAACTTTGTTCGAATGTAAGCATTGCTTTTGACTTAGTATACACTATTTTATTTCGGTTATCTTCATAGTTAATTTCATATGATGGGCTTTTCCATACACGAGGTTCATTTTTATTCTTTTTTATGTGTCATGAATAAGATTGTGTACAACTTCTTATAGTTGTTGGAATGAATTATATTTATATTTACTATTTCAAAATTTAAAATAGTTATAAACATTATAATGAGATGTCTCGTAAAGATGGTGTGTAGACAATTTTGTGTGTTAACAATTTTGTGTGTTATGAATATGATTGAGTGTTCTATCATACAATTGTACTCAAGAATGGATAATGTCTATTAGAGAAACTTTGTTAGCATAAGAATTGTGTGTTCCGATTAAGGGGATAACACTCTAAAACAAGCTAAAAAAGCCAATGAAGAATGGTGCAATGCTTCTTTATATGTATGGGAAAATAACCACACTCTACAAGTATTAAGGGAAACCAAAAAAACTTTCAAATGATCTAGGGTAAATAAATATAATAAAGAAATAACAATTAAATTATTTTAAATAAAAGTAGTTTAGTCTTGAAAAACTATGAATGTATGTTATGAAATTGAGAAAAAATATTAAGGTATTTAGTTTTGGATGTAATAAGATGGTGTTCAGTTTGTAACTCATGTTTATCAATTCAATTTAGAATTCTACTATTAAATGTATGACAATGAAGCTTCACTTGCACTTTGTGTTAGTTCCCACATCCATTATTTTGATCTTTGCACATGCACCTCTGATTCATATCCTATGGTTTTGAATGTGTGATGTTTCCTTGATTTTTGCACTTTCAATCATCAAATTTTTTTTATCTCTACTATATGAAATGTGGTTCTACTATATGAAATGTGGTGCTTACAAGTACTTAGAAAGATTGTGTTAGGAGAGGAAAGAAACTAGCTTTCTAGCTTTTGTTTTAGTCAACTTTCTTAATTTATTCAATATTTTTGGATATGCTAGAAGATTTACCCAACTAGAAATTTCCTATAGATACATATCCTTATAATCTAAGATGTAGATGATCTAGTTATTGGTTGATGCTCTAATTTTGGATATTGAATCAAACTAGAAACTCACAATAAAATACGGATTTTTTTTTTTATACAACACCCTAGTGTCACAATTTGAATATTACATTCTTGAGTCAACAAGAAATGAATTGTTGAAGCAATTTGGCTTCGGGTATTAACTAAATATTATTTTAGGAATTTGAGGTTCAATCTTCATAGTTAGTTTCATATGATACGCTTTTCCATACATGAGGTCCATTTTCTTTTCTTTTTTTGTCATGAATAAGATTGTGTACAACTTCTTATAGTTGTTGGAATAAATTATATTTATATTTACTATTTCAAAATCTAAAATAGTCATGAACATTATAAGGAGATGTCTCGTAAAGAAGGTGTGTAGACAATTTTGTGTGTTATGAATATGATTGAGTGTTCTATCATACAATTGTAGTCAAGAATGAATAATGTCTATTAGAGAAATTTTGTTAGCATAAGAACTGTGTGTTCCCATTAAGGAGATAACACTCTAAAACAAGCTAAAAAAGCTAATGAAGAATGGCACAGTGCTTCTTTATATGTATGGGAAAATAACCACACTCTACAAGTATTGAAGGGAAACCAAAAAAAAACATTCAAATGATTTAGGGAAAATAAATATAGTAAAGCAATAACAATTAAATTATTTTACATAAAAATAGTTTAGTCTTGAAAAACTATGAATGTATGTTATGAAATTGAGAAAAAATATTAAGGTATTTATTTTTATATGTAATAAGATGATGTTTACTTGTAACTCATGTTTATCAATTCAATTTAGAATTCTATTATTAAATGTATGGCACTAAAGCTTCACTTGTACTTTTTGTTAGTTCCCACATCCATTGTTTTGATCATTACAC
This sequence comes from Sequoia sempervirens, assembly GCA_007258455.2. NCBI lineage: Eukaryota > Viridiplantae > Streptophyta > Pinopsida > Cupressales > Cupressaceae > Sequoia > Sequoia sempervirens. The sequence continues at coordinate 133,885,044 of VDFB02049217.1, read as the reverse complement.
ATGTACCTTTGATTCCTATTCTATGGTTTTGAATGTGTGATGTTTCCTTGATTTTTGCACTTACAATCATCAAAAAAAATTCTCTCTACTATATGAAATGTTGTGCTTACAAGTACTTAGAAAGATTGTGTTAGGAGAGGAAAGAAACCAACTTTCTAGCTTTTTTTTTAGTCAACTTATTTAATTGACTCAATGATTTTGGATAAGCTAGAAGATGTATCAAGTAGAAATACAAATGCCTATAGATACATATTCTTATAATCTAAGATGCAGATGATCTAGTTATTGGTTGATGCTCTATTTGTTGGATATTGAATCAAACTAGATCATCAAAGTAAAATAGGGATTTATCTTTTTTATACAACATTGTGGTGTCACAATTTGAATATTACATGCTTGAGTCAACAAGCAATGAATAATTGAAGCAATTTAGCTCTTCAAGCATTAATTAAATTTAAGGTTCAATCTCAAACATACAATCTTATTCAAGGTTAATAATATAGCTATGTGTTTGAACTAGTATAAGTAATAGAAAGTAGGAGCTTTGGGGCTATATCATTGGGTAACAAGGACTCAAAATTATATAAGGTATAGTTGAGATGCCAACTCTTGTAAAGGAATATGCCATTTGAATAAATTAGTTCGTTGCATTATGATATGGAGGTCAATGTGAGTTCAAAACAAATGGGAAAAGGTTCTCAAGGTACACTTTTTCATACTTACATTTTCCCCCACCTTGACTTGCATGTGAATAATTATAATTAATTGTGTCACCAAAAAATGTATATTTGGACATTTTTATGCTCATTTGAGTCTTTCTTATGGATTTTGGCTTGATTTTTCCTAGATTTAATGTTGTAATGTGGTCAACACATACACATTAGGTCTTGGGTTCTTGCAAATCTTTAAGAATTCTAGGATGTCTTGTAAAAGTGTTGTGAAGTGTTGTAACCCACTTTCACACATTTCTAGGACACATTCATTATAATTCACCTAAATAACCTCTTTTTATCACTTACCAAGTCTTATTTCAAAGTATTGTAAAGAGTTGTAAGAAGCTCTCACACTTTTCTAGGCTTGTCATCACTAATTTGATCCTTTCTTATGTTTAAATGATCCCTTAATACACTTTTTGGCCCTACTTAAGTGTATTTTTTAGAATAATTTTGTTAAACATCATTAACTACACTTTAATTCCTGACACCTAGTAAAATTGCCCTGGTGGGACCAAGTCACCACCTTGGGTGACTTAGTGCCACTAGGTACAAAAATCAAAATTATTTTAACTTTTTGGTAGGATTTTATTCTCTTAACCTTAAGGTCAGCCTGTGATGTGTTATTTTTTAGAAAATATTGTAAAAACAAGAATAAATAAAGGTTTTTCCTCTCATTTTCATCCCCAATTAGTCTAATACATTCATCCACACATTAGCATACATTCATTCATAATTCTCAAGCATTCTAAGCATTATCAAGCATCCATTGGAGCATCTACTTGCATATCTTCATATTTCTACATCAAGGGTCTGGTGAGTTGTGGCATTTCATTTTTTTCATTCATCATTCTCTTTCTCTTTCATTTCATTTTCAAGGGTTTGATTACCAAATTGGGGTTTGACCAAGGAAAACCCCTATTCTCTAACACTTAACCCTTTTTCATCTCTTTGCATGTGTGTTTTGCAGGTCTTGTATGCAGATTTGTCAAAGAGGAAGATGTTAAAAGGTGTTGTCAACTCATCAAAGTTATTCAAGTCAACAAAGCCCTAAGCACGAATCTTGGAGACCTCTTTCAGCCTGTTTTCTATAGTTTCAAAATTGGACACCTATCAAAAAGAGAAATGTAGAACGAGAGCTATAGGTTCCTATCCCAAAATTCTTGAAAGTTGAAGGTGGACTAAGTCACCATCAATGGTGAATTAGTCCCACTTCCAGGCCTAAAAAATGATTTCTACATTTCTAGATACCCATTTGGCTCAAACTTGTTCTGGTAGAATCTCCCTGAAATGGGACTAAGTCACCTAGCTTGGCGTAAGTGTCCCAATTGGCTTCCCAGTTGGCTTCAATAGCAAATTCTGGAGGATTCCAAAGCCTCTCTACATCACATTCTAATTTCTAGCTGCACCTATCTAGTCTCTTTCATTTTTGTTATTGTTTACTTGCATTCTTAAGTCATTTTTGCATATCATAATGTGTTTTCAGACAACTTGCATTTCTTAGGTTTTACATTAATAAGTAATTTCCTTTATCAGTTTATTGCACTTAAATATTGCATTTAGGCATATTTCATTCTTCCTTTCATTAGTTTTGAGTGGGGATATTATGCATTTTGGCCCATCTCTCTCCTTTTAGGTGAAAAACCCTAGAAGTGCAAGAGAACTTGTGGGTACCAAAATCAGTGTCCACATTTTGGTGAACCCGACTTTAGAACATTTCACTTCTGATTTTAAATGCATTTAAATCATAGGCCTAACTTGCATCAACATTGCATTAGGTTTTTCATTGTTTAATTTGCATCCTAGGGTTTTAAAAATTGCATTAGTGAAAAGCTCATATAGCTTGCATTTTTGCATTACATTTCATTGAAAATCAACAAAATTCTGCATTTTCATATTATACCTACATCTGAAATTTTGTAAATCATAAAATTTTATTTAAAAATTCTGAAAAATTCTACAAAAATCACAACCTGGACTAATTCACCACACTGGGAAACTTAGTCCTCTTACACATTTTTCACTATAATTTCTATCATTTTCAAACCATTTTCTGCATTTCTATTTTTTGTTATTGCATCTTTGTTGTTGTTTCCAGATTTGTTGTTTTATTCCGTTTCTTGCACCTCATTTTCTTTCATACATTTTCATCATGGCTATGTGTTTTAATAAGTTTTGTATGTCATTAAAATATTTAGTTGACATGTCAAGTTGTGCCTTTGAAACTGGTCCTAATGACATCGAACTTCCTCATGCTCCTTCAACTCCTTATGAATGTCATCCTAGTGATGTTGACATCATTGGAGAAGATGATGATAGCATGAATAAGTTCCTAAATGAATACCTTGGAAAGCTCAAATCCAATGCATCCTTTTATCCATCCATGAAACAATAAGACCTTCCTACAGTCTCACCTCCTGATATGTTTGGTTACTTACATCTTGAAACAAATGAAGGACCTAAGTTCCCTCCATCTAGTGAACCTAGTTCTTCTAAACAAGCAACCCCTCAACAATTCTATGATAAAAAAGTTACAAATACTCCAATCAACCTTGAAGAAACCTATGGCAAGGGTTTTACCATTTTAAGCAAACAAGGATGTGATAGAACAATTGAACATGACATTCATCAACTTTTAGAACAAAATTCAAAACATTAAAACATAACAGGGTTAGGATATCAAGATCCTCCTCGTAATAACATGCCTCCTAAAGAATATTAGAGACTTTGGGATGATGGCATGATGATCTTTGATTCCCCTCCTGATTTGAATCTTCTCCTTCCATGTGAACAATCCTTACCTACAAATAATGACAAGTATGATGGGATCACTTTGGGTCCTCCTCCTCCTCCTATTCAAGAAAAGGGTTAATCTAGCAAAGGCAAGAGGCCTTACAAATTACAAAAACTAAAGTTTCCTCTCCATCCACCACTTGAATGTCAAAGGAAATTGTAAATATTGTTAAACAAAGGACTCATACTATTACCACCTATGAATAGGTTGGTGATCTATCCTAAAGATGCTAACATTCCACGTTGTGCATATCATCGCATTCTTGGACATAGAAGTGACGAGTGTCACCAATTGAAAGGAATATTGAGCAAGTATCATTTTGATGGTGATAATTGATATCCAATAAATCCATAAACCACCATCCAAAACCTTATCATGTAATAGTTGTAGAACATTCTCTTCTCACTATTACATCACCCTCCCCATCACCTGCCTTAGCTCATTCTTTTCTTGCACTTAGTGGGGGCAAGAAGTTGCTAGCCTTTTCCTAGTAATTCATTTTTCATTGTCCCTTAGCTACGTTATTCACCTTCCACTTATACCGACTAAGATTGGGAGGCGAATGACTTGCTCGATGGTTGACTTTCATTTTCCTTACTAGTCTTTTGTATTTTCTTTCTCTTTTGTGTGTTTGTATGTGCATAATGTGCTCCCTTGTGATATGATGTTTCATGTTCTCTCTCTTTGTGACATTCCTCTATTTGTACCTTCATTCTTCTATATGTCATACATCACTTTCACCTTTTTATTTTTTCTTTTGCTAGTGTTTTCCTTTTGGGGATGATGCAAGGCATTGAGACCAAATTGTCTCTTTCATGTTGACCCAAATTCCCTCCCCCTTGCCCCTTTTATTTCTCTTTTACTTTTTCTTTTTCCTTTTCTTGTGTTTTTCCTTTTGGGGATGACACAAGGCATTGAGACCAAATTGTCTCTTTCATGTTGATCCAAATGCCCCCCCTTTTTTCCTTTTTCTTTTTTCCTTTCTTGTTTTTTCATTTCGAGGATCACGCAAGGCATTAAGACTGAAATGTCTCTCTCATGTTGACCCAAAATATTTTCCATTTTTGTTCGCCTTTTCTTTTTGCTTGTGTTTTCCTTTTGGGGATGATGCAAGGCATCGAGACATCCTATGTCTCTTCCATGTTGACCCAAATGGATCTTTCTTTTTCTAAGTTTTTTTTGCTCTCTTTGTGTCATTCTTCCAGTTCTATGTATTCGGGGAATGATGATAGTTTTGAGCTCTTTAGAAAACATTGCAGCAACAAACATATTGACCCCAAATCCATAGATCCCTTATGTGTTTGGTGTTTTCATTTTGGGGGAAACCCATTCCTTTTCTTTTTCCTTTCTCTCACATGATTTAGCCTTACTCAAAAACATATGACTTGGCATAGGGGCTTTCCAACTTGGTTCTTTTTCTTCTTTCTTTTTGCATTTTTCATTTTCTACTTTAAAGTAATTCCTCACAGTACGACGTGTAGCAATTCCTTTAAAGTGGGGGAATACATTGGCATTATTCATTTTTTATTTTCCTTTTTCTTGGTTCTTAGTGTAGCTTCTTACTTCATATGATGTGTCTTGTCACTTTGTGGATAACATTGGGTGTGATGTCCTTCATGAGTGTGATATATCTTAGCATATTACATTCCTCTTAGTGGCTTGATGTGACACACTACATCCCCTAAGTTGTGAATTTTCTATTCTTTGATTGGTCCTCTCTTGGAGACATTAGACACAATGTTCCCTAAGTTAAAGACCTCACATGAACTAAACAAGACTCCTTTGAACATCTTTTGCATGTTACATTCTGCATTTTTTATATGGCCACCTTGCATAACACATCTTGCATGCATGTGGTGCCATGACGTTTGTTCATGAGCTCCAAGAATACAAATTTTTTCTTGTCTCATGAAGCTCAAAATGTCATTTTATTTTGTGGCACCTTATTAAAGTTATCAGGAGATATAACTTTGGTATGGTTGAGCGGGAAGCCCATTTTGAGGCATGACTTTCCCCATAGCCACCTACGTGTGTGTCAGTGCATACCAGCCATGAGTGTATGTTTCTTAGTTTTTGGGCCTTCTCACCTAGTGGATAGCCATGAGTTATGTCGCCTTAAAGTGAGTATACATGTCTTTTTCTAGAAAAAAAACCTAGATTTGATCCATAACATGATGGACAAATGATTGAAGCTTGATCTAACTTTCTTTCCTTTCTCGGTCTCTCTCTTTCATTCATTTTCATCATTCTCTTTTGTGTTCCTTTATGCTATTGTTTGGTTCACCATGTGATCTTGATCCTAGGGGCTTGATCATCCCTCTTTATTGTTGTTGTCTCATTTTACTAGCATGGGTGCATTTGGATCCCTCTTGATGTGCATGTTGGGCTACTTTAGTGTCAGTTTGAAGCAAGTTCATCCTCTCACTAAAGTGAGGGCATAATGTATCAACAAAAAATATATATTTGGACATTTTTTATGCTCATTTTAGTCTTTCTTATGGATTTTGGCTTTTTTTTTCCTAGATTTAATGTTGTAATGTGGTCAGCACATCCACATTAGGTCTTGGGTTCTTATGAATCATTAAGAATTCTAGGATGTCTTGTAAGAGTGTTGTGAAGTTTTCTAACCCACTTTCACACTTTTCTAGGACCCCTTCATTATAATTCACCTAAATAACCTCTTTTTATCACTTACCAAGTCTTGTTTCAAAGTGTTGTAAAGAGTTGTAACAAACTCTCACACTTTTATAGGCTTGTCATCACTAATTTGACCCTATTTAAATGACCCCTTAATGCACTTTCCAGCCCTACTTAATTGTATTTTCAAGAATAATCCCATTAAACATCATTAAATTCACTTTAATTCCTGACACCTAGTAAAATTTCCTTGGTGGGACCAAGTCGCCACCTGGGGTGACTTAGTTGCACTGGGCACAAAAATCAAAATTATTTTAATTTTTTGATAGGGTTTTATTTTCTTAACCTTGGGGTCAACCTGTGATGTGTTATTTATAGGAAATATTGTAAAATAAAGTATAAATGAATGGTTTTCCTCTCATTTTCACCCCCAATTATTCTAATACATTCATCCACACATTAGCATACATTCATTCATAATTCTCAAGCATTTTAAGCATTAACAAGCATCCATTGGAGCATGTACTTGCATATCTTCATATTTCTCCATCAAGGGTTTGATGAGTTGTGACATTCAATGTTGTTCATTCATCATTCTCTTTCTATTTCATTTCATTTTCAAGGGTTTGATTACCAAATTGGGGTTTGACCAAGGAAAACCCCTATTCTCTAACCCTTAACCCATTTTCCCCTCTTTGCATGTGTGCTTTGTAGGTCTTGTATGCAGATTTGTCAAAGGGGAAGGTGTTAAGAGATGTTATCAACTCATCAAATTCATTCAAGTCAACATATCCCTAAGTGAAGATTGGAGACTGCTTCCATCCTATTTTCTATAGTTTTAGAACTAGACACCTATCAAAAAGAGAAGTGTAGACTGAGAGCTACAGGTTCCTATCCCAAAATTCCTGAAAGCTAAAGGTGGACTAAGTCACCATCATTAGTGAATTAGTCCCATTGACAAGCCTGAAAAGTTATTTATGCATTTGGGATACCTATTTGGCTGAAACATGTTCTGATAGAATCTCCCTGAAATAGGACTAAGTCACCTAGCTTGGCATAAGTGTCCCAGTTGTCTTCAACAACAAGTTTTGCAGGATTCCAAAGCCTCTCTACATCACATTCGAGTTTCTAGGTGCATCTTTTCAATCTCTTTCATTTTTGTTATTGTTTACTTGTATTCTTAGGTCATTTATGCATATCACAATGTGTTTTCAAACAACATGTATTTCTTAGGTTTTACATTAATAAGTCATTTCATTTATCATTTTATTACACTTAGACATTGAATTTAGGCATATTTCATTCATCCTTCCATTATTTTTGAGTGGGGACATTATGCATTTTGGTCCATCTCTCTCCTTTTAGGTGAAAACCCCTAGAAGTGGAGGAGAACTTGTGGGTACCAAAACTGATGTCCACATTAATACATGCTAAAGAAAATAAATAGTAAATATAAAAGTAATAACAATCACATGTGAAAAGGATATAGATATCAAGATGATAATTCACATGCCATGCTTGTGATTATAAATCCATCATTAGAACTGTAAGCAAAGCATTCCACTAGTATCAAGCAATAGCAATATGAAATGAGCATACTAAAGTAATTAATATTGTCAAAACCTAATCTCTAAAATAAAAAGAGAGATTTAGGGCTATGAATGAGAAATTGAACAATTTATATATGACTACAAAAGAGCCATAAACCAAAATAAAATGATGTAGGGCTATAAATGATCCATCAAAAAATGGTGTAGTGTTGGGAACTAGATCCATCAACCAAGTGATATTATATATCTCCTACCATTTGGTTTTTATTATATAAGAAAAAAATAGGATGTTGAACCATTAACATAAAAGTCCCTCAAGGCAAATTAAAAAAGGCCCATGAGCTAGAAACAACATATTAACAACACATTAATAGAAATGTTCAAACTTAAAAAAAACAAAAAAGAAACAAAAAGCACCAAACTAACTAAAAATATGATCTCAATCCTCCTTGAGGAATTTGAAAACTTCCCTATGCTCAGTACTAGTGCTAGACCTCATCTTATTTCCATGATGTTTTATATATTCATCTAGCAAGGTACAAAGAGTGGTCATCGAGTGATATATGAATTTCAAACCAAAGTGAGAGATGAGTCACATCTTCCTTAAAGCTTGAACAATAGTATGATTGCACTCAAAATATATTTCCTGAGCAAGTTGAACATCGAGGTGGTGTCAAAGTTCTCTTAGTCCAAGAGAGGATCATTCATCTCTAGAAAAGGCTTGGACCCTCATTATCAATATCCACCTTTTCATTTTCTTCATTATTTTTCTTCTTCTTTCTCCTCCATAGTCATAGAGTCATTAGAAATTTCATCAATATCAAAATTTGGGGTCGTGTGGGAAAAAAGCTTGTTAGACCACCTAATGTTCACCTTGGGGCCCTTCATCTCCTTCAAAGTGTTAGTTACACTTTTAATAGTCTCTTCCTTATCATGTGAGTTAGCTTTAACATCCTCCTCTTCACCTTCCATATTATCTGCCTCCAAAAAATATTGGACAAAGGATTTCTTTTATTTTTACTTGTAAGATGGTATCTATATGGCCCTACATACCCAAAGAACTTGGGTTCTTTAGAGGCCTATTTTCATATCATAAAGGCTCACTGCAAAATTCTTCTAGGTAGAAGAGTGAGGAGTTTTTATGCACTTCAATGAGGGAGGGATAGGTTTATCCTCATCCGAGGAGGAAATGGGGGTAATAAATTTTTGGTAGCAAGCTTATTCTTTCCTTTATTGGGAGGCATCACAGATTTCCCCATGGGAGAATCAACATTGTTGTTTTCAGGGAGCTAACATATGGTAAGTCTTCAATGAGACAAGACCTTATTGTTTTTGGTAATCAAAGGGCTAGGTGGAAATGAGAGAGGTGGAAAATGAGAGCTTTATGAAGAAGGATAAGGAGTTTATCAAGGTTTATAGTATCCAATTCAATGGTTTCCTTCATAGTGGACTCCAGCGAGGATAGAAAATAGAAAGAAAAGATAATGAGAGTTGTATTCTTGAAGTGATTTACAAGGGGTAAAGGGTAAAATTAAAAACACTTGAACTTCCCTTCCAATGTAATATACTTCATAAGAAGAAAGCATACCTTATCCCATGGTTGTGGGAGTTTCACTCTATCAAACCTATTGTGAAGTTTCAATTAAAACTCACCCTCTTTGAAAAAGAGGTCCATTCTTTCATTATCCTTTTTTTATTTCATTTTTTCCCTTTACATGACATCTTAGTTGCATGGGAAATAACCTCCTCATTGAATTCAAAGGAAATACCACCCATCCTCACTGAGCACTTCTTCCAAGCACTTGCAAAATAGATGGATAGAATTTCATAATGATCATTATGTAATTAAAGGAAGGGGGTAGTCCCTCCTTCCATACGTATGTGAAAAAGGAGGGGACTATCTTGGAATTACTCGAGCCTAGTTTAGTTCTAACCTTATCACCACCTATAGTCAATGGAAATGGATGATCCCCTCATTTGTGGCATAAACACAAGGATAGGGTTCATATTTCACACTTGCTACACTGAAGGACACCTTAGAGATCTCAATCCAATAAACAATGGAGAGAGAGATCTGAAAACAAGGTATCCTAGGATATGATTTCAGATTACAAGGGGTTCACCACCAAGTTTACACTTGCAAAAGACAATGACATGCAAGGAGAATTGAAAAACCTAGTTTGATGCAATGCTTTACTAAATGACCTAGAAATATAAATCAAACAAAACAAAAAGTTGTAAAACTAAAATTATTCACCTAGAAACTTGTAGAGACTAGAAATTTTGTTGATCCTAAAATTTTGGCCTATTGGGACTCATTCGCCATTTTGGGCGAATCAGTCCCAATTTTGGATTTTGGCATAGGAATGGTTTTTGGGAAAATGGGTATCCAAATCTGCAAATATCTCTAAAAAACACCTATAGTGGGATTCATTCACCACTTGTTGTGAATGGGTCTAGTTTGGCTTTTCTAGAAATTCAAAGTTATGATCTACACCTCTTAGTCTGCTCTTTCTATTCTTCTAGGTTCCTGGATCCAAAACTCTAATTATGGGGTTGTGGATTACCTTTTAGTGAATATTATGACCTTTCAACTAGAGAGACTACTCCAACAAACTTGTAACCTAATCTTCAATGATATTCAATTCTTCAAAGCACCAAGATCTGCAATCACATAAAGAAAGAGAGAAAAACTTGTTGATTGTTAGGGAATAGGGGTTTTCCTTGGTCAAACCCCTCTTAGGTAATTAAACCAAATGATGAAATAATATAATGAAGCATGAACATGAATTAATGCAATTATAAACTTTCCATGATGATGGATCTTGAATTGTTGCAACAATTGATGAAGAATTCTTTCCCTTGAATTCCTTGGAAATGATCTTGAAAGCTATCTTGATGACCTTGTGAAGACTTGAAATGCTTAACCCTTGATTGCTTGACTTCATAACATGAATGCATGATGAAATAATTATTTTGAAGCTTTATTATATAGGAAATGCACTCACATGACCATTAATTTGATCCCTAAGGCCGACATTGAAGAAATTTGAATTAAAAACCCACTTTTCATGCTCAAATCCTTAAAAATAGGCCAAATGGAACTCATTCACCATCCTAGTTGAATGAGTTCTACCTAGATGGAACTCATTTTCCCAAGGTGAAGAATGGGTCCCATAGGGGCGATTTTTCATGCTAGTGTCAGGGAGTGAAGAATTTAAGCTTTTATGTTGATTTTGTCAAGTTTTTGATCAAAATATACCTTGGGATGGACAATATGGGGTCATAGGGGCCTATTAATGGTGATATTAAAGTTATAAATGTAAGAGGGCCCAAAATCCAATGTGAAAGTGTAAATATTTATACATTTTACAACACTAAATTAAGGAAAATTTGAGACTATTTAGCTTAGAAGGGTCCTAAATCCCATGTGAATGTGTAAAACACATTACAACACTAGATTAGGTCCACTTGATTTATAAGCCCCTTCAATTTAATGTGAAAGTGTAAATAAATACATTTTACAACATTAAATTAGGGAAAATTTAAGTTAATTTATCTTAAAAAGGGCCTAAGACCTAATTTGGATGTGTAAAACTCCTCACAACACTAGACCAAGGTGACATTAAGTCCAATTTGTCATTAATTATTCCTAAATTAAGCAAGGAAAAGGTGTACATTTTTGGTGACTCCATTTATCCCCCACTTTAGTGAGAGGATGAAATTGCTTCAAACTTGCACTAAAGTAGACATTCGAGAGGGGTCTGAGGGTATAGATACAAATGAAAAAGGATGAAAAAGACCAAGAAGGTGATCAAGCCCCAGGATCCAAGATCCTAATTCAAACTAACATAAGCACAAAAGGACATGCACAAGGTGTATAATATGCAACAAAACAAGATACATGATCATGCAATATCAAGAAAGAAAAATGAGTAATGAAAATGACATGGATCAAATATGCGCTCACTTTGGGGCCACAAACATCAGGTCGTCCGCGTGGTGAGTTGTCCCAAAGAAGTGGTTTAGTGAGAAAGTCATGCCAATGTTAGGAATTGTATGCAGAAAATATCAATTAAATGCAAATAAAGATTAAATGGAGGAATGAAAAACACAAAATAATAATAGTGAGAGACAATATTTAACGTGGTTCACCCAAACTCAGGCTACATCCACCAATAGAGAGTCTAATATTATTATCTAGTAAATCAAACCGATTACAACTAGTAATCCCTTGCAACTCAATATCATTGCAATTGCTACAATACAATGTCAATAGAAACCCTAACCCTTAGCCTTTTATCGAGACTTATGTTAGTTACAAAATAGGGTTTTTTAATCTTGACCCCATCTTGGGGACGTTGCCCCCAAACCCCCATTAAAATAATTTGGGGGGAAACTGCACCAATAAAAGTGGAGAAAATTTAACCTCTGATTCTGATTAAGCTCCATATACCAATAGCCAATGTGTCAGATTCCCATCATACTAACCATACCAAAGTTATCCTCCTAATAACTTGATAAGGCACCACAATGTAATGTTTTTTGTAAATGATTTTGTCATGTAAATATTTTGTTGAAGGGGATTTTTCATTGTTCCTGTAAGGTCTTCTTTTTAGGGAGCATTGTGCCTAATGTCTCCAAGAGAGGACAAGTCAAAAGTGTCAAATCATTTCCCATGGGATGCCTCTTTCTCATCATGTCATGTTAGTAGATTGTACACTCTTAGACGACATCAAACCCAATGACACCACCAAGAAGAGGACACATCACAAGAAAAAAATAAAAATCATGACATGATTTTTTTTTCCAAAAGATGTAATCTATGTATGCCCCCACTTTAAAGTGGTTGCTACACCAACACTATGAGAAATTGTTTTAAAGTATCCAATGATAAATGAAATAATACATGAGATCCAACCTAGAAAGCCCTATGCCAAGTCAAATGTTTCCAAATGAATCTACATCATGGATAAGTATGTCACATGCGAGTCAACTTAAGGCATGTCGTACACATCCAAATCTTTCTCTTATATGTACATGAAAGGCGATCAATGAGCGAAAAGAGACAATGACAAGTGACATACAGAGATAAGGCTTCCTAAACCCCTTTCCCTCACTTAGTGTAGTACAAGGGTGAGCCCAGAATGGATGATGATATGATGCTCCTTGCAAAAAGGGAATGAATTGTGATAAATGTAAAACATGCAATAGTGAGTATGCTATGATCCTACAACTATTTCATGGCAAGGAACATCAACTAGTATTATTTATTATGATGAGTAAATAAGGTGTCGAATTGATACATATTTAACGAGATATCTATTAGTTTTGGATTAATCAAATTTAAAGTTTTCTTTGAAGAATATTTTGTGATAGTGTTGACATTAAATGAAGGCTTTTGTTTTGAGAGATAATAACCAAGATTATTCTTCATTTCTTACATTTTAGGGACATGGATACCTTGTTCTATACCATCATTTCCTTTCCCAAGTTTCTTCATAATTTAAAAATCTCTTCTGTAAATATTTTTCACTTCTTTCGAATTCAGTGGTTGTTCAATTTCCCCAAATTTTGTCTTGGATGTTGTTTCTTCTAAAGTTCTTGATGTGAATGTTTTTGAATCTTGTGTTGCCATTACCAGTTTCTCTTTTCCCTTTTTAGACTCTTTTGTTATGATCTTGTATTCTCCCATGAATATAGGTATGAACTCAAAGGTTTTCACAACATCTTCCAATAACTTTGTGGCTTCTTTAATTTTCTTTTGTTTTTCTATGGTTGGTGTGAAGGGTTGTCTAATGTGCATAATGTAAAAGGATTTATCATTTGTTTTATGATCTCTTAGTGAAGAGTAGTCTAATTTCACTTCATCATCTTCATCTAAGGAATCCATATTACTATTGTTTGAAATAATTTTTTCAATGTTGTCGTTTGCTTACACCATGGTACCTTTCCTAGTAGGAGATTTTTAGGAGAAGTGAAAACTAAGTGTTCTTAACATTCAAAGGTTGGTTCTTCTAAAATGACTTCATCGCAAGTAAGGGAATGATCCATGGTTGGATTTTCTTGCTTTTCAATGATGTGTTTCCTTGTTCAATAATGTTTTCCTCATGATTCAGATCAATGGAATCTTGTAACACCATAATATCTTCTTTACCAATAAGAGAGTTATTAGGAGAGGGGGAAATTTGATTGTTGTGATTTTTGATGATTTCATCCTTTTTCTCTAAGGTCTCATTCTCTTGCGCTAGGATATCTACTAGTCGCATCCATAAAAGGATATAAAAGTCATGGAAAATCCTAACCTAGGAATTGGACATTCCAGTAGGTGAATAACATCTTCTTATGGTCATTCATTTACATTGTCATACTTGAAATGGAGCAGCACTGTATGTGCACTAAGAACCAACCTCAGTCACAATTTACCAGAACTAAATACTTGGAAGGAATTCTACTTATGCAACAGGAATGTAACGTAAAGCTTTCTTAACTTAAGTGTATCTTAATCAAAGAAAAAATCATAATGACGTATGTTAAACTGGCATTATGCTGCAGGAACAAACATAGGGATGGATTCCTGATGCTGTAGGAACAATATAAGACTGAGTTTGTACTGAAACCTTCTAGAATGAAATCTAATTTATAATCAACATAAGATAAACAACTAACTAACTACAGATACTCACTAAGTGGGCCCCCTTAGCAAGCATCAACCAATTATGCAAGAATTGAACTCAAAACTTCATCAGCTTTTATTCATAAACTTGAAACCATATACATTGATTGTTCTACTCACAAGAAAACTAACACAAAATAGTGTTTCTCATTATAATCTAGCTTTTACACACTCTATTTCTCACTTGCACAGGAGGAGAAATTATTTATATTAGAAAAGCAACTAACTACCTAACTCTAACAGAGAAAGACGTGGACATAAGTGCATCCTTAAACTAAGGAACAAACTTCTCATAAATGAAAGCATATCCATTCAACACGATTCAGAGAGAATTTAACATTCCACTCTTCCTAGATTAATGATCATTTAGATTTCTTCTGAATGACCTAGTCAGAGAGTCTTTGCTGGAACAACTTCCTCGACGACGTGCTAGAAATGGACTTTACTGCAGGGCCAAGATCTATTGTGCTTGACTCATTCATGCTTCCTTCAACAACCTGTGTTACACAAGGCGACATAAGTGAAAGAAAGAACGCGTGGAAAATAACAAAATACACATTCATTATTCACATATTAAATCTATTTCATATCCAAAAACCACATGCATTATATCAGTCATTCGGGAGGTCAAATAGGGCAATTAATATAGACACATAGAGCTATTAAGATGCAGGAATATAGGAATGTGTGGCTACAGGATACTACCTGATTTTTAGATAAAAAGTCTTTAATCAAAGAGTTAAAAAAACCATTAGAAATAAGAGTAAGGGTATTAAAAATACATCATACTACTCAAATTATGAGCATATTTTGAGCTCATCATTTGCCCCCTACTTATCCTAATGATGGTCCTCTAGCATTAAGCTTCCTGGTTGTCTCTCTGAAATCAGTAGGAGTAGCATGGCCTTGTGATGAAGTTCCAAATTTGTAGTAGAAACCTCTGAAATTTTGCCATCTCTCATACCTACGGGTTTCTATATTCTCATTAACATCTATAGCCCGATAAGGGTAAAGTAGCCACATCAAAACCGGAGGTTGAAATGTTATTGGTAGCCATAACTCAAACCTCTTCTGAAGACCAAGTTTCATGTACTTCTCTATCCTTCTAAGAGCTGCTTTAAAGTTTAGAGGGCTATGAGGCTCAGATTTCCTGAGACCAACAATTATTTTTTCCCATTTCATTTCAATTTTGGAAGATGAAAGCTTCCAAAACATATATAGTTGGCCTTTTAATTCTTCATACACTTGCTTCCTGATATTGAATATTTTTTATTCTTTTTGTTTGATCATTGAACCCATACACAACAGTAAGCCAAGTTCTTAGCATTGTGTAGGGATCTGAGCTTTCAGGTCGCAGTGGGATAGGCTCATCCCTTTTAGCCTCTTCATAGGCCTCCAATTGTCTGCCATAATTAGTTTCATTGGCTTCCCAAGACATGAGTGACCTCAAATGAATATCACCAATATAAAGAAGTGGATTCCACTCTGTTTCAGAGGGAATTATCAAACCATGCAAATAAAATTCACATAAAGAATTCTTCAGCGAACTAGGGGCTACTTGGTATGCATCATAAAATTCTTTGGCTGTATGAATAACAGGATCTAAATTCTTTGAAATTCTCATTAATTGAAACCAAATAAATTACTCTTTTAGGCACATAGCATAAACCCTTGGTAGTGGTCTACATTCCACAATTTTACCAGTTATTTTCATCATTTCATCAAATTTTCTTTTTCATTTCCTAGATTTCCTGTTTCTGCCTTTCAATTTCTCTTTTCAATTTCTTATTCTCTTCTTCCCAAAGACTTTGTTGAATTTTAGTCTTGGCTAAGTGGTGAAAACTCAAGGTTTGAAATGTGACCAACCTCCATGTGGTCCTAAGGTATTCTAAAAATTCAATCAAAATGTCTTTTTATAAACAACCATTGCTTGACAAGTTGTAGGGGGTAATAAGGTTTCATTGTACACTTCCAATTGTTTAGGTTGTTCTTCCTCTTGCTGCAGGATGAATTCTTGTTGCTGCGTGGGAAGAGATTGTGCTTCTTCTGAAACTTGCCTAGCTGCTTTAGCCAAGTCATCAAGACTTGGCATTCCCCTTTCATTACCACTAACATGTGGTTCCTCAACTTCCATTGGCTCATTTTTCACTTCCTCGGGAACAACAAATGTACTTTGTGTAACATTCTCAGATACATCCTGAGAAACATCATGACTGAGTTCTTTAGATTCCTCATAAATTATTATAACTTTAGGTTGAGCAGATGTTGAGGTGACTTTACATTGTTTCCTTGCTAAAACTCTTTTTGGAAATGTTGCAGTTGCAGGAGGTACTCTCGTGGCTTTCCTCTTTCTAACTTTCCTAGAGGATTCAAACTCAACAAAAGAAGATGATGGTGAAACTGCAGTGGCAACAGGTGTTGCCGCAGGAGGAACTACTACAGGAGAAGATGCTGCAGGAGAGGAACACTATTGTTTTTGAACATAAGGGTCAGACTCTAGGGTTTTTTCTACCCTAGATGACTCTCCTACCTTCATTTTCCATTTTTCTCTTCTACTAGCAGACCTGGTTTGTACTTGGGTAGAGGGCTTTGGTGCGGAGGCTGCAGGAATATATGCTGCAAGGGTAGGTGCCGCAGGGAGTGCTCTAGGAGGCTCTGGAAGTTGTAGACCTTTTTGGGAAACAAATTCTTTCCAAGAAAGGGGTGAGACATCCCTCAGGGAATGCTCAATCAAAATTTTAATGAGGGCATGATGGGCTATAGAGTTGTCCCTACCCCTCTAGGTTTCATGGGCATATTGCTTCAAAAGGTTTAACAAAAAATTTGGTACATTGACAGCTAAACCATGCCTCATATGACTCAATAATTTAAAATGATAGGAATGTATATAGGAAAAATGTCCCTCACAATTCAAGTACCTAATTATGAGGATGGAATATTTCAAGTATGGAAAAGGTAGTGACACTCGTTTGCATCCTTGTTTGGAAACCTCCAAGGGTCCATTAGTTGGTACTATAAATTTTGCTCTAGCAGAGATAGCATCTGAAGAAAAAAATTCTCCTACCACCAGAAGCCCAGTTACTTCTACAATCCATTCTTCTGTAATGGTACTGTCAAACCCCACACTGTAGCTTCTCCCTCTGAAAGAGTTCTCAAAAACTCTCCTGCAGCTTCCTCATTAAAGGAATCTAACCTTAGAAAATAATTCAGCCAACCACAATTGTTGACTGCCTAAACTGTTTGAGGATTTTACGTCAAGAGCTCATGAGCTACAGGCTCATGTCTTACTAACTGGCCACCCATATTCACAAATTATCCCAACCGAGATTCCTAAAACTCAAACTTTTTCTAAAAATTCAAAAAACTTTTCAGCTCTATTTCATTTTGCTCTGTTGTCACTTTCCTTTACTTTTCCAAGAATGACTCAAAGAATATTTGCATGAAATGATTGTTACGAACTACCCAAATCAAGTAGTTAATTGATGTTTAGGATAAAAACACGCAGTCATATTTGGAAAGTACAAGAAAATAAAAATATCTTATCAGTTGTGATAGTGACATAAGAAAAGGTTTGAAATGGATTAACCCCGCCCCCTACTAAAAATTTGACATGTGTCCACACATGTGCAAAAGGATAGGTGAAGATTAGGCAATAATGACTAATATGTACATAGCAGTTAATGAATAAATGAAATAAATAAATGATGTGACAAAAAAAGATATCGTGTACCTTGTAATAAATACTCGTACATACTAGGAAAGATCATAGCTCAACATGAAATGACGGTTGGAATTGAAACCATAAATGAGGGTGGTACAGTAGGATGGATGATGTGGAAGAAAGGAGAATGAATGGTGGTGACGAATGAAAAGCGGAGAAAGTGGCTCCCTTAAAAAGGAAACCTTTATTATGGGAATGCAACATAGATTTTAAAGAGATGCTGCAGGAGAAAGGCTGAAGCATTTTGCTATAGGAAGATCAGTGGTCGCATCCGAAACAAACTACTTCATAAATTCTTCTTTAGACGCTGGCTTATGATACAACCTAAGACGGTCTTCATTAACCAGTAGCTTGAATTAGACAGGATCTATTGTAGCTAACTGAACTAAACCATTATCAAACACATTTTCTATTTCATAAGGACCAAGCCATCTTGTTGTGAGTTTACCTTGATTTTCCTTGTACCTAGAGTCATAGAGCAATGCCCAATCACCGGAAAAGAATTGCTTAGTTCTGATATGGTGGTCATGCCATTTTTTTCTTTGTTGTTAGATAGCTTCAGTATGCTCCAGAGCAGATTTCCTTATCTCATCCAATGCATTCAATTGCAGCAGGCATTCCTTTTGAGCTTCTGAAATATCAATGTTAAGGTGGAGAGCAGTCCTTAAAGTCTTATGCTCAAACATTATTGGCAACATGGTAGTTTTCCTGTAGAGTAACTCAAAAGGAGTGAACCCTATAGTTGTTTTCCATGTTTTCCTATAAGCCTAGACTACTTTAGGAAGGCGACTGCTCCAATCCTTCTTGTGTAATTGTACTATCTTAGTAAGGATTGCCTCAATTTCTCTGTTGGTAACCTATGCCTAACCATTGGCTTGAGGGTGATAGGGGCTAGACTTTCTATGTCTGACATTGTAATCATTCATCAATGCAGTGATTAAGTTTGATGTAAACTGAGCTCCTTGATTAGTAACAAGTTCCCTTGGGACTCCAAACCGAGTAAAAATCTGTTCATACAGGAACTCAGCAACTTTATTTTCATGGGCATGTTTCATTGCTTTTACTTCCACCCACTTGGTTACATAATCAGTACAAACCAAAATGTATGATTTCCCATTGGATGGAGGATCAATAGGCCCAAAAAAATTTATGCCCCACTTGTCAAAGGGACTGACTACCACTTGAGGATATAGGGGCATTTCATTAGACTTTGTTGGTCTCCCCATGCATTGACATCTATCACATTTTCTGGTGTAGGCTGCAACATCTTTGTGGAGTGTAGGCCAATAGTATCCTGTAGTAAGCACTTTCATAGATGTTATCTTCACTGTAAATTTCCCACCACATGGCTCATCATGACAGGCATACAAAATGTCATAGGTCTCATCTTCCCTAACACACCTTCTCATGACTTGGTCAGGTCCTGTGTAAAATAAACAATCTACAATCCATGAAAAGTTAAAACTTTTCTCAACCAATAATTTCCTTTCATTTGGTGAGAAGTGAGTTGGGATCTTATTGGCTACTAAATAATTTGCAATATCTGCATACCATGGAGTTTGAGCAGCAATAGAAAACATATGTTCATTGAGAAAGCTATTATCAATTACCTTAGGGGTGAGAGGTGTAGTTGTTTGAAGTCTTGACAAGAAATCAGCCACCACATTAGCTCAGCCTGGATTATCAATAACTGTGATATCAAATTCCCACAACAATAGGAGCTATCTTGCTAATCTTCCAGATATGGCAGGCTTATTCATGAGGTACCTTATTGCTGCATGATGTGTATGGACAAATATTTGGTAACCAGTGACATAATGTCAAAACTTGTTCAAGGCATACATAACTGCTAGCAATTATTTCTCTGTGATAGTATAGTTTAATTCAGGGCCTTGAAGGTTTTTGCTAATGAAATATATGGCATGCTCTATGGAATTCTATTTCTATCCTAAAACTACCCCAATGGCATAATCAGAAGCATCTGTGTGTATATGAAAGAGAAAACTCCACTTCAGTCCTTAAAGAATAGGTGCCTGAGTAAGTAAGTTCTTAAGCTCCAGGAAAGATTTGTCACAGGCCTCAGTCCAGGTAAATTTAGAATCCTTAGTCAATAAGGCATATAATGGAATGGTTATTTTGCTGAAATCTTTGATAAATCTTCTATAATATCCAGCATGTCCTAGGAAGCTTCTAACATCCTTTTGTTTCACAAATGTTTGCAAAGTTAGAATAACTTCTATTTTTGTAGGATCAACTTGAATTCATGCTTGAGAGATATGATGGCCTAAAACAATTCCCTTTTGCATCATCATAAAACACTTCTCACTATTCAAAGACAAATTTTTCTCCTTACATATTTTCAACACTTTATCCAAATTGGCTAATGATTATTCATAAGTAACTCCATAAGTAGTGAATTCATCCATGTAGATCTCCATAAAATCATGAGAAATGTCAGCAAAAATACTGATCACTACCCTTTGAAATGTTGCAAGTCCATTACACAATCCAAAACGTAAGATAGAGTAGGAAAAAGTGCCCCATGGACTGGTAAAAGTTGTTTTGTCTTGATCCTCAGGGGTAATTATAATCTGATTATACCGACTATATCCATCCAAAAAGGAGAAATACTTTTTACCAGACAATGATTCTAGCACTTGGTCAACAAATGGCAGTGGAAAGTGATCATTTTTAGTTGTTGTGTTCAGCTCCCTGTAGTCTACACAAACTCTCCATTTTCCACCTTTTTTAGGAACAATCACCAATGGAGACACCCATTGACTATCTAAAATGGGGTAGATAAAACCAGCATCAAGCAATTTTTGGAGCTCAGTTTTAACTATTTCCCTGAGTGTTGGGTTTATCCTTCTTTGAGGCTACCTGACAGGTGAACAATCTTCCTTAATGTAGATCCTATGAGTATAGAGTTGATGATCTATTCCCTTCATATCCCCATAGTCCCATGCAAAAGCTTTGTGTTGTTCTTGCAACATTGTGACTAGGGCAGCTTGTTGAGATTGAGACAACTTATTATTGATGTTCAGACAGCGGCCTAGAGATACTTCTACTTGCTTGGTAAGATCATTCATGGAGGTTGTTGATAATGGTGGTGTTTGTATTTCATGTGGAAGAAAATTATGATAAACTATAGGAAATTCTGGTGGCAGGCTCTCAAAATTTAGTTGCTGCAGGAAACACTGCTGAAGACAACTATCTGGAACAGATGGGCTACTCAGATCAAAGTTTGACTACAAAATGTGTAAAAGTAGGTCATCATCACTCCGAAGTTGTGAAAATAGATTAGTTTGTAGAATCATTAGTTGAGCCAATGAATTGACTTCTTCATTTTCCTCTCCTAAATCTGGCCAAATTGGTTGAGACAAGTCTGGCTGAGGCTGAGTAGGTGGGTATAAAGCCAATTTCTTTCTTGACTGACCATCAAAAATTGTCATCTCTCCTGAATAGAATCCTATAAAAGCATCAGCTATGGCTAACCATGTTCTACCTAGGATGATAGGATATCCTCCCAAAGTTTCCTTAGTGGACAATATGGTGAAATTTGTTGGGTATTCCCAAGACTCAAGGATGACAATAACATCTTCTACCATTCCATCATATTTTACTGTGGAACTATCAGCAAGCTACAGGACAGTAGGTGTGGACCGAATGGTTAGGATATTTAAATACTCCATAGTATGCTTGGTCATTACATTGATGGCTACACCAAGGTCAATCAAAACATTCTTTACTATCTGGCCATTAATATTTATTTGTACCACAGGACTCCCAGGGTCAGTATATTTTGGAATGACTACCTTCCCTAACATAATATCTACCAACTGTCCTAGAACATGGATAGTTTGGGGATCCTTTTTCTTTCTTCCTAGTTTCTTTAAACAAGCCTCCTTAATGGCTTTTCCATAAATTGGAACATCTTTAATGGCTTGAAAAAGGGGAATTTGAATGTGTACATTCTTTAGCTAATCCAAAATATCAAAGGTAGGCTCTTCCATAGACTTGGATGTAGTAATTTGCAATCTCTGAGGAAAAGGCAGTTTGGTTTGATACTGCAGGATAGCTCCTTAGAGACAGTATCTAATACAGGTATATGTTTTGTAGGATTAGTAGGTTGTTCAAAGGTAGAGTTTGCAATCTCTGTAATTATAGGCGGTTGTGGAGCAAGGAGAATGGTTCCAAACCTGAGATGGATATCATGAATATTCAGGGCATAAGTTGGATACTGATTCACTTCTACAAAATAAATTGGTTGTTGTTGTTGTTGTTGCTTATTATTAGGATTTGGCAATGGTTGAGCAGGCATAGGTGTTTGTTTTGGAGGGCCAGTATTTGTTGCAGGTGCTACAGGAGGTGGCATGAGAGCCAAAGGTTGTGGTTGTTGAAACTATAGGGAGCCAGGGGATTGGTTTTTCCATTGTGGAGAACTTCTCCATTGAGGATTATGTTGCCAATTACCTTGGGGTGGAGTCCATTGTCCTTGTGGCTACTGCCAACCTCCTTGAGAAGATTTCCATTGAGGACTCTGATAGTTAGGCCAATGTGGTTTTGAAGTATTCCAAGGTGGTGATAGGCCATATGTAGGCTGTCATTGGTTATTGTAATTAGAATAAGGATTACCAAAAGTCAGAGGGTCTTAAGGCATACCTTGTCTTTGAGCCCATGGTCACCTTTGTGCAATGAAGAACACTTGGTCATCATCACCCTTCACCACCTTAAAATCAATAGGTAATTGCTTAGCCTCCAGGTTAGCCACCATCTTACATCTACAGTCACGTTTCTTCTGTCTGCAATATGGATAGAACTCAGCCAAGATTGCTTTAGCTTCCTCATGTTTCTTTCGAGCTTGCATAGTATCCAACTATGTAGCCATATTGTTTATGATATCCTACTTGAAATCCAACAGCAAATTTGTTATCTCCATCTGTGAAACTCCATTAATAGAAGACTTTCCCACTATGGCTTGATGACCTCTACCCTTCTTAACAATTGCTCGAGAGTAGTTAAGACATATTTTCTTGATATCATCCCAATGAATTTGGGTTATATCTTCTCCTCCTATCAGATCCAAGGCATCTATACAGGTATCACTGATTCCCCTTAGAAAAAGTAGTTTCTTAGATTCTTCATTGAGAGTATGGTCTGAATTCTTTTTCAGGGAAAACAAGAATCTCGAGATATAGTCTTCCAGGCTTTCATCCTCCTTTTGTTGAATTCTAAATATATCATCACCCTTACTACCACTCTTACAATATTCCTTGTATTTCTCAAGAAATTTTGTTTGCATGGCTGCCCAACTATCAACAACTCCCTTTCCCAAACTCATAAACCATCTAAGAGCTCCTTCCATCAGAGTAGCAGGAAATAACTTCAGCCTATGAGCATATGAAGTGTAATCATAGTTGCAATAGAGGATGACGAACTCAAACAAGAAAGTGTCTAGATCCTTTGTAACTAGTCCATAGAACTTGGGAAGCAATGAAGAAGGAATATTTTTAAGGTTATCATTATCTTGTTGAGTAATGATGGGGAATTCAAAAGTAGGAGGTCGATTAGGTGGATTACATGCCATAGTTGCTTGATGGAGTATCAAAGAAAATAGATTTTCTTGAGGTTCTTCATCAGCTAGGTCAAATGGCATTTCAACAAGTAGGTTTTCTGCAAATGGATTGATATCTTGGTCTCCTCTTTCCTCAAATAGATTATAGGCTAGTTCAAAATTGTTATCAATGAATGGAAAGTTAGGGAGGAATCTTCCCAGAGCGTCTCTTCTTCTATGCATCCAATAAAATTAACCATAACCTGAAGGAATTGGAAGATGCTTGAATAAATATACTAAAATTCTACTAAAAATGACTATGACAGGTTCTTAGCTTCACACCATCCCCGGTAATGGCGCCAAAAATGGTTGCATCCACAAAAGGATATAAAAGTCACGAAAAATCCTAACCTGGGAATTGGAAATTCTAGTAGGTGACTAACATCTTCTTATGGTCATTCATTTACATTGTCAAACCAGGGAGCGTATACTTGAAATGGAGTGGCACTGTATGTGCACTAAGAACCAGCTTCAGTCACAATTTACCAGAACTAAATACTTGGAAGGAATTCTACTTATGCAACAGGAATGTAACATAAAGCTTTTTTAACTTAAGTGTATCTTAATCAAAGCAAAAATAATGACGTATGAATTGGCCTTATGCTGCAGGAACAAACACAGGGATGGATTCCCAATGCTATAGCAACAATATAAGACTAAGTTTACACTGAAACCTTCCAAAATGAAATCTAATTTATAATCAATAGAAGATAAATAACTAACTACTTACAAATACTCACTAAGCAGGCCCCCTTAGCAAGCATCAACCAGTTATGCAAGAATTGAACTCAAAACTTCATTAGCTTTTATTCATAAACTTGGAACCATATACATTGATTGTTCTGCTCACAAGGAAACTAACACAAAACACTGTTTCTCATTATAATCTAACTTTTACACACTCTATTGCTCACTCACGCAGGAGGAGAACTTATTTATATTAGAAAAGCAACTAACTACCTAACTCTAATAGAGAAAGACATGGACATAAGTGCATCCTTAAACTGAGGAATAGACTTCTCATAAATGAAAGTGTATCTATTCAACATGATTCAGAGATAATTTAGCATTCCACTCTTCCTAGATTAATGATCATTTAGATTTCTTCCCAATGACCTAGTCAAAGAGTCTTCGCTAGAACAACTTCCTCGACGTTGTGCTGGAAATGGACTTTACTATATGGGCGAGATCTACTGTGCTTGACTCGTTCATGCTTCCTTCAACAACCTGCAATACACAAGGTGAAAAAAGAAAAAGAAAGCACACATGGCAAATAACATGATACATATTCATTATTCACATATTAAATCTATTTCATTATCCAAAAACCACATGCATTATATCAGTCATTCGAGAGGTCAAACAGGGCAATTAATATAGACACAGAGATGTTAAATTGCAAGAATATAGGAATGTGTGGCTACAAGATACTACCCAATTTTTAGATAAAAAGTCTTTAATCAAAGAGTTAAAACAACCATTAGCAATAAGAGTAAGGGTATTAAAAATACATCATAATAATCAAATTATGAGCATATTTCGAGCTCATCATCTACCCTAGTAGAAGAGATTTTAGGAAAGTAACAGAAAAGAGGTTCATCACATTCCATGGTTAGATGTTGTAAGGTAGCTTCATCACACATAGGGGAGGCATCAAGAGAATGTTAACTATGAGTTTCATTGTTACCAATGATTGGAATTTTGTGTTCAAATAAGTCTTCCCAAATGGTAGGGGAATTAGGAAAGGGGGGAATAAGATTCTCATGAATCTCAATAAGGATATATTCTAACACTAAACTATCTTCTTCATGTCTAGAGAAGATATTAGGAGAAGAAAAGGTTTGATTGTCATGATTATCTACATTTACATCCCCATGCCCTATAATATCTTCCCAAGTAGGAGGGGTAGGATTTTCATAGCTCTCAATTATTGGATCTCTTAATATGAACATATCCTCCAAACAAATGTGTTTTTCATGATCATTCATGATTGTATCCTTATTAACTAAAGCATTTTCAAAAATAGGGGAGGTGTTGGGAGATGAATGGAGACTAGGTAAAGTAGTGGCCATGATCTCAGCTTCGTGTATCATAGTATCTTTCCAAGGGGGAAGAAAAACAAGACTTTCGTGATTGTCAATTATTGTATCTCTTATCACCTAGATACCTTCATCGCTAATAGGAGAGGTATTGGGAGAAGAACAATTATGATTATCATGATTTTTAATGCTTGCATTCTCTTCTATCAATCCTTTAGTGGATGATCTAGGAGAGATGAAGTCATCAAGGGCTTCATCTAACATTGAAAATTCATCACTACTAAAGGGTTTGACTGATATGTTTTCTCTAAGGTTAACCATTTGTTTGTATGTTTCTTTTGATGTTTTTATTTTTGTTTTTTCATTTTCTAATGACTATTGAATGTAATCTAATCTAAGTGAACTAGGAATGAATTTTGAAAATGAAAGTGCAAGAATCTAATGCTATCCATAATTTCCACGAATATAAATTACTCTACTTCTAATGATTTGAATGAAGAAGAAATTAATCGAACTCAAATAGAAAAGCAATAATAGCAACCAGAAGCTTGAAAACAGATAATTTAACTCTATAAAATGTAGTTCAGAATATGCAAAGGGACTAATTCACCCAATATGGTGAATGAGTCCCAGTAGGGATTTTTTCAATAATTTTGTAAAAAAATTATTTTATTTTTATGTTTTCTAAGATCTAAGATGCAAATGCAAACTTTGGATGATTTTCAAGGAAATTAAATACAAAAAATGAAAGCTATATGAGCTTTCACTAATGCAAAATTTAGAAATCCTAGATGCCAATTAACTAATACAAATCCTCATTTAAATTCAATGCAAGCTAGATCTAGGATGATGATGGACTCTAAATCAGAAAAGAAGGTATTCTAAATAAAATTTCACCAAAATTTAGTCAATGGAAATGGATGTTCCCCTTGTTTGAGGCATAAACATAAGGATAGGGTTCCTATTTCACACTTCCTACACTCAAGGACACCTTAGAGATCTCAGTCCAATAAAGAATGGAGGGAGATATTTGATAATAAGGTATCCTAGGATATGATTTCAGATTATAAGAGGGGTTCACTACTAAGTTTACACTTGTAAAATACAATGGTATGCAAGATTAAATGCAAAACCTAGTTTGATGCAATGATTTACTAAATGACCTAGTGAACCAATGGTTTTTGGATATGGGACTCTCTTACACTTCTATGGTTTTGCACCTAAAATGAGAGAGGTATCCAAAAATATTTCTAAGGAGAATGTCCTAGATGCAATTGATTGATAAAAGAGATTGATTACTGATGCAAAACAAATGAAATGCAAGATGTTTGAAAACATGTTGTGATATGCAAAATGACCTAAATATACAAACAAACTGTAACAAAAATTAATGAAACTAAAGATGTGCACCTGGAAGCTTGAAAGGGATCGAAAGGAGCTCTAGAATCCTGTAGAAGTCACTGTTAAAGCTAACTGGGACTGATACACCAAGTTGGGTGACTTAGTCCAGTTTCAGGGAGATTCTGTCGAGACAAGTTTCAGAAAATTGGGTGCTCAGAACTACAAAAACATCTTTTCAGGCCTAGTAGTTGGACTCATGCCACTGATGGAAACTTATTCCACTTTCAAGTTTCAAGAAATTCAAAAGTGCAATCTACAGCTCCTGGTCTGCGCTTCAATTCTTGATAGGTTTCCAGATCTTAAACTACATAATTTGATCTATAGGTGTTCTCCAAGCTTCTATTAGGTATTTGACCACTTTGAATGAATTTTATGATTTGTTGACAACTTTTCACACCTTTCTCTTTGACAAATCTACACAATAGACCTGCAAAACACATGCAAAGAGGGGAAAAATTATTGAGGGTTAGAGAATAGGGGTTTTCCTTGGTCAAACCCTGATTTGGTAATTAAACCCTTGAAAATGAAATGAAATGAAAAGAGAATAATGAATGAACAACATACAATGCTACAACTCACCAAACCTTTGAAGTAGAAATTTGAAGATATGCAAGTAGAAGATCCAATGGATGTAGACTATGGAATTCCTAGAATGCTTAAGTGAATGATTAATTGAATGAATGGGGTTGAAATGAGAGGAAAAACCCTATATTTACACACAATTATGCAATATTTCTTGAAAATACCACATCACAGGCCGACCTTAGGTCTTAGAAAATAATAACCTACTAGAAATTTAAAATTATTTTTATTTTTGAGCCAAAGGGGCTCATTCACCCTAGTGGTGAATGGGTCCCACTTAGGCATTTTAAGTGGGTGTCAAAAATTAAATGTATTAGATGATGTTTATCAAGATTATTTTCAAAAATACACTTAGGTAAGGCTTGTAAGTGTAAAATGGGGCCAATTAAGGGATAAGAAAGGGTTAAATTATTAATGGCAGGCCTAGAAAAGCATGAAATTTTGTTACAACACTTTGAAATAAGGCTTGGTAAGTAATAAAAAGAGGTTATTTAGGTGAAATATATTAGAAGGTCCTAGAAAAGTGTGAAAGTGTGTTACAACACTTCACAACACTTTTGCAAGGCATCATAAAGTTCTTATTAATTCACAAGGGTCCAAGCCCTGATGTGAATGTGTTGACCACATTACAACATTAAATCAAGGAAAAACTAGGCCAAAATCTAGAAGGACCCAAATGAGCATGAAAATTTCCAAAGATACATTTTTCTATGCTACATTTAGGCCCCACTTTAGTGAGAGGATGAACCTGCTTCAAACTCACACTAAAGTAGCCAAAGATGCACACCAAGAGAGATGCAAATACACCCATGCTAGCAAGATGAGACAATAAAAATCAAGAGGGGTGATCAAGCCCCATGGATCAAGATCCCATGGAAAACCAAACATTAGCACAAATGAAAATGATACAAAGAGTGAAAGGGGAAAGGGAAAGAGAGAAGGAAAGAGAGAATCAAATCAAGCTTTGATCGTTTGGCCATCTTGTTGTGGATCAGATCTAGGTTATTTTTCCAAAAAATGCATACTTACTCTGAGGTGATGGAACTCATGGCTGTCCATCAGGTAAGAAGTCCTAAAAAGTGAGAAACATACACTCATGGATGGTATTCACTCACACACACGCAGGTGGCTATGGGGAAAGTCATGCCTTAGAATGGGCTTCCCACTCAACCATACCAAAATTATACCTCATGATAATTTTAATAAGGTGACACAAAATAAAATGACTTTTTGAGCTTCATGAGGCAAGCAAAACTTCGTATACATGGAGCTCATGAACAAACATGATAGCTCCACAAGCATGTAAGTTGTGTTACGCAAGGTGGCCATATAAAAAATGAAAAATGCAACATGCAAAGAATGTTCAAAGAAGTCTTGCTTAGTTCATGTAAGGTCTTTAACTTAGGGAACATTTTATCCAATGTCTCCAAGAGAGGACCAATCAAAGAATAGAAAATTTGCAACTTAAAGGATGTAGTGTGTCACATCAAGCCACTAAGAGGAATGTAATATGGTAAGATAGATCATGATCATGAAGGAAATTACACCCAATGTCATCCACAAATAAACAAATTCATTGTATGAAGTAAGAAGGTTGCACCAAGAACCAAGAAAAAGAATAATGCCAATGTATTCCCCCACTTTAAAGCAATTGCTACACACTCTATTGTGAGCAATTACTTTAAAGTAGTGAATGAAAAGGGTATGTGTAGGATCATCATGGAAAAAATGGGCCCTTAAGTGGCAAAAAATTCAGAAAAATAAAAGTTAGGCAACTTGATGTAAAAATTTGAATAAGTTATCTATATTATTTAAAAAATATGTAAGAATAGAATATGTAGCAAATTGAATGTAGTTTCTAAACTACTAGGTTTTAAAATCTATTTGGTGAAAATTTGAAATTTCAATGGAGTAGTACTTAAATTTCAGGGAAAAAATAAGAAGTAGGTGTTTTTCTGACCACCCTAACTAGAATAAAATGATAATATTTTTTTATAAGATTTTAGATATAAGTAGATGACTCATGTCCCGATGTGACACATATTTTTTTGTAATTTTTTTCCAAGTAAATAATTAATTATGATTTTTTTATTACAAATTTTAAAAAATATAAAAACACATATGTATAACCACCTTAACTTGGTCAAAAATTCATGAAATTCAATTTTTTTTTAAATCTTATAGTACGTGAAGCATAGCATGTGACGCGTGTTTCAGATTCAAAAAATGTGATACCATTTGAAAGCTATAGATGTTTTTCAATCAGCCTATCAATCAAGACTTTAGTTGTAATTCAAATAGAAAATGAATAATAATTATTTATTAAATTCAAAGTAAAGCATAATTTATATTGGTCAAAATCTAAGAATCTCCTTTAAAAACCCTTTTCATTTCATCAATTTTGGGTAAAAATAAAGTCGTCAGCCACATACCCATCATATCACCACTTTTTGGCCCGTCATGATCCTACACATACCCAAAAATGAAAAGAAGAAAGACATGAGAGCCAACGTCGAAAGCCCTATGCCAAGTCATATGTTTCCGAGTAAGGCTAGGTCATGTGAATAAAAGGAAAAATAAAAGGAAGGGGTTGCCCCCAAAATGAGAAAACCAAAACACATAAGGGATCTATGGATTTGGGGTCAATATGTTCTTTGTTGCAATGTTGTTAGAGAGCTTGGAACTATCATCATTCCCCAAATACATAGAATGAGAAGGACACAAAGAGAGTGAAAAAAAATAAAAATCTTTTGGGTGAACATGGAAGAGACACAGAGTGTCTCAATTCTTTGCATCATCCCCAAAAGGAAAAACACAAGCCAAATAGACAAGTAAAAAAGGTAAAAGAAAAGGGGCCTTTTGGGTCAACATGAAAGAGACATGGATGTCTCAATGCCTTGCATCATCCCCAAAAGGAAAAACACAAGCCAAAAAGAAAAAATAAAAGGCATAGAAAAAGAAAAGGCCTTTTGGGTCAGCATGAAAGAGACGTGAATTTCTCGATGCCTTGCATCATCCCCAAAAGGAATAGACAAAAGACAAAAAGGAAAAAGCGAGGAATGACATAGAGAAGAATGAAGGTACAAATAGAGGAATGTCACAATGAGGGATAAAATCAAACAGAACATCATGGGGGCTCACATTATGCGCATTCAAACACACAAAATAAAAATAAAAGTGTAAAAGACTAGTAAGGAAAATGCAAGTCAACTATCGAGCAAGTAATTTTCCTCCCAGTCATGTTCATTATATAGTGAGGATAGGCAATTGGATAAAGGTAAAAGAGAAATTTCCAAACTAGGAGAGGTACTAGGTTCATTACTCTTTATGGAAGAGGAAAACAACATGTTTAAGTCATTATGCACCTTTTTTCAATTTCAGCAATCTCTTCATCGTCATCCAAATTAAACACAACAAGAGGATGAATGATAATGTCCAATGAAGAGTGTAACTCTTGTTTTGATTGTTGTATTGCATCATTTTGTTTTGGTTGGCGAGGAGGGTCATCATGCATTGCATCATTCAATTTTGGATTTTTATATTTTGTACTTAATTCATCATGTAACTTGTGAGCAAGGGAACGATGTCTACGTCTATGTTCTCTAGCACCTCTATTTCTTTTGGTTTTATTTTTGAGTTGTGTTTGTGAAGGAACAGGTTGATCAACCATAGGTTGCTTTTCTTCCCTATGGGGAGGAATAGAAGGAACCATGGAAGGTTGGTCATCCATTTTTTCTTTTTCTTTGTAAACTTTTTTTATTCAAGGATGCATGGCGGAGTTGATTTCAATGTCTCTGAGTTGTTTAGATGAGGTAGGGGAAGTTTTTGGCGATGGTTGATCTAGGTTTTTTGGTTCTTGTTCAGGTTGAAGCATGGTTTTGTCTAGGATGGGAGTGTTGGAAGTAGATGGGGACATATCGCAAAGAGAAAATTCTACTATTTTCTTTGCTTTGAATTTTTTTTATCTATGAAAAATAATTCTTGTCGTGGCATTATTGGTTCCATGGGCTCAGGCCAAAAGGCTTCTAAAGAAAATTTTCCTTTGGAAGACAAGGGGTTAAAGCCACTATGGTGGATAGTGAATATTTCATTGTCAAATGAAAACTTTAAGAATTTTTATGTATAACTTAAGGGACAACTTTCATTGAGCGAACCCAAGGATGGCCTAGCCTCAAATGAAACCAGTTTGACTGTGGGATGATGGAGAATGTGACATCCAATGTTTTTAGTCCTATTTTTAATGGAAGGGTGATCAATCCGATCATAAGGCAAGCAAAACCATTATGCATCTTGATTCATGTTTTTGGTTTATCATATTCTTCTTGACAAAGTTCATGTAATACGAATAATTCCTTGGTGATCATGTTCTCTCCACAGGCGGGATCTATTAATATCCCATTAGTGGGCTTATCATAGATATTCTCGACTATGGAAAGAGGACCATCAGGTAGATTTTTAATTATGTCCTTAGAGGAGAAAGCAATATCAAGAGATTTCTTAGGTTGGACCTTATGAGGGATAATGTCTATCACACCTACCATTTCATCCATAGGATTAACATGGGTAATATGTGGGATAGGATAATGATGTTCATCATCTGTATCAACAATCATCACATCATTCTTTGTAGTTTCACTAGATTTAACAAATGAAACATTATGTTTGGGAATTGGATCAGTGAAAATTTGTAATTTTTGATTTGGAGGGGCAACAAACTTATTGCCTTGATCATTAACACCTGCAATGGATAGACAGATGGAGTGAATGAGGTCTTGCACAAGGTGTTTAAGATGCTTACAATGTTCTCTGTCATGTCCATTTTATCTATGATAATGGAAATAAGCATTTGATTTAAATCTCAAGGGTAAAGGATTAGTACGGTTTGGTGCTTTGATGGTGGGCAAGGTAATCATTTGGTGTTGTAAAAGTTGAGACATTGTGTTATGAAGAGTGTTTGGTAAAGGTGTGAATTGTCTTTTCGGATCTCCATAAATAAAGGGCACTACGCTTTTCATAGTTGCTATTTGGTTATTCCTAGTTTGAGGTGTAGGTTGAGGAAGATTGAAATAAAACCCTTTGTTTTTCTTTTAAATGGTTGGGAATTGTTTAGGTTGGCAGTCTCAAGTTTCTTAGTTCGGATAGAAGTGGACCTTGTATCTCGACTACTAACTGAATTGTGATAATCACAAAGGATAGTACAAAAGTGCATGAAGGAGGGGAATGTTAGGAATTGTATGCATAAAATATCAATTAAATGCAAATAAATATTAAACAGGGGAATGAAAAACATAGAAATAATAATAGCAAGAGACAATATTTAATGTGGTTCATCCAAACTCGAGCTACATCCACTAATAGAGAGTCCAATACTAGTATTCAGTAAAAAGAACCAATTACAACCAATAATCCTTGCAACTCAATACTGCTGCAAATGCTACAATACAATGTCAACAGAAACCCAAACCCTTAGCTACCCCTTGAACCTATCTTGGGGGTGCTGCCCCCAAACCCCCAAAAGGGGTGCTGTCCCTTGACCCCATTAAATAATTTGGGGGGGAACCGCACCAACAAAAATGGGGAAAATTTAACCTCCGAGTCTAATTAGGCTCCATATACCAACAAGGAATTTCATCATAGTGAGTTTTTCCTAAATTTTAGTTTGCAATTTTTTGATAAACATCTTTTGAAGGTGTGGGTCAGGGATCTTGACATCAATTTGGGAATAAAGTGATTGATAGCATGAGATAAAATCAATTATCTTTTCTTCCTTGTTTTTCTTGCATCACATCAAATCAACCAAGGTCTTCTTGGGAGTCATATGCACTTGGAAATGATTTATAAATGCATCAACAAGTTCATTAAATGAACGAGTTGAATTGTTTAGTAAAGATGAGAACCATTCCAAGGTTGTGTCTTTTAAAGTCCTAGGGAACAGTTTTGCTAACAGTTTATCATCAAGGACAAAATCACTACATTAGGCAATATAGGCATTAACGTGGTTAGAAGGATCTCCCTTCCCTTCATATTTCTCAAATCTATGCATCTCTAATCCTTGTGGGATTGGTTTTTTCAATATTTCCAAAGAAAATGGGCTACTTTGAACATAATATGTGGGTGGGCCATTCTAATTTTGGTTTATTGGTGGAGATTTACTTTTGTATGGATGAAACAGTTTGGAAAAGTTGTGTTATGAGTGGATCAATAGAAGTGGTATGAGGTGGAAGTGAAAGTGGTGATGGGATATATCTACTAGGAGATTAAGTGAATGGAATGCTTATAGGTGGTAATGTGGTAGAGGATAGAACATGCGATACCACATAGGAACTAGGGATGCTAGCAAGAATGCCCATGGAAGGAATCACATTACTAACTTGTTATTGTTGTGATTTGAGGAGTGGTATAGGTAGGTATTGATGCTATTGTTGAGGGAGGACTAATTTGAGTTCCTCCTTGGATTGTGACATTGTTTGTTGGGATAGGAGCAGTAGAGATTGAAGGAAGATTTTTTCCAAAGATGTGAACTATGTTTTTCACAAGGTCAAGACCTTCATCACTTTTAAGCATGCAGTGAATGTTTTCTATGGTAGGAATTGTAGTAGTGGAAATTTTTTCAAGGTAACTTGGTGTTACAAGCGGACTAAGTCCTCATGAATTTGAATGATTTTCTCGTGTAGGATATCATTAGTTCTTGTTTCAACATTCATGCTACCTAAAGGAAAAGAGTTTTTAAGGCTATTATCCATGCCTAGTGCACTATTATCAATACTATGAGTGGAAGCTCTAGATAACCCAAGATCCACAATGATTTTTTTATCATAAGATGACATGAGTCTTGAACTTCTTCTCACTAAGGTATGAACAATAGGACACCAAACACTCATGCAAAGGATACTAAATGTGGGGTGAGTGCAAATGCAATGTAAACTAACAAGAATGAAATGCTTAAAACTAAAATTATGGAAAGTAAAAATGAAATGCAGAAACAACAAATATAAACTTATAAATTGCAAATTGAATGCCAAAAAATGCAGTGGAAAATATGCAACTGGACTAAGTTGCCTAGGGTGGCGAATGAGTCTAGGTAGTTATTTTTTTTAAGTTTTCAAAATTTTTGAATTGATTTTTATGCTTTTTATGTTTTTTGATGTAGGTATAATATGAAAATGTAGAATTTTATTAATTTTTAATGAAATGAAATATAAAAAATCAATCTAGATGAGCTTTTCGCTAATGCAAATTTGAAAACCCTAGAGTGCAAATTAAACAATACAAAATGAAATGTAATGCTAATATAATATATTCCTAGGGTGTAAATGCGCTTGAAATAAAAAAATATGTTGTTCTAAAGGTAGGTTCACCAAAATAAACCAACGTTTTTTGGATATGGGGCTCTCTTACACTTCTAGGATTTTACACCTAAAAGGAGAAAGGTATCCAAAAGTCTTAATGGCTCACTCAAGAATATGCCCTTGAAACTTCAATGTAAATATGATTGAAATATTTCTAAGGGGAATTTCCTAGATGCAATTTATTGATAAAAGAGATTGATTACTAATGCAAAACTAATCAAAATGCAAGATGTTTGAAAACACATTGTGATATGCAAAATGACCTAAATATGCAACCAAACTATAACAGAAATTAATGAAAATGAAGATGTGCACCTAGAAGGTAGAAAGGGATGGAAAGGAGCTCTGGAATCCTATAGAAGTCACTATTGAAGCCAACTAGGATTGATACACCAAGCTAGGCGACTTAGTCTAGTTTCAGGGAGATTCTACTAGAACAGGTTTTAGACAACTAGGTACTCAAAACTGCAAAAACCTTTTTTCAGGCCTAGTAGTGGGACTCATACACCACTAATGGTGACTTAGTCCAATTTTATATTTTAGGAAATTCAAAAGTGCAATCTGTAGTTCCCAGTATGCACTTCAACTCCTAACAGGTTTCTAGATACGAAACTATAGAATTTGATATGTAGGTGTTCTCCAAGCTTCTATTAGGGATTTGACCACTTTGAATGACTTTGATGATTTTTTGACAACTTTTCACACCTTTATCTTTGACAAATTTGTACACTAGATCTGCAAAACACATGCAAATAGGGGGAAAATTGTTGAGGGTTAGAGAATAGGGGTTTTCCTTCGTCAAACCCCAGTTGGTAATTAAACCCTTGAAAATTAAATGAAATGAAAAGAGAATGATGAATGAACAACATGCAATGCTACAACTCACCAAACCCTTAAAGTAGAAATTCAAAGATATGCAAGTAGAAGCTCCAATGGATGTAGACTTTGGAATGCCTAGAATGCTTAAGTGAATGATTAATAATTGCTTGAATGATTGAGTGAATGAATGGGGGTGAAATGAGAGGAAAAATACTATATTTATACACAATTATGCAATATCTCCCAAAAATACCACATCACAAGCCGACCTTAGGTCTTAGAAAATAATAACCCACCAGAAATTTGAACTTATTTTGATTTTTGAGCCAAAGGGGACTCATTCATCCCTAGTGGTGAATGTGTCCCACTTAGGAATTTTAAGTGGGTGTCAGAAATTAAATGTATTAAATAATGTTTATAGATATTATTTTCAAAAATACACTTAGGTAAGGTCTATAAGTGTAAAATGGGGTAAATTAAGGCATCATAAAGGGTTAATTTTTTTATGACAAGCCTAGAAAAGCATGGAAATTATGTTACAATATTTTGAAATAAGGCTTGGTAAGTAATAAAAAGATGTTATTTAGGTGAAATATATTAATAACGTCTTACAAAAGTGTGAAAGTGTGTTACAACACTTCACATCACTTTTACAAGGCATCATAAATTTCTTATTAATTCACAAGGGTCCAAGACCTAATGTGAATATGTTGACCACATTACAACATTAAATCAAGGAAAAAGACAACATCCCAAAAAATGACCCAAATGAGCATGAAAACGTCCAAAGATACATTTTTCTATGCTACACCTAGAAATGCAAATGAAACAAAACAAAAAGCTATAAAATTGAAAGTATGCACTTGGAAACTTGTAAAGACTTGAATGGAGACTAGAAATGTTGTTGATCCTAAAATTTTGGCCTACTAGGACTCGTTTTCCATTCTAGGTGAATCAGTCCCAGTTCTATATTTTTGCATAGGAACGGGTTTCAGGAAAATGGGTATCCAAATCTTTAAAGATCTCCAAAAAACACCTACAGTGGGAGTCATTTTCCACTTGTGGAAAATGAGTCTAGTTTGGCTTTTTTGGAAATTCAAAGTTTTGATATGCACCTCTCAGTCTGCTCTTTCTATTCTTCCAATTTCCTAGATCCAAAACTCTAATTACAGGGCTATGGATGACCTTTTAGTGAATATTATGACCTTGAAAATGGGGAGACAATTCCAACAATATTGTAACCTAATTTTCAATGATATTTAAGTCTTCAAAGCACCTGGATCTATAATCACACAAATAAAGAGAGAAAAACTTGTTGATTGTTAGGGAATAGGGGCTTTCCTTGATCAAACCCCTCTTAGGTAGTTAAAAAATATGATGAAATAAAATAATGAAGCATGAACATGAATTAATGCAATTAGAACCTTTCCATGATGATGGATCTTGAATTTCTATAATAATTGATGAAGAATTATTTCCCTTGAATGCCTTGGAAATGATCTTGAAAGTTATCTTGATGACCTTGTGAAGACTTGAAATGCTTAACCCATGATTTCTTGACTTGATAACATTAATGCATGATGAAATAATGAATTGGAAGCTTTTTGATATAGGCAATGCACTCACATGACCATTAATTTGATCCCCAATTCCAACATTGAAGAAACTTGAATTAAAAACCCACTTTTCCCACTCAAAGCCTTAAAAATAGGCCAAATGAGACTCATTCACCATCCTGGGTGAATGAGTCCCACATAGATGGGACTCATTCATCCAAGGTGGAAAATGGATCCCATAGGAGCTATTTTTAATGCTAAAGTGTCGAGGGGTGAAGAATTTAAGATTTTATGTTGATTTTATCGAGATTTTGATCAAAATGTGCCTTGGGATGCACAATATGGGGTCATAGGGCTCGTTAATGGTTATATTATGGTTATAAATATAAGAGGGCCCAAAATCTAATGTGAAAGTGTAAGTAAATACATTTTACAACACTAAATTAAGGCAAAATTGAGTCTATTTAGCTTAGAAGGGTCATAAATCCCATGTGAATGTGTAAAACACATTACAACACTAGATTAGGTCCACTTGATTTACAAGCCCCTTAAATGTAATGTGAAAGTGTAAATAAATACATTTTACAACTTTAAATTAGGGAAAAGTTAAGTTAATTTAGCTTTAAAAAGGGCCTAAGACCTAATGTGGATGTGTAAAACACCTCACAACACTAGACCAAGGTGACATTAAGTCCAATTTGTCATTAATTATTCCTGAATTAAGCAAGGAAAAGGCATACTTTTTTAGTGACTCCACCAC
Source organism: Sequoia sempervirens (assembly GCA_007258455.2). NCBI lineage: Eukaryota > Viridiplantae > Streptophyta > Pinopsida > Cupressales > Cupressaceae > Sequoia > Sequoia sempervirens. The sequence goes on along the minus strand of VDFB02049217.1, from coordinate 133,846,833 downwards.
CCATGTTAAAAACCTCCTGGTGGGAGCACTGTAAACTAAATTTTTTGAGAATACCTATACCAAATGATAAGTAGAGAAAGATGAAAACTTGACTTTTAATTTAAAATAGAAACTTTTAGATCCAAGGGTAATTATCACCTTACAAGATTATTGATTATGGGTGTAGTAAAATAAATTAAGATATGTGTTGAATTAATAAACCTTATTACTTGGTACCATTATCTTTATGAAATAATCCAACCTTCAAAAATTCATAGTCCTACAAAAACCTTTGGCATGCAGGTTATTGATCATTTTCAAAATATCATGCTAAAATATTTGGAGGTATTAGGTATATAATTAATAGAAATGACAACCATCAAAACCATCAATGAGAAGCCTCATCATAAAAAATGAGCTCCTCACAATCATTAAAATATATCTATAAATGACACTTTTCCCAGTCACTACAACATCAAAATTCCTACTCCACATCACCTTTAAATCCAAAAGGGGATGAGGAATCAAATTCCATGTACACATGAAAGGATAAAATCCATATGCCTTTAGCCAAGTAATTTCCACCTTCACCATTTCCAAATTCTTAGTCCAAAAAACCTTGGAATCCAAAAGAGGGGGATTCAAAATGGGGTTAGATATTAAAAGAATATAAAAAATTATATATCCTAACATATGATTTCTTCTATTGGTTATCATTTGAAGTGGTGGTATTTTCCACTCCTTTAAGAGTAGGATTCTTGTGTTCTTTAAGAAATTATTTGTGTTCCTCTAGCATCTCAAGGAGTTGAAACTTATTCACAAATTTCCCAATGCATTTGCAACTATATTCCCCTCCCTATATGTGTAAGAAAGCTCATAATTATCAAAGACTAAGAGAAGATTTTGTTTTTCATGAATAAAATCATTAAGAGACCATCCCAATTTAATCTTCCCCTCCACTAATTCTATAATGAGATTTTTTATTTCATGAATAAAATCACTAATAGATCATCCCAAATTAATCTTCTCATCCACTGATTCTATAATGAGCTTAGAATCTCCTTCAATATACATGTTTTTTATTCCCAAGGAAAGTGTAATTTTAACCCCTTGTAGCATAGTCATTTCTTTAACCACATTGCTATTTTTCATCACCAATCACCTTAAGAATCCAACAATGACATTATCACTAGGATATCTTTGAATTCCTCCACTTTCCAAACCTAGGTTGCCTTTAGTAGCCCCATAAAAATTTAACTTTCCCTAATCCACCGAGGGAGGTCTCCATTTATTATTTTGGTAAGAAATATTTCTTGAATTGTCAAAAGTGGAATCCAAGGGTATACCTCAATTGTTACCAATTAAAATTTTTAAAGTTTTTGGGGGCTAATTGTATTTTTCCGTTTACTAACAAAGATATTTTTCACCAAAAGCTTTGAAAAATCCATGAACACCTCCTCAATATTTCTTTTAGAATTACAAAAAAAAATTGTTCCTTTATTTCCATATGCCCCAAATTATATGGGGTGGAATCCAATTTCATCACTCTCTAATCAATGGGTGGGAGTAGGGACAATTCAATTTCGCAATAAACTCTTTTAGGCCACCTTTCATTTCCCAACTAAACCCAAAATTTTGTAGTTCTAATCTTGGAATTTTCTAAGAGAAAATATATTGAAAGAGCAAGTGCGGCATTGTTTCCTCCACTTTTTCAATAAGACACAAATACTATGGATTTGGAAGCTTTCTGATATAGGCAATGCACTCACATGACCATTAATTTGATCCCCAATGCCAACATTGAAGAAACTTGAATAAAAAACCCACTTTTCCCACTCAAAGCCTTAAAAATAGGGCAAATTAGACTCATTCACCATCCTGGGTGAATGAGTCCCACCTAGATGGGACTCATTCATCCAAGGTGGAAAATGGATCCCATAGGGTCTATTTTTCATCCTAAAGTGTCGAGGAGTGAAGAATTTAAGCTTTTATGTTGATTTTATCAAGTTTTTGATCAAAATGTGCCTTGGGATGCACAATATGAGGTCATAGGGGCTTATTAATGGTTATATTATGGTTATAAATGTAAGAGGGCCCAAAATCTAATGTGAAAGTGTAAGTAAATACATTTTACAGCACTAAAGTAAGGCAAAATTGAGTCTATTTAGCTGAGAAGGGTCATAAATCCCATGTGAATGTGTAAAACACATTACAACACTAGATTAGGTCCACTTGATTTACAAGCCCCTTAAATTTAATGTGAAAGTGTAAATAAATACATTTTACAACTTTAAATTAGGGAAAAGTTAAGTTAGTTTAGCTTAAAAAGGGCCTAAGACCTAATGTGGATGTGTAAAACACCTCACAACACTAGACCAAGGTGACATTAAGTCCAATTTGTCATTAATTATTCTTGAATTAAGCAAGGAAAAGGCATACTTTTTTAGTGACTCCACCACCCATGTTAAAAACCTCCTGGTGGGAGCACTGTAAACTAAATTTTTTGAGAATACCTATACCAAATGATAAGTAGAGAAAGATGAAAACTTGACTTTTAATTTAAAATAGAAACTTTTAGATCCAAGGGTAATTATCACCTTACAAGATTATTGATTATGGGTGTAGTAAAATAAATTAAGATACGTGTTGAATTAATAAACCTTATTACTTGGTACCATTATCTTTATGAAATAATCCAACCTTCAAAAATTCATAGTCCTACAAAAACCTTTGACATGCAGGTTATTGATCATTTTCAAAATATCATGCTAAAATATTTCGAAGTATTAGGTATATAATTAATAGCAATGACAACCATCAAAACCATCAATGAGAAGCCTCATCATAAAAAATGAGCTCCTCACAATCATTAAAATATATCTATAAATGACACTTTTCCCAGTCACTACAACATCAAAATTCCTACTCCACATCACCTTTAAATCCAAAAGGGGATGAGGAATCAAATTCCATGTACACATGAAAGGATAAAATCCATATGCCTTTAGCCAAGTAATTTCCACCTTCACCATTTCCAAATTCTTAGTCCAAAAAACCTTGGAATCCAAAAGATGGGGATTCAAAATTGGGTTAGATATTAAAAGAATATAAAAAATTATATATCCTAACATATAATTTCTTATATTGGTTATCATTTGAAGTGGTGGTATTTTCCACTCCTTTAAGAGCAGGATTCTTGTGTTCTTTAAGAAATTATTTGTGTTCCTCTAGCATCTCAAGGAGTTGAAACTCATTCAAAAATTTCCCAATGCATTTGCAACTATATTCCCCTTCCTATATGTGTAAGAAAGCTCATAATTATCAAAGACTAAGAGAAGATTTTGTATTTCATGAATAAAATCATTAATAGACCATCCCAATTTAATCTTCCCCTCCACTAATTCTATAATGAGATTTTTTATTTCATGAATAAAATCACTAATAGATCATCCCAAATTAATCTTCTCATCCACTAATTCTATAATGAGCTTAGAATCTCCTTTAATCTACATGTTTTTTATTCCCAAGGAAAGTGTAATTTTAACCCCTTGTAGCATAGTCATTTCTTTAACCACATTGCTATTTTTCATCACCAATCACCTTAAGAATCCAACAATGACTTTATCACTAGGATATCTTTGAATTCCTCCACTTTCCAAACCTAGGTTGCCTTTAGTAACCTCATAAAAATTTAACTTTCCCTAATCCACCAAGGGAGGTCTCCATTTATTATTTTGGTAAGAAATATTTCTTGAATTGTCAAAAGTGGAATCCAAGGGTATACTCCAGTTGTTACCAATTAAAATTTTTAAATTTTTTGGGGGCTAATTGTATTTTTCCATTTACTAACAAGGATATTTTTCACCAAAAGCTTTGAAAAAACCATGAACACCTCAATATTTCTTTTAGAATTACAAAAAAAAAAAATGTTCCTTTCTTTCCATATGCCCCAAATTATATGGGGTGGAATCCAATTCCATCACTCTCTAGTCAATGGGTGGGAGTAGGGAAAATTCAATTTCGCAATAAACTCTTTTAGGCCACTATTTATTTCCCAAATAAACCCAAAATTTTGTAGTTATAATCTTGGAATTTTCTTACAGAAAATATATTGAAAGAGCAAGTGTGGCATTGTTTCCTCCACTTTTTCAATAAGACGCAAATATTATGGATTTGGAATCCTCTTATTTTTATGTTTTCATGGGTAAGAATTATATTTTGGGCAGTTTTCCACCAAGGGAAGTTTATTTTAGGGGTGAGTTAATGATTCCAAATTTTCTCTAAATCGTGTTGTATTCATCACTATCTAAAAGAATACTACATAAGTAGATTTTATTGAAAATTTTCCTTCCATATCCCTAGCCCAAAAAAACTCATCATCCAAGTTGGAAACAGAGGGATTCTGATCAACTAAAGTTCTTGTTGTAGGGTGTGAACTTTTTGGATTAGTTCCACATGTTCATTGCAATATGCCTCAATTTTCCTCTATTGTTTAATACTATCACTTAGCATTAGATATTCAAAGGAGAGCCTACAAAATAAAATCTTAGTTGGGTCATCCAAACCCCTAAATAAGTGATATTTTTTCAAAGGTTGATCCAAAACCTAAGAATCCTCCCAAAAATAAATTTTGATATCATTCCACAACTTCCATTTTAGGCTAAATTGAAAAAGGTCTATATATTTTAGGGCATTGTTCTAGACCAAATAACCTAACAAGGAAACCAAAATTTATTGACTTTCGTAACAAATTGGGGGTGGTTAAAGAATTTTTCTTTTGTAATCAATCCTTAGTATTCAATATGAGGTCCCAACCAACTTTATACATGAGTTCTTTATTGGTGAGGTGGATATTTCCAATTCCTAGACCCCCTTGATATTTAGGTAGCCACACTTTATCCCAATTTATGAGGGTCATTCTTTTCCTTTCTTCTGTCCTAGACCAAAGAAAATTCCTATGAATTTTTTTAAAATTTTCAACAATAAATTTAGGGATCTTGAGCATAGATAGGAATACCTTATAAAGGGGTAGAAATAAGTTGTAATTCTCCTACATGAATCAAGAGTTTACCTTTCCAACCTACCAAATTCCTTTTAGTATCTCTAAAACCAAGTTCCAAAAGGGGGCTATGGCCTCTTTAATAGTAAGTGAGAGCCCAAGATAAACACCTAGAAGAGAATCACAAGAACAACCTAATATAGTTTTTACTTTTCATTGTCAATCCAAGTTTGTATTGCAAAAATAAATCTTACTCTTCTTATAATTGATACATTAGATATAAAATGTAAAATAATTACTTAAACATGTCTTCAATCTCCTAGCTTCCACCACTAAGGAATTTCCAAATAGTATTAGTATCATCAAAAAATTGTTAGATGGTTGAAGGAATAAGAGAGGTAGCAACATTGATTCTCTTGAGAGAACCATTATCAAGTAATCTTAAGTGTTTTCATCCCATTACTTCAGCCATCATTATAAAAAGATAATGGGAGAGAGGATCCCCCTATCTAATCCATCTTTTAGAAATGAAGAATCATCTAGGGACTCTTTGATAAGCACCGATTATTTTATCACAAACACACATTCCTTCATAAGATTGATGATCCTCTCATGAAAGAAAAAAAAATTATTACTTTAAATAATAAATTCCAAGAAGATTTGTTGTAAGATTTAGAGATATCAAGTTTAGAAACCATACCAAGGAGGTTACTCCTATCCATGGAATGCATAATTTCATGGGTGGAGTTCACATCACCAAGGAGTTGTCAACCTGGCACAAAGCCTTTTTGGAAACCACTAATCATTTTTACTTGTAAATGTTTTGTCCCATTCACAAAGATTTTAGAAAGGATCTTATAGAAAGTATTACAAAGGCTAATTGGTCTAATATTAGAAATTTCAAAGCAATTAAGTTTTTTGGAACAAGAGAAATAAAATTATTATTGAACTATGTCAATATTTTTCTAGATATAAAGAAGTATTTAGTCACCATGTAAACATAAAAACCTAGAATATCCCAAAATTATTAGAAATTGGTAGGGGGAAAACAATTGAAGCCTTATTCCTTATAATTCTCCAAAGAGAAATTAGCTGCTCTAACTTCCTCTTTAGACACTAGCAACAAAATAACATTTTCTTTATAGGATAAGGTTGAAGGGGTGACATCCAAGAGATGATCTTTGATCATACTAAGGGAATATTCACTATTTCAATCATAGAAAATTGGAAGTACCTAGAAGATCTTTATCCTACTTGTTCATTAGAAGTAACCACAACACTATTTTCTCCAATAAATCTAGTTATAGTATTATTTTTCCTATCTCTCAAAATAGACAAGTGAAAAAAGAAAAGAAAAAAATCCCCCTCTTTCACCTATAGAATTCTAGGTTTTTTCTTCCACAAAATATCTTTTCTTAAGATATGATAAATTAGAGGAGAAGAGAATAGGTAATTTATAAATATGATAAATTAGAAAAGAGAACAATTCGTTTATAAATATGATAAATTAAAGAAAAGAACAATTCATTTATAAATAGATATGAATATATAAGATTAACAAGGATGTATCAAGGTCATATATATTATTATCTAATAGAAATTATATAAAATAATGAAACATATAATCATGAAAGATCATATCAGAAGGGAAAATAACATGTCGATCCATCTTCTTCAAAATGTCATTGCATTGAGAGCTAACATTTTTTGGGTTATGAAATTTTCTACATCTTTTGGTGGGATTTTGAGTATGGACAATAAGATGCCCCCCCTAAGGGATCCACTTGGCACAAATGTTATTTATATGGAAAGTGTTGCTTCTTCCTTTTATAACGAGATCTATCTAGTGTGGTTTCTAAGGCTTTAAAGTTGATTTTTTCTTTATTATCTAGTTAGTGAACCATGGTTTGATGGGTGGGACCATCTTCTTGGGTTGAAAATGAAATTATTGGATTTTGATCCTCAAAGATGGAAGGGAGTATGTTGATTGCACAAGACAATTGAGAGAGGGGTGAATCAATTGTACATTAAAACATCAAACCCTCATTAACAATTAGATCTGCATTAATCCTTAAACCCTTAACAACCATAAAACCTTTATCATGTATTTTTCAGAACATAATCTCATGAGAAACAATAATTCAAACACATCCAAACACAAGAGAACACTAGATTTACATGGAAAATCTGAAAAGGTAAAAACCATAGTAAGGATTAGTTCACAATATAAAGGAATTACAACACCAAATACAAAGGGCTCACTACCTAAAAGAAAGAAGGGCCCACTACTAGAAAAGAAAGAAAAAGAAAGAATATTGTTACAATGAGAAAACCATCTCAAAGCAATAGAAAATTTCCACCACTAATTCAGTAGAATGTAGACACCTTCTACTCATTGCTTCCAGTAGTCTTAGTCATTAAGGCTCATATTTCACTTCACACTTTCACACTTCAAATCATAATTCACATCATACACATTTCATATCATCATCCTCCATAAACTCAACACACATTTATACCATCTTCAACCTTGAAAATAATCTACAAAGTTGGCTATACACCTTGAATGTGCAAATTCAAATTAGTTTGGCACTAAAACATTCCTATGATGGAGAGGAATGAAGGTAGACCACATCACACCTTAACTCAGACCTAAATCCAGTCATACACTCCATGCCACACTTCCACAAACATCGAAGCATATCCATACCATAATTATTGTAAACACCCAAGGTTGGTCAAACTTGTGTTAACACCATTGAATAATTAAGTACATGCTTCCTCAAATCCAAATAAAACCCATGGAACACACACAACACTTAAAAACAATATGGAATATTCCATCAACAACCTTAAATCTTACAACTCCACAACATCATTAACCAAAAGAACATATTCATTATGCACAACCATACAACCTTCAACACACTACAACACCTAAATCCAACATTTTGGAGCACCAAAATTAAAATAACTCAAACTAGAGAGATAATATAAATATAAGCACACTTTTATATTTGCAAGACCAGAAACTGAACTATAGAGAAATGCAAAGTAAAAACATTTCTCCCAAACAACACTGCTTACATTGTTCACACACTAGTGAACACAACTTTATTTTCACAATGATCCAAAACTAGAAAAATTTCATATGACACCTATGAACACCTTTGATCAACATAGTTGAACTGCATAAGAATATCTTCAACCATGAAGAAATGTAGAGAAAAAACTAGAACACTGCTCTACTACACTAAACACTTTTTACCATGTACTATTTCCTCCTTTATTCATTTTTTCTCAAAAGAACTTAGAAACCAAGCATCACAAACACATTATAATCATCTTCAACACCTCCCATTACCACCAAACCAACTATACTATAGCAACTCAACCACACACATGCTTATCAAGGAAATAATAGAGGTTGGCATCAATGATACTACTAATGACAACATGATGCAACAAATCAAAGAATCATCAAAAAATTCCAACAATCTCCCCATACACTTGTTGATATCAATGCAACAACAAAGATATATTTGCATCAATGACAACACAAGCTACTCATACTTCCAACAATCTCCCTCTTTATCATTGATGGAAACACATGAAAAACCATCAACAACAAAACAACTAGCCAACAACTCTTTCCAACACTCTCTCTTTCTCCCCCTTGCTTAATAAAGTGTTCTTAGTTAACTCCTATTTTTACATCAATAGAAAAGGGTGGAAAACTTGTATCTCTCCCCATTTGAAATTAAACATACATATTTTCTCTCTCCCAAAGGAAACACCTATAAGGGACAACTATTGTGCAACTACCTTTTCTTATGCAACATTCTATTTTCTTCACACCTTCTCTACACACTCCCACTTAGGAGTACACAACATACTACACCAACCAACAACTAATTCTCATACCATAAAATGACAAAACTTACTCCCCCTAATTGTAACAACCAACATTGTCACTACCTACTCCTCCTAAGAGGTAGCCACCAACATCAATCTAGAATAAGGAATGAATCTTGAAATCCACTTGACTGATGTATATCTTTATACATCTAGTTGAAAGGAGGGGCAGTAACCCCCAAATTCTCCCAAAGATACTCAAGAGTATCCTTAGAGGAAGAGCCTTTTTGAAGATATTTGCAACTTGATACTTACTAGGCACATACTCCATCTTCACCTCACTTTTTGCAACCTTCTCTCTCAAAAATTGATATCGAATTGAAATATGCTCTATCCTTCAATGAATTACTAGATTCCTTGAAATTTCAATAGAACTTTTATTATCATAGAAGATAGAAATAGGTTCACCATGTACCACTCTAATATCCTTTAAATTTTACTTCATCCACAACACCTGTGTGTAGCATGAAGTTGCAGCAATGTATTCTACCTCTACAATAGATAAGGCACTGAATCCTACTTCTTTCTTAGCTAGGACACCAACATGCTTCTAAGAAAGAATGCACAACCCCTTGTAATTTTTATGTTATCCCCACAACCTACCTAATCTACATATATATAAGCACTCAAAGATAAATTAGTATCCTTTAGATACCACAAGCCATGTTTTTGAGTGCCCTTCAAGTATCTAAATATTCTCTTCACTACTACCACATGTGACTCTTTGGGATCTTCTTGAAATCTAGCCACAAGATAAACTGTATGCATGATATCTAGTCTAGTGGTAGTTAGATATATCAGTACTTGAATCAGCCTTAGGAGATTCAACATTCTTACTCATCTTGCAACCAGTAACCATAGGAGTACATAATGGTTCAAAATATTCCATTCCAAACTTCTTCAACATTTCCTTGACATACCTTGATTGTGAGATGAATATACCTTTTCCTGTTTGATTGATTTATATTCCAAGGAAGAAATTCATCTCCCAAACATAGACATCTCAAACTCTTTCTACAAATCTCTAACACATTACTTCATTACCTCTAAAGATTATGTCATCAACATACACAACCACAATCAATATTTGATATTTATCAACCTTAAAGATTACTATTTTTTGTACCTTTATTTAATCTTTTCTCCAAAAAGTACCTATCTAATCTTGCATACCAAGCTCTAGGATCTTGCTTGAGTTCGTATAATACCTTCTTCAATCTATAGACCATGTCAAGATTATCTAATAACTGAAAGCCTTCTAGTTTTTCAAATAAACTTCTTCAAACTCACTGTTCAAGAATGTAGACTTCACATCCACTTTTAAACTTTGAAGTTCTTGTGTGCTGCAAAATCCAAAAACATCATAATAGCTTTCATCCTTTCCACCAGATCAAATGTCTCTTCAAATTCTATTCCTTCCACTTGTGAGTAGTCTTTACACATGATTCTTACTTTATTCCTAACAACTTCTCTATTCACATTTAGATTATTCTGAAATACCCACTTAGTTCCAATCACATTCTTGTTCATTGGTCTTCGGATAAGTTCCCAAGTCTGATTCTTTCAATCTCTATGAACTCTCCTTCCATAGCCTTAATCGAAAATTCATCTTTTAATGCTTCAATCATTGTTTTAGGATACACTTTGGACAATAAACATAAGTTTACTTGTTCTTCTATCATATTAGCCTTTCTTCTTGTCAATACACCTTTTCTTTTGTCACCAATTATCTAATCTTTAGAATTATTCTTCTACACACTTAGGGGTCTTAGGGATCCATTCCAGAGCTTCTTCCTCTTTAACTTTCACTTCTTTTTCTTTAACTTCATCATTTCTTCTTCTCTACAAGAGGACTCCTTTGATTCATATACATCTATCAATAGTGATATTTTATGTAATTCTTCATCCACTTGGATACTTACACTTTCAACAATCCTTTTCAACCTCTTTTGTAGCATCGCTAAGCTTTGATTTTTGTAGAATATATAAGGAAGATTCCTTCATCAAATATAGCATCAAAATTTCCTAATTTTGCTTCATTTCTTCTAATATAGCATTTTCTTCCAAACACTAAAATATTTGACAAGAGGAGTCCTTCCATACCATAACTCAAAGGGAGTCTTTGAACCATTTTTCCTTGCCTATGCTTTGTTAAGTATTTAGACTATAGTATGAATTACTTCTCTCGAGTATACTTCCGGTAGGTTTTCTTATTTCACAATATTCCTTGCTACTTCCTAAAGAGTCCTATTCTTTGTTTCAACCACTCCATTCTATTAAGGAGCCATAGGAGCTAATAAATTCCTCTTTATTCCTTAAAATTCAAAAAAAACTATTAAACTCATTGGAGGTGAGATCTCCACCTTTCTCAAATCTCAAACATTTTATTTCGATATCCATTTCATTCTCAACCATAGTTTTGAATTCCTTAAATTTATCTAGAGCTTCTAATTTTTCTTTGAGAAAAATATCCCAAGTCATTCTAGAATAATCATCAATCAACAACATGAAATACATGTCACCTTAAAATATTTTTGTTCTTGTAATTCCATAAAGGTCTGTATGCACTAACTCCAAAGGATTGGTAGTAGATTGTTCTTTAACTTTAAAGATCTTTCTATCTTTCTTCCTAATCTAACATTCCTTACTAACAACATTGATAGGCTTTGTAATCTTTGGAAGATCTCTTACTACTTGAATTGAACTGACCCTCACTAGGATATCAAAATTTATGTAACACATTCTTCTATATCATAGCCAAATTTCATAAATCACATACCATTAGCGCCCTTGAGCTGATAAACATTTCCATCTATCCTTCTTCATGTAGCAACAAAAGTTCTAGACCCTTTTCTGATTTCACAACCACCATCCTAAAATACAAGATTATATCCTTTGTTACACATTTTTCCTACACTTAGAAGATTATGTCGAAATCCCTTAACATAAATAATATCATCTATGTTATACATGCCATCAAAAACTAATTTAACCTTTTCCATATATCTTAGCAGATGTATTATTACCAAACTTAACAAGACTTCCTTGAAACTTTTCTTGTTTAACAAACTTAATCTTATCACCTTTCATGTGACTTGAGCATCCACTATCAACAATCCAATAGTTCTTGTCCTCTCTAGCATGAAAATTAATCACCATAGTTCAATTATAACCTTCTTTTGAAGCAACTTCCTTCATACATTTCTCAAATTTATCAAAATTAGTTCCAAAATTTAGAGCCATGAACAAGCATTCATTATCCTTATCATCAAGGTAATCAAATTCATCATCAAATATGTTGGAATCTTCTTTAACATAATAACTTTTCTTAATTTACTTACCTTTATTCTCCTTAAATTTTTCATTTGAAGCTTGACTAGACATCTTGAAGCATAATGACCTATGTTTCCATAATTGAAACATTTGAAAGGTAACTTACCCTTGTATTTTCTAGTGTCCTTTTTCAATTTCCTCAAAAATTTTACTTCTAGCACATCTAACTCATCCAAATTAGATTCTTGATTCTTCTCTACTTTTCCAACTTTAAAATCAGTCTCTTTTCTTGAATCACTTGGACCAAGCTCTCTCAATTAAAAATTAGTTAAAGTACCAAACAACTAATCTCTAGAATAATTATTTAAATTTTGAGCTTCCTCAATAGAAAAAATCTTATGACTATAATCTCTTAGTAATAGTTCTTAGTACCTTCTTTACCACCTCATATTCATCAAGTTTTCCACCAAGACCTCTAATGAAATTGATAATTTTGTCCACTCTATGCATGTAGCTTGTAATATCTTCATCTTTTGGCATCCACAAGGTTTCAAACTTGGTATTTAGACTCTGCATCTTCACTTGTTTGACTTTATCATCTCCTTCATAGATGCTTTCTAGCTTTCTCTAAATCTTACCAATAGTTTTAAGACTCATAACTTTCACAAGTTATAAATTAGAAAGACCACTCAAAAGAGAATACCTTTTTTTCCATTGTTCTCATATTCCTTGATCTCGTCATCAATACTTAGAACATTTATAGGAATTTTATATCTAGTTTCAATAAACTTCCAAACTCCAAAAACCTAGAGAAATAAGGAAAAATTCCATCCTAGTTTTATAGAATGCATAATTAGATCCATCAAATAGAGGAGCTTTCTTCTTATGATCCATCACAGATCTACCTCAATTGGTTAATATTTCTTCCAAAGAACCTTTCTTTGATACCAATAGTTGATTGCACAAGACAACTGAGAGGGGGGTGAATCAATTATACACTAAAACATCAAACCCTCATTAACAATCAAATCTGCATTAATCCTTAAACCCTTAACAACAATAAAACCCTTATCATATATTAGCAGAACATAAAATGTTGCAAGGTGTGTGCCCTTGGTCTCCTTGTGTTGTGTAGCATAGTGCTCAGGTTCCTGACATGGCTTAACCACCTCTTGTGGATTCATCAACTCTGGAAGTTGTATCGGGCATTAACAGGTTGATCTTTTGGTGCAACGACAACTATCTTTGCAATAATTGGTATTAGAGCCTAGGTCATGAGTTAGAACAAGGATTGTTGCAAGGTGTACTACCTTGGTCTCCTTTTTTTGTGTAGCACAGTGCTCAATTTCATGACATGGCTTAACTACCTCTCATGGATTCATTAACTTTGGTGGTTATATCAAGCATTAACAGGTCAATCTTTTGGTGCAGCAACAATCATCTTTACAACATAAACATGAGGAAAAATAATGCAAACACATCCAAACACAAGAGAACACTAAATTTATGTAGAAAAACCAATAATGGAAAAACCACAGTGAGTATTAGCTCACAATATAAAGTAATTGCAACACCAAATACAATAGGCTCACTATCCAAAAGAAAGAAGGGCTCACTAACAATGGCTCACTACGAAAATTGAAGGAAGAAGAAATAATATTGTTACAATAAGAAAACCATCTCAAAGAAACAAAAAATTTCTACCACTACTTCACTAGAATATTTGCACTCTTAGTACAATGTAGACACATTTTTCTCACTACTTCTAGTAGTCTTAGTCATTAAGGCTCATACTAAACATCACAATTTTTCACTTCACATTATAATTCACATCATAAACACTTCATATAATCATCCTCCATCAAATCAACACACATATATATCATCTTCATGTTGAAATAATGAATAAGAAACCCCTTAATGTGTTTTCATTGATGCCAACATTAATTGTTGATAGTTTTGTCTAATACAGTAAATAGAATTGATACACTTTAATCTGACATTTTGGTCTAAAATTGCTTGTGCAACAAGATTTTCTCAAGAGGTTATAATATGGTATTCCTTATTATTATATGCATCTATGATCAATATTTTAGCTATTTTAGTTTAGCAATTTGAAAGTTACAAATGACACAAGTTTGACACTCAATTTTGGCTTATACAATGTGATTGGATAGATATAATATGGTCCGCATTTCTCTAGTGTTGAGAATCAATCTTAGAAATTTTGGGATATTTTTCACATATTTCATTACTATATGTATTTCAGATGATGTGTGCTTATATGATCATATGAATCATTTGTGTGTAATTAGTTGGCTTATTTTGTGATTAGGTATAATTCTTGGCTGACCTAATACATGTTATATGTTGTAAAGGATAAGTATGTATCGTGGATGTTAGTAGGACCTATTTTAGGTCCATGCTGACTTAGGACAAGTATTGCATGCTTGGGTTGAGTA
>VDFB02049217.1:133765520-133832105 GCA_007258455.2 Sequoia sempervirens | reverse complement strand
AAAGTAAATTTTTAAAATAAATTCAAATAATAAATAATAATTAGATGTATATGTATTTATATAATTATATTAAAAATTTATCCACCCGAGTCTTCATTAAATTTAATTAGCATGAATTAATACGGGTTAAATTAGTTTTGAGTAAATCAATTCAACATCGTAATTCTTTCTCTTACTGCAGTCGAGAATAGTGGGGGTAGATTTCTACTTTGCTAAATTCCTCCAAGTGTTAAGCAGGGTAAACATAAGATGCCAAGTGTAAAATGAAAACAAAAAGTAAGCTTGCCACCTGTATTCCTGGCTTCAGCCAGAAACCTTGGATTTGTTTTCCGCAATTTATTGGGGAGTGATGGAGAAAAAAGAGACGGAATAATTTGGTGGGAAAAGAAAAAAAAAAGAAAATTCTTGGCGAGAGGATATTAAGGGAAAAGAGAGGGAGTTGTAGAGGGAATTTCAGCATAACCCATCTCCAACTGCAAATCCTTCAGGTTGGTCCCTTTAATATTTGTTTTATTGTAAGTTAAAATAGCTTAGGGCTGTATGTATTCTATTTCTTTCTTTGTTTCATGCGTTAATTTTCTTTTGAATTCCTTCTTTATTTTTTTTCATTAGCTACTATCTTCATTGCCTTCACTAGTGGTGTTGAGTTATCCCTTCTTCTTTTTTAGAATAAATAATCTTCTTGATACCATGAAAATCATTCACAGCTGCAGCTTATAGACTGGAAAAAGGCATAATAATTTATAAAACCTTCCTCATACTATTGGCATCTAGTTACAATAGAAATACTTGTACTCAGAGTGTTGTAGAGGTTTAGGTAATCTCTCTAATTTCCATTGTCTGCTCGTGTCATCTGCAGCATTTAAACAAATAGGAAGTTTAAAGGTTTAAATCACCTTCTTGATTTATTTATTTATTTTACTATCAAGCTACCACAGATGGTCAATGTATTTTTAGGAAACACCAAAAGGGGGTGAAGGTAATTTATATTGCTATTCTTCATGCTCTATTTTAGTTTAACCCCACCCATGTTTATTCTTTGGCTGCAAACCCTTTACTCCCTTCACCTTTAACGTTGGGGTATTTCTTTTACTGTTATATATTTTATATAATCTCCCTAATACTTTTTGTGACCTATCTTAGCTGCAGAATTTAGACTCTGTAGGATGCTCAAATTTTTTATAATCTTCCAAATACCCTCCACAACTTCATCACTTCAAACATAAATGACTGTAGAGGCATGAATCATCTCCCTCATCCTTTTAACAACTCTTTCAGCTGTAGCACTTCTTTATAGGAAATTGTGGGGGCATTAAAAAGCCTTCTTGAGCCCATTCACAACCTGTCACACCTCATCTCCTATGTTAGAAATCCTAATCGAAAGTACAGAGGATGCTGGAAAGGTATGTGAAATCTAGTGCAAAAATCTGGCTTACACCGTCAATTACATTTCCTTGAAAATTCCTTGAGATTTTTTTTTACTGCTATAATACCCAGCAAGAAATGATATAGAGACCAAAAATAAAGCACCATGATAAGTTCCATGATTCTTTAAATAAATAAATATATATATTTCAAAAGAAATAATATAATTATTATTTTTTATTTATTTTTTTGTATTAAACATAGTGCAGCAAATCAATACACCTTTCAATCAGCGGTTACATACATTTGCCTAATAAGGCATTTTGCGCATGACTGGCAGCAATTTATAGCTATTATGTTTGGCTACATACAATCTGACTATATACATATTACATATATGCATTATATCACCCACATAGTTGTTGCTGTACATTTTTGCAGCTTTATTACTTAAAATAAATAATTATTTTATTTGTTATTTCTCTATTTTAAATTATTTATTGGAGTAATTCAATTATCAAATTAAATAATTTATAGTTATATGGATTAGCATTCAGATTTCTTTCGGACTTTTAAGATATTTATGTCTATTTTAATTTCAAGTTATTTAATATTAGATCCATCTATAAATTTATTTACTATGTGATGAGTAACTTGGTTAGCATTTAATTTTCTTTCGGATTTATAAAAAATAAATAAATATAAATTTTGTCTATTTTAATTTTAAGTTATTTAATCTTAGATCCATCTACAATTTTATTTACTATGTGATGAGTGCTTGATGTATATAATATTTTGATTTGCAGAAAATAAAATAAAATAAGATAAAATGTTTTATTTGAATTAAATTTATCATTTTGATTAACAATATATATATATATATATAGGGGTTATATTTAAAATTTTAGATATTTTTGAAGTAATGTTATTATTTTCCTCTATTTCACGGTTTCCCCTCACATTTGGGCGAGATCTAATTGCAGATGAATTTAAAATTAGAATTAATTTTATATTATTTAAGTTAAAATTATTTACAATTTTTTTTACTGGATTGTAATTATGATAAAAGTTTTCAGATTGGAATTAAAATTAGAATTAGCTAAGGAGGACAGTAAATTTTTAATTAGAATTAATTTCATATTATTTAAGTTAAAATTGTTTACAATTTCTTTTACTGGATTGTAATTATGATAAAAGTTTTCAGATTGGAATTAATATTAAAATTAGCTAAGGAGGACAGTAAATTTTTAATTAGAATTAATTTCATATTATTTAAGTTAAAATTATTTACAATTTCTTTTACTGGATTGTAATTATGATAAAAGTTTTCAGATTGGAATTAAAATTAGAATTAGCTAAGGAGGACAGTAAATTTTTAATTAGAATTAATTTCATATTATTTAAGTTAAAATTATTTACAATTTCTTTTACTGGATTGTAATTATGATAAAAGTTTCAGATTGGAATTAAAATTAGAATTAGCTAACGAGGATAGTAAATTTTTAATTATAGTTATTTAGTTTAAAAGTAATTAAATGTATACCATATTCTAGGGCTTACTCACTTTAAGGACGTTATGATCTAAAATGCACTTAATTATGGTTAATCATTTAATGTTTCTTTACACTATCTTGAGTAGGGTTGGATTATGTTTACGTATAAGTGAAAAGATATTTATAACTTATTTTGTACATGTTAGATTGTTATTTAGTTAATCTGTATACTCTTTGGTATTGATTCTTTATGCATAATAGTGATTCTTTGTTGTTCATATTTTCCCTCTTATTTAATTGCACTTTTGGGGTAATTTTATGTCTAGATATATTTTGGATATGATGGGAACCCAAATGTTTAAGTTACTTCCTTTTGATAGCCATGGGTGTTATGTAGTTAGACTTCCAGAGGCAAAGGGAACCTTTTATGTGTGTTGAATATTCTCATGAATGGACCTTTGGATTCCATTGATTGTGATTTTATTTTGAGCTCGTGGGTGTACCTTGTCCCATGATTTCCTTACATTTTGGTGGTGATTATGAGCGAGATGGTACATGCCTCGCATGTGTTTTCATTTTATGGCTTTTATGTTTGGTACACCCTTGTGGTTGTGAGCTTTGTTGTGGAACTGTTGGGGAGGGTGGCTCTTCATGGGGGCCGACGCACAAAGGGGTTGTTAGGGTAACCCATGGAAGAGTTTCCTAAACAAGTGATAATATAATTAATAAACTAGTAGGTTTGGGTAGCTAAAACATTAAACAAGATTAATGATGTGCCTCACCCATACCGTTAGTGCTTTCACAGACTAAGGATGGGATGAGAAGACCTGGTTGGTAAGATCACTACCTTGTCCTCACGAAAGGTAAGTGGTTCCACATGAGTCACCCTATGGAGCGGTGCCTTGAGATAGGCTGCCTGGATAACCATAGATGGAGGTGGTACCTTGTGATAGGTTGCCTAGATAATCCATGTAAGGCCATGCGATGACACACTCCCACAGTATCCGTTTACTCTTCCTTGCTTGGTAGCCTCTGGAAGTGTTGATGTACTTATTGATGTACCTTTTGATGTACTTTGATGTACTTGTTGATGTACTTATTGATGTACTTATTGATGTACTTGTTTATGTACTTTTGATGTACTTATTGATGTACTTGTTGATGTACATGATGATGTACCTGTCGATGTACCACTTGATGTAAGTGTTGATGTACTTGTCAATGTGCTTGTCGATGTACGATGGGATGATTGTTCTATGTCAGTGTTGATGTTAGTCTTGTTTACTTGATCTTGTTGGATGTGGACCCTTTTTTGTTGTTTCCTAGCACGGGGGGTGGACCTTCGGGTCCACATGGTCGAGTGGAACGTGCTATGCACCCATTGGGTTCCCAGGATGTGTTCGTGAGACAAATGCGAATGCAGAATTCCAGAGTTTATCTTAGATGAAGAATTTCCTTCCTTTTGGTACCCTAAACCTCATTTATGTACTCAATGTAATCTTCCCCATGATATAAGGGAAGCTCTATTTAATGTTTCTATTGTATCTTTGATGTTTATTATCTGTGGAAATATTCTCCACAATTGTAACATGAAACTATGAATTGAATCTTAATAAAATTTTGTATCTCTCTTATAATTATGGATCAATGTATGTTATCCTTATGTTTCTCTTTTGCTTTCATCTGGATAAAAGTTCTATGTTTTTAATGACTATTCCTTGTACCCCAAAGGATGTAGATAGCGTTGCAAATGCATAATTACGTTTCATGTTAAGATTGTACATTTCCATCTTATACAATGTTACACTATCAAACAAAAGTCGGTGTTTTGTTGTCCTTTGGGGTTTACTCGGCAGGGCATTACAAATCTCTTTCATTTTTATTATTGTTTACTTGTATTCTTAAGGTCATTTTGCATATCACAATGTGTTTTCAAACAATGTATTTCTTAGGTTTTACATTAATAAGTCATTTCCTTTATCAGTTTTATTACACTTAGACATTGAATTTAGGCATATTTCATTCATCCTTCCATTATTTTTGAGTGGGGATATTATGCATTTTGGTCCATCTCTCTCCTTTTAGGTGAAAACCCCTAGAAGTGGAGGAGAACTTGTGGGTACCAAAACTGATGTCCACATTAATACATGCTAAAGAAAATAAATAGTAAATATAAAAGTAATAACAATCACATGTGAAAAGGATATAGATATCAAGATGATAATTCACATGCCATGCTTGTGATTATAAATCCATCATTAGAACTGTAAGCAAAGCATTCCACTAGTATCAAGCAATAGCAATATGAAATGAGCATACTAAAGTAATTAATATTGTCAAAACCTAATCTCTAAAATAAAAAGAGAGATTTAGGGCTATGAATGAGAAATTGAACAATTTATATATGACTACAAAAGAGCCATAAACCAAAATAAAATGATGTAGGGCTATAAATGATCCATCAAAAAATGGTGTAGTGTTGGGAACTAGATCCATCAACCAAGTGATATTATATATCTCCTACCATTTGGTTTTTATTATATAAGAAAAAAATAGGATGTTGAACCATTAACATAAAAGTCCCTCAAGGCAAATTAAAAAAGGCCCATGAGCTAGAAACAACATATTAACAACACATTAATAGAAATGTTCAAACTTAAAAAAAACAAAAAAGAAACAAAAAGCACCAAACTAACTAAAAATATGATCTCAATCCTCCTTGAGGAATTTGAAAACTTCCCTATGCTCAGTACTAGTGCTAGACCTCATCTTATTTCCATGATGTTTTATATATTCATCTAGCAAGGTACAAAGAGTGGTCATCGAGTGATATATGAATTTCAAACCAAAGTGAGAGATGAGTCACATCTTCCTTAAAGCTTGAACAATAGTATGATTGCACTCAAAATATATTTCCTGAGCAAGTTGAACATCGAGGTGGTGTCAAAGTTCTCTTAGTCCAAGAGAGGATCATTCATCTCTAGAAAAGGCTTGGACCCTCATTATCAATATCCACCTTTTCATTTTCTTCATTATTTTTCTTCTTCTTTCTCCTCCATAGTCATAGAGTCATTAGAAATTTCATCAATATCAAAATTTGGGGTCGTGTGGGAAAAAAGCTTGTTAGACCACCTAATGTTCACCTTGGGGCCCTTCATCTCCTTCAAAGTGTTAGTTACACTTTTAATAGTCTCTTCCTTATCATGTGAGTTAGCTTTAACATCCTCCTCTTCACCTTCCATATTATCTGCCTCCAAAAAATATTGGACAAAGGATTTCTTTTATTTTTACTTGTAAGATGGTATCTATATGGCCCTACATACCCAAAGAACTTGGGTTCTTTAGAGGCCTATTTTCATATCATAAAGGCTCACTGCAAAATTCTTCTAGGTAGAAGAGTGAGGAGTTTTTATGCACTTCAATGAGGGAGGGATAGGTTTATCCTCATCCGAGGAGGAAATGGGGGTAATAAATTTTTGGTAGCAAGCTTATTCTTTCCTTTATTGGGAGGCATCACAGATTTCCCCATGGGAGAATCAACATTGTTGTTTTCAGGGAGCTAACATATGGTAAGTCTTCAATGAGACAAGACCTTATTGTTTTTGGTAATCAAAGGGCTAGGTGGAAATGAGAGAGGTGGAAAATGAGAGCTTTATGAAGAAGGATAAGGAGTTTATCAAGGTTTATAGTATCCAATTCAATGGTTTCCTTCATAGTGGACTCCAACAAGGATAGAAAATAGAAAGAAAAGATAATGAGAGTTTTATTCCTAAAGTGATTTACAAGGGGTAAAGGGTAAAATTAAAAACACTTGAACTTCCCTTCCAATGTAATATACTTCATAAGAAGAAAGCATACCTTATCCTATGGTTGTGGGAGTTTCACTCTATCAAACCTATTGTGAAGTTTCAATTAAAACTCACCCTCTTTGAAAAAGAGGTCCATTCTTTCATTATCCTTTTTTTATTTAATTTTTTCCCTTTACATGACATCTTAGTTGCATGGGAAATAACCTCCTTATTGAATTCAAAGGAAATACTACCCATCCTCACTGAGCACTTCTTCCAAGCACTTGCAAAACAGATGGATAGAATTTCATAATGATCATTATGTAATTAAAGGAAGGGGGTATTCCCTTCTTCCATACGTATGTGAAAAAGGAGGGGACTATCTTGGACTCATTACTTGAGCCTAGTTTAGTTCTAACCTTATCACCACCTATAGTCAATGGAAATGGATTATCCCCTCATTTGTGGCATAAACATGAGGATAGGGTTCATATTTCACACTTGCTACACTCAAGGACACCTTAGAGATCTCAATCCAATAAAGAATGGAGAGAGAGATCTGACAATAAGGTATCCTAGGATATGATTCCAGATTACAAGAGGGGTTCACCACCAAGTTTACACATGGAAAAGACAATGACATGCAAGATGAAATGAAAAACCTAGTTTGATGCAATGCTTTACTAAATGACCTAGAAATATAAATCAAACAAAACAAAAAGTTGTAAAACTGAAAGTATTCACCTAGAAACTTGTAGAGACTAGAAATTTTGTTGATCCTAAAATTTTGGCCTATTGGGACTCATTCACCATTTTAGGAAAATTTGTCCCAATTCTGGATTTCAGCACAGGAACGGGTTTAGGGAAAATTGGTATCCAAATCTACAAAGATCTCTAAAAAACACCTATAGTGGGATTCATTCACCACTTGTGGTGAATGGGTCCAGTTTGGCTTTTCTAGAAATTCAAAGTTCTGATCTACACCTCTTAGTCTGCTCTTTCTGTTCTTCTAGGTTCCTAGATCCAAAACTCTAATTATGGGGTTGTGGATTACCTTTTAGTGAATATTATGACCTTTCAACTAGGGAGACTACTCCAACAAGCGTGTAACCTAATCTGAAATGATATTCAAGTCTTCAAAGCACCAAGATCTGCAATCACATAAAGAAAGAGAAAAACTTGTTGATTGTTAGGGAATAGGGGTTTTCCTTGGTCAAACCCCTCTTAGGTAATTAAACCAAATGATGAAATAATATAATGAATCATGAACATGAAGTAATACAATTAGAAACTTTCCATGATGATGGATCTTGAATTGCTACAACAATTGATAAAGAATTATTTCCCTTGAATTCCTTGGAAATGATCTTGAAAGCTATCTTGATGACCTTGTGAAGACTTGAAATGCTTAACCCTTGATTTCTTGACTTCATAACATGAATGCATGATGAAATAATATTTGAAGCTTTATTATATAGTAAATGCACTCACATGACCATTAATTTGATCCCCAAGGCCGACATTGAAGAAATTTGAATTAAAAACCCACTTTTCATGCTCAAATCCTTTAAAATAGGCCAAATGGAACTCATTCACCATCCTAGTTGAATGAGTTCCACCTAGATGGGACTCATTTTCCCAAGGTGAAGAATGGGTCCCATAGGGGCTATTTTTCCTGCTAAAGTGTCAGGGAGTGAAGAATTTAAGTTTTTATGTTGATTTTGTCAAGTTTTTGATCAAAATATGCCTTGGGATGGACAATATCGGGTCATAGGGGCCTATTAATGGTGATATTAAAGTTATAAATGTAAGAGGGCCCAAAATACAATGTGAAAGTATAAATATTTATACATTTTACAACACTAAATTAAGGAAAATTTGATACTATTTAGATTAGAAGGGTACTAAATCCCATGTGAATGTGTAAAACACATTACAACACTAGATTAGGTCCACTTGATTTATAAGCCCCTTCAATTTAATGTGAAAGTGTAAATAAATACATTTTACAACATTAAATTAGGGAAAATTTAAGTTAATTTATCTTAAAAAGGGCCTAAGACCTAATTTGGATGTGTAAAACTCCTCACAACACTAGACCAAGGTGATATTAAGTCCAATTTGTCATTAATTATTCTTGAATTAAGCAAGGAAAAGGTGTACATTTTTGGTGACTCCATTTATCCCCCACTTTAGTGAGAGGATGATATTGCTTCAAACTTGCACTAAAGTAGACATTCGAGAGGGGTCTGAGGGTATAGATATAAATGAAAAAGGATGAAAAATACCAAGAAGGTGATCAAGCCCCAGGATCCAAGACCCTAATTCAAACTAACATAAGCACAAAAGGACATGCACAAGGTGTATAATATGAAACAAAACAAGATACATGATCATGCAATATCAAGAAAGAAAAATGAGTAATGAAAATGACATGGATCAAATATGCACTCACTTTGGGGCCACGAAACATCAGGTCGTCCGCACGGTGAGTTGTCCCAAAGAAGTGGTTTAGTGAGAAAGTCATGCCAGTGTTAGGAATTGTATGCAGAAAATATCAATTAAATGCAAATAAAGATTAAATAGATGAATGAAAAACACATAAATAATAACAGTGAGAAACAATATTTAATGTGGTTCACCCAAACTCAAGCTACATCCACCAATAGAGAGTCTAATGTTATTATCTAGTAAATCGAACCAATTACAACTAGTAATCCCTTGCAACTCAATATCATTGCAATTGCTACAATACAATGTCAATAGAAACCCTAACCCTTAGCCTTTTTATCGAGACTTATGTTAGTTACAAAATAGGGTTTTTTAATCTTGACCCCATCTTGGGGACGTTGCCCCCAAACCCCCGTTAAAATAATTTGGAGGGAAACCACACCATAAAAGTGGAGAAAATTTAACCTCTGAGTCTGATTAATCTCCATATACCAATAGCCAATGTGTCAGATTCCCATCATACTAACCATACCAAATTTATCCTCCTAATAACTTGATAAGGCACCACAATGTAATGTTTTTTGTAAATTATTTTGTCATGTAAATATTTTGTTGAAGGGGATTTTTCTTTGTTCCTGTAAGGTCTTCTTTTTAGGGAGCATTGTGCCTAATGTCTCCAAGGGAGGACAAGTCAAAAGTGTCAGATCATTTCCCATAGGATGCCTCTTTCGCATCATGCCATGTTAGTAGATTGTACACTCTTAAATGACATCAAACCCAATGACACCACCAAGAAGAGGACACATCTCAAGAAAAAAATAAAAATCATGCCATGAATTTTTTTTCCAAAAGATGTCATCTATGTATGCCCCCACTTTAAAGTGGTTGCTACACCAACACTATGAGAAATTTCTTTAAATTATCCAATGATAAATGAAATAATACATGAGATCCAACCTAGAAAGCCCTATGCCAAGTCATATGTTTCCAAATGAATCTACATCATGGATAAGTATGTCACATGCGAGTCAACTTAAGGTATGTCGTACACATCCAAATCTTTCTCTTATATGTACATGAAAGGTGATCAATGAGCCAAAAGAGACAAAGAAAAGTGACATACAGAGATAAGGCTTCCTAAACCCCTTTCCCTCAATTAGTGTAGTACAAGGGTGAGCCCAGAATGGATGATGATATGATGCTCCTTGCAAAAAGGGAATGAATTGTGATAAATGTAAAACATGCAATAGTGAGTATGCTATGATCCTACAGCTAATGCATGGCGAGGAGCATCAACTAATATTATTTATTATGATGAGTAAATAAGGTGTCGAATTGATACATATTTAACGAGATATCTATTAGTTTTGGATGAATCAAAGTTAAAGTTTTCTTGGAAGAATATTTTGTGATAGTGTTGACATTAAATGAAGGCTTTTGTTTTGAGAGATAATAACCAAGATTATTCTTCATTTCTTACATTTTAGGGACATGGATACCTTGTTCTATACCAGCATTTCCTTTCCCAAGTTTCTTCATAAGTTAAAAATCTCTTTTGTAAATATTTTTCACTTCTTTCGAATTCAGTGGTTGTTCAATTTCCCCAAAGTTTGTCTTGGATGTTGTTTCTTCTAAAGTTGTTGAAGTGAATGTTTTTGAATCTTGAGTTTCCATTACCAGTTTCTCTTTTCCCTGTTTAGACTCTTTTGTTATGATCTTGTATTCTCCCATGAATATAGGTATGAACTCAAAGGCTTTCACAACATCTTCCAATAACTTTGTGGCTTCTTTAATTTTCTTTTGTTTTTCTATGGTTGGTGTGAAGGGTTGTCTAATGTGCATAATGTAAAAAGATTTATCCTTTGTTTTATGATCTCTTAGTGAAGAGGAGTCTAATTTCACTTCATCATCTTCATCTAAGGAATCCATATTACTATTGTTTGAAATAATTTTTTCAATGTTGTCGTTTGCTTACACCATGGTACCTTGCCTAGTAGGATATTTTTAGGAGAAGTGCAAACTAAGTGTTCTTGACATTCAAATGTTGGTTCTTCTAAAATGACTTCATCACAAGGGAATGGTCCATGGTTGGATTTTCTTGCTTGTCAATGATGTGTTTCCTTGTTCAATAATGTTTTCCTCATGATTCAGATCGATGGAATCTTGTAACACCATAATATCTTCTTTACCAATAAGAGAGATATTAGGAGAGGGGGAAATTTGATTGTTGTGATTTTTGATGATTTCATCCTTTTTCTCTAAGGTCTAATTCTCTTGTGCTAGGATATCTATTGGTCGCATCCACAAAAGGTTATAAAAGTCATGGAAAATCCTAACCTGGGAATTGGACATTCCAGCAAGTGACTAACATCTTCTTATGGTCATTCATTTACATTGTCAAACTAGGGAATGTATACATGAAATGGAGCAGCATTGTATGTGCACTAAGAACCAGCTTCAGTCACAATTTACAAGAACTAAATACTTGGAAGGAATTCTACTTATGAAACAGGAATGTAACATAAAGCTTTCTCAACTTAAGCGTATCTTAATCAAAGCAGAAATCATAACGATACATATGAACTGGCCTTATACTATAGGAACAAACAAAAGGATGGATTCCCGATGCTGCAGGAACAATATAAGACTGAGTTTGCACTGAAACCTTCCAGAATGAAATCTAATTTATAATCAACAGAAGATAAATAACTAACTAACTATAGATACTCACTAAGTGGGTCCCTTTAGCAAGCATCAACCAGTTATGCAAGAATTGGACTCAAAAATTCATCAACTTTTATTCATAAACTTGAAACCATATACATTGATTGTTCTACTCAAGAAAACTAACACAAAACATTGTTTCTCATTATAATCTAACTTTTACACACTCTATTGCTCACTCGCGCAGGAGGGGAACTTATTTATATTAGAAAAGAAACTAACTACCTAACTCTAACAGAGAAAGACATGGACATAAGTACATCCTTAAACCGAGGAACAAACTTCTCATAAATGAAAGCATATTCGTTCAACACAATTCAGAGAGAATTTAGTATTCCACTCTTCCTAGATTAATGATCATTTAGATTTCTTCCCAACAACCCGATCGAAGAGCCTTCGCTGGAACAACTTCCTCGAAACCATGCTAGAAATGGACTTTACTGCAAGGCCGAGATCTGTTGCGCTTGACTCGTTCATGCTTCCTTCAACAACCTGTGATACACAAGGCGATAGAAGCGAAAGAAAGCATGCGTGGAAAATAACACGATACACATTCATTATTCACATATTAAATCTATTTCATTATCCAAAAACCACATGCATTATATCAGTCATTCGGGAGGTCAAACAGGGCAATTAATATAGACACATAGAGATGTTAAGCTGCAGGAATATAGGAATGTGTGGCTACAGGATACTACCCAATTTTTAGATAAAAAGTCTTTAATCAAAGAGTTAAAAAAACCATTAGAAATAAGAGTAAGGGTATTAAAAATACATCATAATACTCAAATTATGAGCATATTTCGAGCTCATCATTTTCCCCCTACTTATCCTAATGATGGTCCTCCAGCATTAAGCTTCCTAGTTGTCTCTCTAAATTCAGTAGGAGTAGCATGGCCCTATGATGAAGTTCCAAATTTGTAGTAGAAACCTCTAAAATTTTGCCATCTCTCATACCTATGGGTTTCTGTATTCTCATTAACATTTGTAGCCCGATAAGGGTAAAGTGGTCACATCAAAATCGGAGGTTGAAATGTTATTGGTAGCCATAACTCAAACCTCTTCTAAAGACCAAGTTGCATGTACTTCTCTGTCCTTCTAAGGGCTGCTTTAAAGTTTAGAGGGCTATGAGGCTCAGATTTCCTGAGACCAACAGTTAGTTTTTCCCATCTCTTTTCAATTCTAGAAGATGAAAGCTTCCAAAACAGATATGGTTGGCCTTTTAATTCTTCATACACTTGGTTCCTAATATCCAATATTTTTATTCTTTATGTTTGATCATTGAACCCATACGCAATAGTAAGCCAAGTTTTCAGCATTGTGTAGGGATCTGAGCTTTCAGGTCACAGTGGGATAGGCTCATCCCTTTTAGCCTCTTCATAGGCCTCCAATTGTCTGCCATAATTAGTTTCATTGGTCTCCCAAGACATGAGTGACCTCAAATGAATATCACCAATATAAAGAAGTGGATTCCACTCTATTTTAGAGGGAATTATCAAACCATGCAAATAAAATTCACATAAAGAATTCTTTAGCCAACTAGGGGCTACTTGGTATGCATCATAAAATTCTTTGGTTGTATGAATAACAAGATCTAAATTCCTTGAAATTCTCATTAATTGAAACCAAATAAATTGCTCTTTTAGGCACATAGCATAAACCCTAGGCAGTGGTCTACATTCCACAATTTTACCAGTTATTTTCATCATTTCATCCATTTTCTTTTTCATTTCCTAGATTTCATGTCTCTGCCTTTGTATTTCTCTTTTCAATTTCTTCTTCTCTTCTTCCCAAATACTTTGTTGAATTTCAGTCTTGGCTAAGTGGCGGAAACTCAAGGTTTGAAATGTGACCGGCCTCCATGTGGTCCTAAGGTATTCCAAAAATTCAATCAAAAAAGTATTTTTATAAACAACCATTGCTTGACAAGTTGCAGGGGGTAATAAGGTTTCATTGGACACTTCCAATTGTTCAGGCTATTCTTCCTCTTGTTGTAGGATGAATTCCTGTTGCAGAGCAGGAAGAAATTGTGCTTCTTCTGAAACTTTCCTAGCCGCTTTAGCCAAGTCATCAAGACTTGGCATTCCCCTTTCATTACCACTAACATGTGGTTCCTCAACTTCCATTGGCTCATTTTTCACTTCCCCAGGAACAAAAAATGGACTTTGTGCAACATTCTCAGATACATCCTGAGAAACATCATGACTGAGTTCTTCAGATTCCTCAAAAATTATTATAACTTCAGGTTGAGCAGATGTTGAGGTGACTTTACGTTGTTTCCTTGCTGAAACTCTTTTTGGAAATGTTGCAGCTGTAGGAGGTACTCTCATGGCTTTCCTCTTTCTGACTTTCCTAGAGGATTCAGACTCTCCTAGAGGATTCAGACTCAACAGAAGAAGATGATGGTGAAACTGCAGTGGCAACAGGTGTTGCTGCAAGAGGAACTGCTACAGGAGAAGATGTTGCAGGAGAGGAACACTATTGTTTTTTAACATGAGGGTCGGACTCTGGGGTTTGTTCTACCCTAGATGACTCTCCTACCTTCGTTTTCCCTTTTTCTCTTCTACTAGTAGACCTGGTTTGTACTCAAGTAGAGGGATTCGGTGTGGAGGCTGCAAGAATATATGTTGCAGGGGTAGGTGCTACAGGGAGTGCACTAGGAGGCTCTGGAAGTTGCAAACCCTTTTGGGCAACAAATTCTTTCCAAGAAAGGGGTGACAGATCCCTCAGGAAATGCTCAATCAAAAGTTTAATGAGGGCATGATGGGCTATAGATTTGTCCCTACCCCTCTAGGTTTCATGGGCACATTGTTTCAAAAGGTTTAACAAAAAATTTGGTACATTGATAGCTAAACCATGCCTCATATGACTCAATAATTTAAAATGATAGGAATGTAAATAGGAAAAGCATCCCTCACAATTCAAGTACCTAATTATGAGGATGGAATATTCCAAGTATGGAAAAGGTAGTGACACTCGTTTGCATCCTTGTTTGGAAATCTCCAAGGGTCCATCAGTTGGTACTGCAAATTCTGTCCTAGCAGAGACAGCATCTGAAGAAAAAATTTCTCCTACCACCAGAAGCCCAGTTACTTCTGTAATCTATTCTTCTATAACGGCTACTATCAAACCCCACACTATAGTTTCTCCCTCTGAAAGAGTTCTCAAAAAATCACCTGCAGCTTCCTCATTAAAGGAATCTAACCTCAGAAAATAATTCAGCCAACCACAATTGTTGAATGCCTGAACCATTTGAGGATTTTGCATCAAGAGCTCATGAGCTACAGGCTCATGTCTTACTAACTAGCCACCCATATTCACAAATTATCCTAGCCAAGATTCCTGAAACTCAAACTTTTTCTGAAATTTCAAAAAACTTTTCTGCTCTGCCGTCACTTTCCTTTACTTTTCCAAGAATGACTCAAAGAATATTTGCATGAAATTATTGTTACGAACTACCCAAATCAAGCAGTTAATTGATGTTTAGAATAAAAAACATGCAGTCATATTTGGAAAGTACAAGAAAACAAAAATATCTTATCAGTTGTGACAATGACATAAGAAAAGGTTTGAAATGGATTAACCCTTCCCCCTACTAAAAATTTGACATGTGTCCATACATGTGCAAAAGGATAGGTGAAGATCAGGAAATAATGACTAATATGTACAGAGTAGTTAATGAATAAATGAAATAAATAAATGATGTGACAATAAAAGATATCATGTACCTTGTAATAAATGCTCGTACATGCTAGGAAAGATCATAGCTCAACATGAAATGACGGCTGGAATTGAAACCATAAATGAGGGCGGTACGACAGGATGGATGACATGGAAGAAAATAGAATGAATGGTGGTGACAGATGAAAAGTAGAGAAAGTGGCTTCCTTAAAAAGGAAAACTTTATTATGGGCATGCAACGTAGATTTTAAAGAGATGTTGCAGGAGAAAGGCCGAATCCTTTTGCTACAGGAAGATCAGTGGCCGCATCTGAAACAAACTGCTTCATAAATTCTTCTTTGGACACTGGCTTATGATACAACCTAAGATGATCTCCATTAACTAGTAGCTTGAATCGAATAGGATCTATTGTAGCTAACTGAACTGAACCATTATCAAACACATTTTCTATTTCATAAGGACCAAGCCATCTTGTTGTGAGTTTACCTTGATTTTCCTTGTACCTAGAGTTATAGAGCAGCGCCCAATCACTGGTAGAGAATTACTTAGTTCTGATATGGTGGTCATGCCATTTTTTTCTTTGTTGTTGGATAGCTTTAGTATGCTACAGAGCAGCTTTCCTTATCTCATCCAATGCATTCAACTGCAGGAGGCATTCCTTTTGAGCTTCTAAAATATCAATGTTAAGTTGGAGAGAAGTCCTTAAGGTCTTATGCTCAAACTCTATTGGCAACATGGCAGTTTTCCTGTAGAGTAACTCAAAAGGAGTGAACCTTGTAGTTGTTTTCCATGTTGTCCTATAAGCCTAGACTACTTTAGGAAGGCAACTACTCCAATCCTTCTTGTGTAATTGTACTGTCTTAGTAAGGATTGCCTCAATTTCTCTGTTGGTAACCTCTGCCTGACCATTGGCTTGAGGGTGATAGGGGCTAGACTTTCTATGCCTGATCTTGTAATCATTCATCAATGCAGTGATTAAGTTTGATGTAAACTGAGCTCCTTGATTAGTAATAAGTTCTCTTGGGACTCCAAACCAAGTAAAAATCTACTCATACAGGAACTCAACAACTTTATTTTCACGGGCATGTGTCATTGCTTTTACTTCCACCCACTTGGTTATATAATCAGTACAAACCAAAATGTATGATTTCCCATTGGATGGAGGATCAATAGGCCCAAAAAAATCCATGCGCCACTTGTCAAAGGGACTGACTACCACTTGAGGATACAAGGGCATTTCATCAGACTTTGTTGGTCTCCTCATGCGTTGACATCTGTCACATTTTCTGGTTTAGGCTGCAGCATCTTTGTGGAGTGTAGGCCAATAGTATCATGTAGTAAGCACTTTCATAGATGTTATCTTCATTGCAAAGTTCCCACCACATGGCTCATCATGATAGACATACAAAATGCCATAGGTCTCATCTTCCCTAACACACCTTCTCATGACTTGGTCAGGTCCTGTGTAAAATAAACAATCTGCAATCCATGAAAAGTTAAAACTTTTCTCAACCAACAATTTCCTTTCCTTTGGTGAGAAGTGAGCTGGGATCTTGTTGGCCGCTAAATAATTTGAAATATCTACATACCATGGAGTTTGAGCAGTAATAGAAAACAGATGTTTATCGGGAAAGCTATCATCAATTACCTCAGGGGTGAGAGGTGTAGTTGTTTGAAGTCTTGACAAGAAATCAGCCACCACATTAGCTCGGCCTGGATAATCAATAACTATGATATCAAATTCCTGCAACAATAGGAGCCATCTTGCTAATCTACCAAATATGGCATGCTTATTCATGAGGTACCTTATTGTTGCATGATTTGTATGGAAAAATATTTGGTAACCAATGACATAATGTCAAAACTTGTTCAGGGCATACACAACTGCTAGCAATTCTTTCTCTGTGATAGTATAGTTTAATTCAGGGCCTTGAAGGTTTTTGCTAATAAAATATATGGCATGCTCTATGGAATTCTCTTTTTATCCTAAAACTGCCCCAATGGCATAATCAGAAGCATCTGTGTGTATATGAAAGGGAAAACTCCACTTCGGTCCTTGAAGAATAGGTGCCTAAGTAAGTAAGTTTTTAAGCTACAGGAAATATTTGTCATAGGCCTTAGTCTAGGTAAATTTAGAATCCTTAGTCAATAAGGCATATAATGGACTGACTATTTTGCTGAAATCTTTTATAAATCTTCTATAATATCCAACGTGTCCTAGGAAGCTTCTAACATCATTTTGTTTCATAGGTGTTTGCAAAGTTAGAATAACTTCTATTTTTGCAGGATCAACTTGAATTCCTGCTTGAGAGATATGATGGCCTAAAACAATTCCCTCTTGCATCATCATAAAACACTTCTCACTATTCAAAGACAAATTTTTCTCCTTACATCTTTTCAACACTTTATCCAAATTGGCTAATGATTCTTCATAAGTAACTCCATAAATAGTGAAGTCATCCATGTAGATCTCCATAGAATCATGAGAAATGTCAGCAAAAATACTAATCACTACCCTTTGAAATGTTGCAGGTTCATTACACAATCCAAAAGGTAAGACAAAGTAGGAAAAAGTGCCCCATGGACTTGTAAAAGTTGTTTTGTCTTGATCCTCAAGGGTAATTCTAATCTGATTATACCGACTATATCCATCCAAAAAGGAGAAATACTTTTTACCAGACAATGAGTCTAGCACTTGGTCAACAAATGGCAGTGGAAAGTGATCCTTTTTAGTTGTTGTGTTCAGCTCCCTGTAGTCTACACAAACTCTCCATTTTCCACCTTTTTTAGGAACAATCACCAATGGAGACACCCATTGACTGTCTGAAATGGGGTAGATAAAACTAGTATCAAGCAATTTTTGGAGCTCAGTTTTAACTATTTCACTGAGTACTGGGTTTATCCTTCTTTAAGGTTGGCTGACAGGTGAACAATCTTGTTTAATGTAGATCTTATGAGTACAGAGTTGAGGATCTATTCCCTTTATATCCCCATAGTCCCATGCAAAAGCTCTGTGCTATTCTTGCAACATTGTGACTAGGGCAGCTTGTTGAGATTGAGGCAACTTATTATTGATGTTCAGACAGCGGCCTAGAGATACTTCTACTTGTTTGGTAAGATCATTCATGGAGGCTGCTGATAATGGTGGTGTTTGTATTTCATGTGGAAGCAAATTATGATAAACTATAGGAAATTCAGGTGGCAGGCTCTCAGAATTTAGTTGTTGTAGGAAAACACTATTGAAGACAGCTATCTGGAATAGATGGGCTACTCAGATCAGAGTTGGGCTGAAAAATGTGTAAAAGTAGGTCATCCTCACTCTAAAGTTGTGAAAATGGACTAGTTTGCAGCATCATTAGCTGAGCCAATGAATTGACTTCTTCAGTTTCCTCTCCTAAATCTAGCCAAATTGGTTGAGACAAGTCTAGCTGAGGCTGAGCAGGTGGGTATAAAGCCAATTTCTTTCTTGACTGACCATCAGAAATTGTCATGTCTCCTGAATGGAATCCTATAAAAGCATCATTTGTGGCTAACCATGGTCTACCTAGGATGATAGGATATCCTCCCAAAGTTTCCTTAGTGGACAATATGGTGAAATCTGCTAGGTATTCCCAAGACTCAAGGATGACAATAACATCTTCTACCATTCCATCAGGTTTTACTGTGGAACTATCAGCAAGCTGCACGATGGTAGGTGTGGACCGAATGGTTAGGATATTCAAATACTCCATAGTATGCTTGGTCATTACATTGATGGTTGCACCAAGGTCAATCAAAACATTCTTTACTATCTGGCCATTAATATTTATTTGTACCACAGGACTCCCAGTGTCAGTATATTTTGGAATGACTACCTTCCCTAACATAATATCTGCCAACTGTCCTAGAACATGGATAGTTTGGGGATCCTTTTTCTTTCTTCCTGGTTTCTTTAAACAAGCCTCCTTAATGGATTTTCCATAAATTGGGACATCTTTAATGACTTGAAAAAGGGGAATTTGAATGTGTACATTCTTTAGCTGATCCAAAATATCAAAGGTAGTCTCTTCCATAGACTTGGATGTAGTAATTTTCAATCTCTGAGGAGAAGGCGGTTTGGCATGATACTGTAGGACAGGCTCCTTAGAGATAGTATCTAATACAGGTATATGTTTTGTAGGATCAGTAGGTTGTTCAGAGGCAGAGTTTGGAATCTCTGTAATTACAGGCAGTTGTGGAGCAAGGAGAGTGGTTCCAGACCTAAGATGGATATCATGAATATTCAGGGCATAAGCTAGATACTGACTCGCTTCTGCAATATACATTGGCTTTTTTTATTATTGTTGTTTATTATTAGGATTTGGCAATGGTTGAGCAGGCATAGGCATTTGTTTTGGAGGGCCAGTATTTGTTGCAGGTGCTGCAGGAAGTGGCATGAGAGCTAGAGGTTGTGGCTGCTAAAGTTGCAGGGAGCCAGGGGATTGGTTCTATCATTGCGGAGAACCTCTCCATTGAGGATTTTACAGCCAATTACCTTGGGGTGGAGTTCATTGTCCTTGTGGCTGTTGCCAACCTCCTTGAGGAGATTTCCATTAAGGACTCTGATAGTTAGGCTAGTGTGGTTGTGAAGTATTCCAAGGTGGTGATAGGCCATATGTAGGTTGTCATTGGTTATTGTAATTAGAATAAGGATTACCAGAAGTCAGAGGGTCTTGAGGCATACCTTTTCTTTGAGCCCATGGTCACCTTTGTGAAATGAAGAACAATTGGTCATCATCACCCTCCACTACCTTAAAATCAATAGGTAATTGCTTAGCCTCTAGTTTAGCCACCATCTTACATCTGCAGTCATGTTTTTTCTATCTGCAATGTGGACAGAACTCAACCAAGACTGCTTCTGCTTCCGCATGTTTTTTCTAAGCTTGCATAGTATCCAACTGTGTAGCCATATTGTTTATGATATCCTTCTTGAAATCAGACAGCAAATTTTTTATCTCCATCCGTGAAACTCGATTAATAGAAGACTTTCCCATTGTGGCTTGATGACCTCTTCCCTTCTTAACAATTGCTTGAGAGTAGTTAAGACATATTTTCTTGATATCATCCAAATGAAGTTGGGTTATATCTCCTCCTCCCATCAGATCCAGAGCATCTATACAGGTATCACTGATTCCCCTTAGAAAAAGTAGTTTTTGAGATTCTTCATTGAGAGTATGGTCTGAA
The DNA here is from genome assembly GCA_007258455.2 of Sequoia sempervirens. Lineage (NCBI taxonomy): Eukaryota > Viridiplantae > Streptophyta > Pinopsida > Cupressales > Cupressaceae > Sequoia > Sequoia sempervirens. The sequence continues at coordinate 133,811,398 of VDFB02049217.1, read as the reverse complement.
TTCCTTGTATTTCTCAAGAAATTTTGTTTGCATGGCTACCCAACTATCAACAACTCCCCTTCCCAAACTCATAAACCATCTAAGAGCTCCTTCCATCAGAGTAGTAGGAAACAACTTCAGCCTGTGAGCATCAGAAGTATAATCATAGTTGTGACAAAGGATGTCAAACTCAAACAAGAAAGTGTCTGGATCCTCTATAACTAGTCCATAGAACTTGGGAAGCAATGAAGAAGGAATATTTTTAAAGTTATCATTATCTTTTTGAGTAATGATGGGGAATTCAAAAGTAGGAGGTTGATTAGGTGGATTACATGCCATAGTTGCTTGATGGAGTATCAAAGCAAATGGATTTTCTTGAGGTTCTTCATCAACTGGGTCAAATGGCAATTCAACAAGTAGGTTTTCAGCAAATGGATTGATATCTTGGTCTCCTCCTTCCTCAAATAGATTATAGGCTAGTTCAAAATTGTTATCAATGAATGGAAAGTTAGGGAGGAATCTTCCCAGAGCGTATCTTCTTCTATGCGTGCAATAGAATTAACCGTAACTTGAAGGAATTGGAAGATGCTTGAATAAATATACTAAACTTATGCTAACAATGACTATGACAGGTTCTTAGCTTCACACCATCCCCAACAATGGAACCAAAAATGGTCGCATCCACAAAAGGATATAAAAGTCACAGAAAATCCTAACCTAGGAATTGGACATTCCAGTAGGTGACTAACATCTTCTTATGGTCATTCATTTACATTGTCAAACCAAGGAATGTATACTTGAAATGGAGCGGCACTGTATGTGCACTAAGAACTAGCTTCAGTCATGATTTACCAGAACTAAATAGTTGGAAGGAATTCTACTTATGCAATAGGAATGTAACGTAAAGCTTTCTTAACTTAAGCGTATCTTAATCAAAGCAGAAATCATAATGACGTATGAACTGGCCTTATGTTGTAGGAACAAACACAGGGATGGATTCCCGATGCTGCAGGAACAATATAAGACTGAGTTTGCACTGAAACCTTCTAGAATGAAATCTAATTTATAATCAACAGAAGATAAATAACTAACTATAGATACTCACTAAGTGGGCCCCCTTAGCAAGCATCAACCAGTTATGCAAGAATTGAACTCAAAACTTCATCAACTTCTATTCATAAACTTGAAACCATATACATTGATTGTTCTACTCACAAGAAAACTAACACAAAACACTGTTTCTCATTATAATCTAACTTTTACACACTCTATTGCTCACTTGCACAGGAGGAGAATTTATTTATATTAGAAAAGAAACTAACTACCTAACTCTAACAGAGAAAGACATGGACATAAGTGCATCCTTAAACCAAGGAACAGACTTCTCATAAATGAAAGCATATCTGTTCAACATGATTCAGAGAGAATTTAGCATTCTACTCTTCCTAGATTAATGATCATTTAGATTTCTTCCCAATGACCCGGTCAAAGAGTCTTCACTGGAACAACTTCCTCGACACCATGCTAGAAATGGACTTTACTGCAGGGTCGAGATCTGTTGTGCTTGACTCGTTCATGCTTCCTTCAACAACCTGTGATACACAAGGTGACGAAGTGAAAGAAAGCACGCGTGGAAAATAACATGATACATATTCATTATTCACATATTAAATCTATTTCATTATCCAAAAACCACATGCATTATATCAGTCATTCGGGAGGTCAAACAGGGCAATTAATATAGACACATAGAGATGTTAAGCTGCAAAAATATAGGAATGTGTGGCTACAGGATACTACCCAATTTTTAGATAAAAAGTCTTTAATCAAAGAGTTAAAACAACCATTAGCAATAAGAGTAAGGGTATTAAAAATACATCATAATAATCAAATTATGAGCATATTTTGAGCTCATCATCTACCCTAGTAGGAGAGATTTTAGGAAAGTAACAAAAAAGAGGTTCATCACATTCCATGGTTAGATGTTGAAAGGTAGATTTATCACACATACGGGAGGCATCAAGAGAAGGTTAACTATGAGTTTGATGGTTACCAATGATTGGAATTTTGTGTTCAAATAAGTCTTCCCAAATGGTAGGGGAATTAGGAAAGGGGGGAATAAGATTCTCATGAATCTCAATAAGGATATATTCTAACACTAAACTATCTTCTTCATGTCTAGAGAAGATATTAGGAGAAGAAAAGGTTTGATTGTCATGATTATCTACATTTACATCCCCATGCCCTATAATATCTTCCCAAGTAGGAGGGGTAGGATTGTCATAGCTCTCAATTATTGGATCTCTTAATATCAACATATCCTCCACACAAATGTGTTTTTCATGATCATTCATGATTGTATCCTTATTCACTAAAGCATTTTCAAAAATAGGGGAGGTGTTGGGAGATGAATGGAGACTAGGTAAAGTAGTGGCCATGATCTCAACTTCGTGTATCATAGTATCTTTCCAAGGGGGAAGACAAACAAGACTTTCATGATTGTCAATTATTGTATCTCCTATCACCAAGATACCTTCATCGCTAATAGGAGAGGTATCGGGAGAAGAACAATTATGATTATTATGATTGTTAATGCTTGCATTCTCTTCTATCAATCCTTTAGTGGATGATCTAGGAGAGATGAAGTCATCAAGGGCTTCATCTAACATTGAAAATTCATCACTACTAAAGGGTTTGACTGATATGTTTTCTCTAAGGTTAACCATTTGTTTGTTTGTTTCTTTTGATGTTTTTATTTTTGTTTTTTTCATTTTATAATGACTATTGAATGTAATCTAATCTAAGTGAACTAGGAATGAATTCTGAAAATGAAAAGTGCAAGAATCTAATTCTATCCATAATTTCCATGAATATAAATTACTCTACTTCTAATGATTTGAATGAAGAATAAATTAATCAAACTCAAATAGAAAAGCAATAATAGCAACCAGAAGCTTGAAAACAAATAATTTAACTCTGTAAAATTTAGTTCAGAATATGCAAAGGGACTAATTCACCCAATATGGCGAATGAGTCCCAGTAGGGATTTTTTCAAGAATTTTCTAAAAAAATTATTTTATTTTTATGTTTTCTAAGATGATCTAAGATGCAAATGCAAACTTTGGATGATTTTCAAGGAAATTAAATGCAAAAAATGAAAGCTATATGAGCTTTCACTAATGCAAAATTTAGAAATCCTAGATGCCAATTAACTAATACAAATCCTCATTTAAATTCAATGCAAGCCAGATCTAGGATGATGATGGACTCTAAATCAGAAAAGAAGGTATTCTAAATGAAAGTTCACCAAAATGTAGTCAATGGAAATGGATTTTCCCCTCGTTTGAGGCATAAACATAAGGATAGGGTTCCTATTTCACACTTGCTACACTCAAGGACACCTTAGAGATCTCAGTCCAATAAAGAATGGAGGGAGATATTTGATAATAAGGTATCCTAGGATATGATTTCAGATTACAAGAGGGGTTCATAGTTACAATTTTACACTTGTAAAATACAATGGTATGCAAGATTAAATGTAAAACCTAGTTTGATGCAATGATTTACTAAATGACCAGTGAACCAATGGTTTTTGGATGTGGGACTCTCTTACACTTCTATGGTTTTGCACCTAAAAGGAGAGAGGTATCCAAAAATATTTCTAAGGAGAATGTCCTAGATGCAATTGATTGATAAAAGAGATTGATTACTGATGCAAAACAAATGAAATGCAAGATGTTTGAAAACATGTTGTGATATGCAAAATAACCTAAATATACAAACAAACTATAACAAAAATTAATGAAACTAAAGATGTGGACCTGGAAGCTTGAAAGGGATGGAAAGGAGCTCTAGAATCATGTAGAAGTCAATGTTGAAGCTAACTGAGACTGATACGCCAAGTTGGGTGACTTAGTCCAGTTTCAGGGAGATTCTGTCGAGACAGGTTTCAGAAAACTGGGTGCTCAGAACTACAAAAACATCTTTTTAGGCCTAGTAGTTGGACTCATGCCACTAATGGCAACTTATTCCACTTTCAAATTTCAAGAAATTCAAAAGTGCAATCTATAGCTCCTGGTATGTGCTTTAGCTCCTGATAGGTTTCCAGATCTTAAACTACATAATTTGATCTATAGGTGTTCTCCAAGCTTCTATTAGGTATTTGACCACTTTGAATGACTTTGATGATTTGTTGAAAACTTTTCACACCTTTCTCTTTGACAAATCTACACACTAGACCTGCAAAACACATGCAAAGAGGGGAAAAATTGTTGAGGGTTAGAGAATAGGGGTTTCCCTTGGTCAAACCCTGATTTGGTAATTAAACCCTTGAAAATGAAATGAAAAGAGAATAATGAATGAACAACATGCAATGCTACAGCTCACCAAACCTTTGAAGTAGAAATCCGAAGATATGCAAGTAGAAGCTCCAATGGATGTAGACTATGGAATGCCTAGAATGCTTAAGTGAATGATTGACTGAATGAATGGAGTTGAAATGAGAGGAAAAACCCTATATTTACACACAATTATGCAATATTTCATGAAAATACCACATCACAGGCCGACCTTAGGTCGTAGAAAATAATAACCCGCCAAAAATTTAAAATTATTTTTATTTTTGAGCCAAAGGGGCTCATTCACTCTAGTGGTGAATGGGTCCCACTTAGGCATTTTAAGTGGGTGTCAAAAATTAAATGTATTAGATGATGTTTATCAGAATTATTTTCAAAAATACACTTAGGTAAGGCTTGTAAGTGTAAAATGGGGCCAATTAAGGGATAAGAAAGGGTTAAATTATTAATGACAGGCCTAGAAAAGCATGAAATTTTGTTACAACACTTTGAAATAAGGCTTGGTAAGTAATAAAAAGAGGTTATTTAGGTGAAATATATTAGAAGGTCCTAGAAAAGTGTGAAAGTGTGTTACAACACTTCACAACACTTTTACAAGGCATCATAAAGTTCTTATTAATTCACAAGGGTCCAAGGCCTGATGTGAATGTGTTGACCACATTACAACATTAAATCAAGGAAAAACTAGGCCAAAATCTAGAAGGACCCAAATGAGCATGAAAATTTCCAAAGATACATTTTTCTATGCTACATTTAGCCCCCACTTTAGTGAGAGGATGAACCTGCTTCAAACTCACACTAAAGTAGCCAAAGATGCACATCAAGAGAGATGCAAATACACCCATGCTAGCAAGATGAGACAATAAAAATCAAGAGGGGTGATCAAGCCCCAAGGATCAAGATCCCATGGCAAACCAAACATTAGCACAAATAAAAATGATACAAAGAGTGAAAGGGGAAAGGGAAAGAGAGAAGGAAAGAGAGAATCAAATCAAGCTTTGATCGTTTGGCCATCTCATTGTGGATTAGATCTAGGTTATTTGTCCAAAAAATGCATACTTACTCTGAGGTGATGGAACTCATGGCTGTCCATCAGGTAAGAAGTCCTAAAAAGTGAGAAACATACACTCATGGATGGTATTCACTCACACACACGCAGGTGGCTATGGGGAAAGTCATGCCTCAGAATGGGCTTCCCACTCAACCATACCAAAATTATACCTCATGATAATTTTAATAAGGCGACACAAAATAAAATGAATTTTCGAGCTTCATGAGGCAAGAAAAACTTCGTATACATGGAGCTCATGAACAAATGTGATAGCTCCACAATCATGCAAGTTGTGTTACACAAGGTGGACATATAAAAAATGAAAAATGCAACATGCAAAGAATGTTCAAAGGAGTCTTGCTTAGTTCATGTAAGGTCTTTAACTTAGGGAACATTTTGTCTAATGTCTCCAAGAGAGGACCAATCAAAGAATATAAAATTTGCAACTTAAAGGATGTAGTGTGTCACATCAAGCCACTAAGAGGAATGTAATATGGTAAGATAGATCATGATCATGAAGGAAATTACACCCAATGTCATCCACAAAGAAACAAATTCATTGTATGAAGTAAGAAGGTTGCACTAAGAACCCAGAAAAAGAATAATGCCAATGTATTCCCCCACTTTAAAGCAATTGCTACACATTGTATTGTGAGCAATTACTTTAAAGTAGTGAATGAAAAGGGTATGTGCAGGATCATCATGAAAAAATAGGCCCTTAAGTGGCAAAAAATTCAGAAAAATCAGAGTTAGGCAACTTGACGTAAAAATTTGAATAAGTTATCTATATTATTTAAAAAATATGTAAGAATAGAATATGTAGCAAATTGAATGTAGTTTCTAAACTACTAGGTTTTTTTTTTTAAATCTATTTGGTGAAAATTTGAAATTTCAATGGAGTAGTACTTAAATTTCAAGTAAAAAATAAGAAGTAGGTGTTTTTCTGACCACCCTAACTACAATAAAATGATTATATTTTTTTATAAGATTTTAGATATAAGTAGATGACTCATGTCCCAATGTGATGCATATTTTTTTGTAATTTTTTTCCAAGTAAATAATTAATTATGATTTTTTTATTACAACTTTTAAAAAATATAAAAACACGTATGTATAACCACCTTAATTTGGTCAAAAATTCATGAAATTCAATTTTTTTTTTAAATCTTATAGTATGTGAAGCATAGAATGTGACACATGTTTCAGATTCAAAAAATGTGATACCATTTGAAAGCTATAGATTTTTTTCAATCAGCCTATCAATCAAGACTTTAGTTGTAATTCAAATAGAAAATAAGTAATAATTATTTATTAAATTCAAAGTAAAGCATAATTTATATTGGTCAAAATTTGAGAATATCCTTTAAAAACCCTTTTCATTTCATCAATTTTGGGTAAAAATAAAGTCGTCAGCCACATACCCATCATATCGCCACTTTTTGGCCCATCATGATCCTGCACATACCCAAAAATGAAAAGAAGAAGAAAGACATGAGAGCCAACATTGAAATCCCTATGCCAAGTCATATGTTTCCGAGTAAGGCTAGGTCATGTGAATAAAAGGAAAAATAAAAGGAAGGGGTTGCCCCCAAAATGAGAAAACCAAAACACATAAGGGATCTATGGATTTGGGGTCAGTATGTTCTTTGTTGCAATGTTGTTAGAGAGCTTGGAACTATCATCATTCCCAAAATACATAGAATGAGGACACAAAGAGAGTGAAAACAAATAAAAATCTTTTGGGTGAACATGGAAGAGACACAGAGTCTCAATTCTTTGCATCATCCCCAAAAGGAAAAACACAAGCCAAATAGACAAGCAAAAAAGGTAAAAGAAAAGGGGCCTTTTGGGTCAACATGAAAGAGACATGATGTCTTAATGCCTTGCGTCATCCCCAAAAACAAAAACATAAGCCAAAAAGAAAAAAGAAAAGGCATAGAAAAAGAAAAGGCCTTTTGGGTCAGCATGAAAGAGACGTGAATGTCTCGATGCCTTGCATCATCCCCAAAAGGAATAGAAAAAAGATAAAAAGGAAAAAGTGAGGCACGACATAGAGAAGAATGAAGGTAAAAATAGAGGAATGTCACAAAGAGGGATAAAATCAAATAGAACATCATGGGGGCTCACATTATGCACATGCAAACACACAAAATAAAAATAAAAGTGTAAAATACTAGTAAGGAAAATGCAAGTCAACTGTCGAGCAAGTCATTTGCCTCCCAGTCATGTTCATTATATAGTGAGGATAGGCAACTAGATAAAGTTACAAGAGAAAGTTCCAAACTAGGAGAGGTACTAGGCTCATTACTCTTTATGGAAGAGGAAAACAACATGTTTAAGTCATTATGCACCTCTTTGTCAATTTCAGCAATCTCTTCACTGTCATCCAAATTAATCACAACAAGAGTACGAATGATAATGTCCAATAAAGAGTGTAACTCTTGTTTTGATTGTTGTATTGGATCATTTTTTTTTGGTTGCGGAGGAGGGTCATCATGCATTGTGTCATTCAATTTTGGATTTTTATTTTTTGTACTTAATTCATCATGTAACTTGCGAGCAAGGGAACGATGTCTACGTCTATGTTCTCTAGCACCTCTATTTCTTTTGGTTTTATTTTCGAGTTGTGTTTGTGAAGGAATGGGTTGATCAACCATAGGTTGATTTTCTTCCCTAAGGGGAGGAATAGAAGGAACCATGGAAGGTTGGTCATCCATTTTTTATTTTTCTTTGTAAACTTGTTTTATTCAAGGATGCATGGCGGAGTTGATTTCAGTGTCTCTGAGTTGTTTAGATGAGGTAGGGGAAGTTTTTGGTGACGGTTGATCTGGGTTGTTTGGTTCTTGTTCGGGTTGAAGCATGGTTTTGTCTAGGATGGGAGTGTTGGAAGTAGATGGGGGCATGTCACAAAGAGACAATTCTACTATTTTCTTTGCTTTGAATTTTTGTTATCTATGAAAAATAATTTTTGTCGTGGCATTATTGGTTCCATGGGCTCAGGCCAAAAGGCTTCTAAGGAAAATTTTCCTTTGGAAGACAAGGGGTTAAAGCCACTATGGTGGATAGTGAATATTTCATTATCAAACGAAAACTTTAAGAATTTTTATGTATAATTTAAGGGACAACTTTCATTGAGCGAACCCAGTGATGGCCTAGCCTCAAACAAAACTAGTTTGACTATGGGATGATGGAGAATGTGACATCCAATGTTTTTGGTCCTATTTTTAATGGAAGGGTGATCGATCCGATCATAGGGAAAGCAAAACCATTATGCATCTTGATCCATGCTTTTGGTTTATCATATTCATCTTGACAAAGTTCATGTAATACGAAGAATTCCTTGGTGATCATGTTCTCTCCACAAGTGGGATCCATTAATATCCCATTAGTGGGCTTATCATATTAGGTATTCCCGACTATGGAAAGAGGACCATCGGGTAGATTTTTAATTATGTCCTTAGAGGAGAAAGAAATATCAAGAGATTTCTTAGGTTGGACCTTATGAGGGATAATGTCTATCACACCTACCATTTCATCCATAGGATTAACATGGGTAATATGTGGGATAGGATAATGATGTTCATCATCTGTATCAACAATCATCACATCATTATTTGTAGTTTCACTAGATTTAACAAATGAAACATTATGTTTGGGAATTGGATCAGTGAAAATTTGTAATTTTTGATTTGAAGGGGAAACCAACTTATTGCCTTGATCATTAACACCTGCAATGGATAGACAGATGGAGTGAATGAGGTCTTGCACAAGGTGTTTAAGATGCTTACAATGTTTTGTGTCATGTCCATTTTATCTATGATAATGGAAATAAGCATTTGATTTAAAGCTCGGGGGTAAAGGATTAGTATGGTTTGGTGCTTTGACGGTGGGCAAGGTAATCATTTGGTGTTGTAAAAGTTGATACATTGTGCTATGAAGAGTGTTTGGTAAAGGTGTGAATTGTCTTTTCGGATCTCCATAAATAAAGGGCACTACGCTTTTAATAGTTGCTATTTGGTTATTCCTAGTTTGAGGTGTAGGTTGAGGAAGATTGAACTAAAACCCTTTGTTTTTCTTTCTAAATGGTTGGGAATTGTTTAGGTTGGCAGTCTCAAGTTTCTCAATTCGGATAGAAGTGGACCTTGTATCTCGACTACTAACTGAATTGTGATAATCACAAAGGATAGTACAAAAGTGCATGAAGGAGGGGAATGTTAGGAATTGTATGCATAAAATATCAATTAAATGCAAATAAATATTAAACAAAGGAATGAAAAACATAGAAATAATAATAGCAAGAGACAATATTTAATGTGGTTCACCCAAACTCAGGCTACATCCACTAATAGATAGTCCAATATTAGTATTCAGTAAACAGAACCAATTACAACCAATAATCCTTGCAACTCAATACTACTGCAAATGCTACAATACAATGTCAATAGAAACCCAAACCCTTAGCTACCCCTTGACCCTATCTTGGGGGTGCTGCCCCCAAGCCCCCGCAAGGGGTGCTATCCCTTGACCCCGTTAAATAATTTGGGGGGGAACCGCACCAACAAAAGTGGGGGAAACTTAATCTCTGAGTCTAATTAGGCTCCATATACCAACAGGGAATTTCATCATAGTGAGTTTTTCCTAAATTTTAGTTTGTAATTTTTTGATAAACATCTTTTGAAGGTGTGGGTCAGGGATCTTGACATCAATTTGGGAATAAAGTGATTGATAGCATGAGATAAAATCAGTTATCTTTTCTTCCTCATTTTGCTTGCATCGCATCAAATAAACCAAGGTCTTCTTGGGATTCATATGCACTTGGAAATGATTTATAAATGCATCAACAAGTTCATTAAATGAACGAGTTGAATTGTTCAGTAAAGATGAGAACCATTCCAAGGTTGTGTCTTTTAAAGTCCTAGGGAACAGTTTTGCTAACAGTTTATCATCAAGGACAAAATCACTACATTAGGCAATATAGGCATTAACATGGTTAGAAGGATCCCCCTTCCCTTCATATTTCTCAAATCTATGCATCTCTAATCCTTGTGGCATTGGTGTTTTCAATATTTCCAAAGAAAATGGGCTACTTTGAACATAATATGTGGGTGGGCCATTCTAATTTTTGTTTATGGTGGAGATTTGCTTTTGTATGGATGAAACAGTTTGCAAAAGTTGTGTTATGAGTGGATCAATAGAAGTGGTATGAGGTGGAAGTGAAAGTGGTGATGGGATATATCTACTAAGAGAGCAAGTGAATGGAATGCTTATAGGTGGTAATGTGGTAGAGGATAGAACATGCGATGCCACATAGGAACTAGGGATGCTAGCAAGAATACCCATGGAAGGAATCACATTACTAACTTCTTTTTGTTGTGATTTGAGGAGTGGTATAGGTAGGTATTGATGCTAGTTGAGGGAGGAGGAATTTGAGTTCCTCCTTGGATTGTGACATTGTTTGTTGGGATAGGAGCACTAGAGGTTGAAGGAAGATGTTTTCCAAAGATGTGAACTATGTTTTTCACAAGGTCAGGACCTTCATCACTTTTAAGCATGCAGTGAATATTTTCTATGGTAGGAATTGTAGTAGTGGAAATTTTTTCAAGGTAACTTGGTGTTACAAGTGGACTAAGTCCTCATGAATTTGAATGATTTTCTCTTGCAAGATATCATTAGTTCTTGTTTCAACATTCATGCTACCTGAAGGAAAAGAGTTTTTAAGGCTATTATCCATGCCTAGTGCACTATTATCAATACTATGAGTGGAAGCTCTAGATAACCCAAGATCCACAATGATTTTTTTATCATAAGATGACATGAGTCTTGAACTTCTTCTCACTAAGGTATGAACAATAGGACACCAAACACTCATGCAAAGGCTACTAAATGTGGGGTGAGTGCAAATGCAATGTAAACTAACAGGAATGAAATGATTAAAACTAAAATTCTGGAAAGTAAAAATGAAATGCAGAAACAACAAATAGAAACTCAGAAATTGCAAATTGAATGCCAAAAAATGCAATGGAAAATATGCAACTGGACTAAGTTGCCTAGGGTGGCGAATGAGTCCAGGTAGTTTTTTTTTTGAAAGTTTTCAGAATTTTTGAATTGTTTTTTATGCTTTTTATGTTTTTTGATGCAGGTATAATATGAAAATGTAGAATTTTATTAATTTTTAATGAAATGAAATGTAGAAAATCAAGCTAGATGAGCTTTTCACTAATGCAAATTTGAAAACCCTAGAGTGCAAATTAAACAATACAAAATGAAATGTAATGCTAATGTAAGCTATTCCTAGGGTGTAAATGCACTTGAAATAAAAAAATATGATGTTCTAAAGGTAGTTTCACCAAAATAAACCAACGGTTTTTGGATATGGGGCTCTCTTACACTTCTAGGATTTTACACCTAAAAGGAGAAAGGTATCCAAAAGTCTTAATGGCTCACTCAAGCATATGCCCTTGAGATTTCAATGTAAAGATGATTGAAATATTTCTAAGGGTAATTTCCTAGATGAAATTGATTGATAAAAGAGATTGATTACTAATGCAAAACTAATCAAAATGCAAGATGTTTGAAAACACATTGTGATATGCAAAATGGCCTAAATATGCAACCAAACTATAACAGAAATTAATGAAAATGAATATGTACACCTAGAAGATAGAAAGGGATGGAAAGGAGCTCTGGAATCCTATAGAAGTCACTGTTGAAGCCAACTAGGACTGATACACCAAGCTAGGTGACTTAGTCCAGTTTCAGGGAGATTCTACTAGAACAGGTTTTAGACAACTAGGTACTCAAAACTGCAAAAACCTCTTTTCAGGCCTAGTAGTGGGACTCATACACCACTAATGGTGACTTATTCCAATTTTATATTTTAGGAAATTCAAAAGTGCAATCTATAGTTCCCAATCTGCACTTCAGCTCCTAACAGGTTTCTAGATATGAAACTACAGAATTTGATATGTAGGTGTTCTCCAAGCTTCTATTAGGGATTTGACCACTTTGAATGACTTTGATGATTTTTTGACAACTTTTCACACCTTGATCTTTGACAAATTTGTACACTAGATCTGCAAAACACATGCAAATAGGGGGAAAATTGTTGAGGGTTAGAGAATAGGGGTTTTCCTTGGTCAAACCCCAGTTGGTAATTAAACCCTTGAAAATTAAATGAAATGAAAAGAGAATGATGAATGAACAACATGCAATGCTACAACTCACCAAACCCTTAAAGTAGAAATTCAAAGATATGCAAGTAGAAGCTCCTATGGATGTAGACTTTGGAATGCCTAGAATGCTTAAGTGAATGATTAATAATTGCTTGAATGATTGAGTGAATGAATGGGGGTGAAATGAGAGGAAAAACCCTATATTTATGCACAATTATGCAATATTTCCCAAAAATACCACATCACAGGCCAACCTTAGGTCTTAGAAAATAATAACCCACCAGAAATTTGAACTTATTTTGATTTTTGAGCCAAAGGGGACTCATTCATCCCTAGTGGTGAATGTGTCCCACTTAGGAATTTTAAGTGGGTGTCAGAAATTAAATGTATTAAATTATTTTTATCGATATTATTTTCAAAAATACACTTAGGTAAGGTCTATAAGTGTAAAATGGGGTAAATTAAGGCATCACAAAAGGTTAATTTTTTTATGACAAGCCTAGAAGAGTGTGAAAAGTATGTTACAACACTTTGAGATAAGGCTTGGTAAGTAATAAAAAGATGTTATTTAGGTGAAATATATTAATAAGGTCTTACAAAAGTGTGAAAGTGTGTTACAACACTTCACAACACTTTTACAAGGAATCATAAATTTCTTATTAATTCACAAGGGTCCAAGACCTAATGTGAATGTGTTGACCACATTACAACATTAAATCAAGGAAAAACTAGGCCAACATCCCAAAAAATGACCCAAATAAGCGTTAAAATGTCCAAAGATACAATATTTTATGCTACACCTATAAATGCAAATGAAACAAAACAAAAAGCTATAAAATTGAAAGTATGCACTTGGAAACTTGTAGAGACTTGAATGGAGACTGGAAATGTTGTTGATCCTAAAATTTTGGCCTACTAGGACTCATTTTCCATTCTAGGTGAATCAGTCCCAGTTCTAGTTTTTGCATAGGAACAGGTTTCAGGTAAATGGGTATCCAAATCTGTAAAGATCTCCAAAAAACACCTTTAGTGGGACTCATTTTCCACTTGTGGAAAATGAGTCTAGTTTGGCTTTTTTGGAAATTCAAAGTTTTGATATGCACCTCTCAGTCTGCTCTTTCTATTCTTCCAATTTCCTAGATCCAAAACTCTAATTACGGGGCTATGGATGACCTTTTAGTGAATATTATGACCTTGAAAATGGGGAGACAACTCCAACAATATTGTAGCCTAATTTTCAATGATATTCAAGTCTTCAAAGCACCTGGATCTACAATCACACAAAGAAAGAGAGAAAAACTTGTTGATTGTTAGGGAATAGGGGCTTGCCTTGATCAAACCCCTCTTAGGTAATTAAACCAAATGATGAAATAAAATAATGAAGCATGAACATGAAGTAATGTAATTAGAACCTTTCCATGATGATGGATCTTGAATTTCAATAATAATTGATGAAGAATTCTTTCCCTTGAATGCCTTGGAAATGATCTTGAAAGTTATCTTGATGACCTTGTGAAGACTTGAAATACTTAACCCTTGATTGCTTGACTTTATAACATTAATGCATGATGAAATAATGATTTGGAAGCTTTCTGATATAGGCAATTCACTCACATGACCACTAATTTGATCCCCAACGCCAACATTGATTAAACTTGAATTAAAAACCCACTTTTCCCACTCAAAGCCTTAAAAATAGGCCAAATGAGACTCATTCACCATCTTGGGTGAATGAGTCCCACCCAGATGGGACTCATTCATCCAAGGTGGAAAATGGGTCCCATAGGGGCTATTTTTCATGCTAAAGTGTTGAGGAGTGAAGAATTTAAGCTTTAATGTTGATTTTATCGAGTTTTTGATCAAAATGTGCCTTGGGATGCACAATATGGGGTCATAGGAGCTTATTAATGGTTATATTATGGTTATAAATGTAAGAGGGCCCAAAATCCAATGTGAAACTGTAAGTAAATACATTTTACAACACTAAATTAAGGCAAAATTGAGTCTATTTAGCTTAGAAGGGTCATAAATCCCATGTGAATGTGTAAAACACATTACAACACTAGATTAGGTCCACTTGATTTACAAGCCCCTTAAATTTAATGTGAAAGTGTAAATAAATACATTTGACAACTTTAAATTAGGGAAAAGTAAAGTTAATTTAGCTTAAAAAGGGCCTAAGACCTAATGTGGATGTGTAAAACCCCTCACAACACTAGACCAAGGTGAAATTAAGTCCAATTTGTCATTAATTATTCCTGAATTAAGTGAGGAAAAGGCATACTTTTTCAGTGACTCCACCACCCATGTTAAAAACCTCCTAGCGGGAGCACTGTAAACTAATTTTTATGAGAATACCTATACCAAATGATAAGTAGAGAAAGATGAAAACTTGACTTTTAATTTAAAATAGAAACTTTTAGATCCAAGGGTAATTATCACCTTACAATATTATTGATTATGGGTGTAGTAAAATAAATTAAGATACGTGTTGAATTAATAAACCTTATTACTTGGTACCATTATCTTTATGAAATAATCCAACCTTCAAAAATTCATAGTCCTACAAAAACCTTTGACATGCAGGTTATTGATCATTTTCAAAATATCATGCTAAAATATTTGGAAGTATTAGGTATATAATTAATAGCAATGACAACCATCAAAACCATCAATTGGAAGCCTCATCATAAAAAATGAGCTCCTAGCAATCATTAAAATATATCTATCAATGACACTTTTCCCAGTCACTACAACATCAAAATTCCTACTCCACATCACCTTTAAATCCAAAAGGGGATGAGGAATCAAATTCCATGTACACATGAAAGGATAAAATCCATATGCCTTTAGCCAAGTAATTTCCACCTTCACTATTTCCAAATTCTTAGTCCAAAAAAACTTGGAATCCAAAAGATGGGGATTCAAAATGGGGTTAGATATTAAAAGAATATAAAAAATTATATATCCTAACATATGATTTCTTCTATTGGTTATCATTTGAAGTGGTGGTATTTTCCACTCCTTTAAGAGGAGGATTTTTGTGTTCTTTAAGAAATTATTTGTGTTCCTCTAGCATCTCAAGGAGTTGAAACTTATTCACAAATTTCCCAATGCATTTGCAACTAAATTCCCCTCCCTATATGTGTAAGAAAGCTCATAATTATCAAATACTAAGAGAAGATTTTGTATTTCATGAATAAAATCATTAATAGACCATCCCAAGTTAATCTTCCCCTCCACTAATTCTATAATGAGATTTTTTATTTCATGAATAAAATCACTAATAGATCATCCCAAATTAATCTTCTCATCCACTAATTCTATAATTAGCTTAGAATCTCCTTCAATCTACATGTTTTTTATTCCCAAGGAAAGTGTAATTTTAACCCCTTGTAGCATAGTCATTTCTTTAACCACATTGCTATTTTTCATCACCAATCACCTTAAGAATCCAACAATGACTTCATCACTAGGATATCTTTGAATTCCTCCACTTTCCAAACCTAGGTTGCCTTTAGTAGCCCCTTAAAAATTTAACTTTCCCTAATCCACTGAGGGAGGTCTCCATTTATTATTTTGGTAAAAATATTTCTTGAATTGTCAAAAGTGGAATCCAAGGGTATACCCCAGTTGTTACCAATTAAAATTTTTAAAGTTTTTGGGGGCTAATTGTATTTTTCCATTTACTAACAAAGATATTTTTCACCAAAAGCTTTGATAAATCCATGAACACCTCCTCAATATTTCTTTCAGAATTACAAAAAAAAAATGTTCCTTTCTTTCCATATGCCCCAAATTATATGGGGTGGAATCCAATTCCATCACTCTCTAATCAATGGGTGGGAATAGGGACAATTCAATTTTGCAATAAACTCTTTTAGGCCACCATTTATTTCCCAACTAAACCCAAAATTTTGTAGTTCTAATCTTGGAATTTTCTTAGAGAAAATATATTGAAAGAGCAAGTGTGACATTGTTTCCTCCACTTTTTCAATATGACACAAATATTATGGATTTGGAATCCTCTTATTTTTATGTTTTCATGGGTAAGAATTATATTTTGGGCAGTTTTCCACCAAGGGAAATTTATTTTAGGGGTGAGTTAATGATTCCAAATTTTCTCTAAATCATGTTGTATCCATCACTATCTAAAAGAATATTACATAAGTAGATTTTATTGAAAATTTTCCTTTCATATCGCTAGCCCAAAAAAACTCATCATCCAAGTTGGAAACAAAGGGATTCTAATCAATTAAAGTTCTTGTTGTAGGGTGTGAACTTTTTGGATTAGTTCCACATGTTCATTGCAATATGCCTCAATTTTCCTCTATTGTTTAATACTATCACTTAGCATTAGATAGTCAAACGAGAGCCTACAAAATAAAATCTTAGTTAGGTCATCCAAACCCCTAAATAAGTGGTTTTTTTTCAAAGGTTGATCCAAAACCTAAGAATCCTCCCAAAAGTAAATTTTGATATCATTCCACAACTTCAATTTTAGGCTAAACTGAACAAGGTCTATATATTTTAGGGCATTGTTCTAGACCAAAGAACCTGACAAGGAAACCAAAATTTATTGACTTTCGTAACAAATTGGGGGTGGTTTAAGAATTTTTCTTTTGTAATTCCACATCAATCCTTAGTATTTAATATGAGGTCCCAACCAACTTTATACAGGAGTTCTTTATTGGTGAGGTGGATCTTTCCAATTCCTAGACCCACTTGATATTTAGGTCGACACACTTTATCCCAATTTATGATGGTCATCCTTTTCCTTTCTTTTTTCCTAGACCAAAGAAAATTCCTATGAATTTTTTTAAAATTTTCAACAATAAATTTAGGGATCTTGAGCATAGATAGGAATACCTTATAAAGAGGTATAAATAAGTTGTAATTCTCCTACATGACTCAAGAGTTTACCTTTCCAACCTACCAAATTCCTTTTAGTATCTCTAAATCCAAGTTCCAAAAGGGGGCTATGGCCTCTTTAATAGTAAGTGAGAGCCCAAGATAAACACCTAGAAGAGAATCACAAGAACAACCTAATATAGTTTTTACTTTGCATTGTAAATCCAAGTTTGTATTGCAAAAATAAATCTTACTCTTCTTATAATTGATACATTAGATAGAAAATGTAAAATAATTACTTAAACATGTCTTCAATCTCCTAGCTTCCACCACTAAGGAATTTCCAAATAGTATTAGTATCATCAAAAAATTGTTAGATGGTTGAAGGAATAAGAGAGGTAGCAACATTGATTCTCTTGAGAGAACCATTATCAAGTAATCTTAAGTGTTTTCATCACATTACATCAGCCATCATTATAAAAAAGATAATGGGAGAGAGGATCCCCCTATCTAATCCATCTTTTAGAAATGAAGAATCATCTAGGGACTCTATTGATAAGCACCGATGATTTTATCACAAACATATATTCCTTCATAAGATTGATGATCCTCTCATGAAAGCAAAAAAAATTATTACTTTAAATAATAAATTCCAAGAAGATTTGTTGTAAGATTTAGAGATATCAAGTTTAGAAACCATACCAAGGAGGTTACTCCTATCCATGGAATGCATAATTTCATGGGTGGAGATCACATCATCAAGGAGTTGTCAACCTAGCACAAAGCCTTTTTGGAAACCACTAATCATTTTTACTTGTAAATGTTTTATCACATTCACAAGGATTTTAGAAAGGATCTTATAGAAAGTATTACAAAGGCTAATTGGTCTAATATTAGAAATTTCAAAGCGGTTAAGTTTTTTGGAACAAGAGAAATAAAATTATTATTGAACTATGTCAATATTTTTCTAGATCTAAAGAAGTATTTAGTCACCATGTAAACATAAAAACCTAGAATATCCCAAAATTCTTAGAAATTGGTAGGGGGAAAACAATTGAAGCCTTATTCCTTATAATCCTCCAAAGAGAAATTAGCTGCTCTAACATCCTCTTTAGACACTGGCAACAAAATAACATTTTCTTTATAGGATAAGGTTGAAGGGGTGACATCCAAGAGATGATCTTTGATCATACTAAGGGATTATTCACTATTTCAATCATAGAAAATTGGAACTACCTAGAAGCTCTTTATCCTACTTGTTCATTAGAAGTAACCACAACACTATTTTCTCCAATAAATCTAGTTATAGTATTATTTTTCCTATCTCTCAAAATAGACAAGTGAAAAAAGAAAAAAAAATTCCCCCTCTTTCACCTATAGAATTCTAGGTTTTTTCTTCCACAAAATCTCTTTTCTTAAGATATGATAAATTAGAGGAGAAGAGAACAGGTAATTTATAAATATGATAAATTATAGAAGAGAACAATTCGTTTATAAATATGATAAATTAAAGAAAAGAAAAATTCATTTATAAATAGATATGAATATATAAGATTAACAAGGATGTATCAAGGTCATATATATTATTATCTAATAGAAATTATATAAAATAATGAAACATATAATCATGAAAGATCATATCAGAAGGGAAAATAAGATGTCAATCCATCTTCTTCAAAATGTCATTGCATTGAGAGCTAACATTTTTTGGGTTATGAAATTTTCTACATCTTTTGGTGGGATTTTGAGTATGGACAATAAGATGCCCCCCCCTAAGGGATCCACTTGGCACAAATTTTCTTTATATGGAAAGTGTTGCTTCTTCCTTTTATAACGAGATCATATCTAGTGTTGTTTCTAAGGCTTTAAAGTTGATTTTTTCTTTATTATCTAGTTAGTGAACCATGGTTTGATGGGGTGGGACCATCTTCTTGGGTTGAAAATGAAATTATTAGATTTGGATCCTCAAAGATGGAAGGGAGTATGTTGATTGCACAAGACAATTGAGAGGGGGGTGAATCAATTATACATTAAAACATCAAACCCTCATTAACAATTAGATCTGCATTAATCCTTAAACCCTTAACAACCATAAAACCCTTATCATGTACTTTTCATAACATAATCTCATGAGAAACAATAGTTTAAACACATCCAAACACATGAGAACACTAGAATTACATGGAAAATCTGAGAAGGTAAAAACCATAGTAAGGATTAGTTCACAATATAAAGGAATTACAACACCAAATACAATAGGCTCACTACCAAAGGGATCACTACCTAAAAGAAAGAAAGGCTCACTACTAATGGCCCACTGTTAGAAAAGAAAGAAAAAGAAAGAATAGTGTTACAATGAGAAAACCATCTCAAAGCAATAGAAAATTTCCACCACTACTTCAGTAGAATGTAGACACCTTCTACACATTGCTTCCAGTAGTCTTAGTTGTTAAGGCTCATATTTCACTTCACACTTTCACACTTCAAATCATAATTCACATCAAACACATTTCATATCATCATCCTCCATAAACTCAACACACATTTATACCATTTTCAACCTTGAAAATAATCTACAAAGTTGGCTATACACCTCAAATGTGCAAATTCAAATTAGTTTGGCACTAAAACATTCCTATGATGGAGAGGAATGAAGGTAGACCACATCACACCTTAACTCAGACCTAAATCCAGTCATACACTCCATGCCACACTTCCACAAACATCGAAGCATATCCATACCATAATTAGTGTAAACACCCAAGGTTGGTCAAGCTTGTGTTAACACCATTGAATAATTAAGTACATGCTTCCTCAAATCCAAATAAAACTCGTGGAACACACACAACACTTAAAAACAATATGGAATATTCCATCAACAACCTAAAATCTTACAACTCCTTCACAACATCATTAACCAAAAGAACATATTCATTATGCACAACCATCCAACCTTCAACACACTACAACACCTGAATCCAACCTTGTGGAGCACCAAACTTAAAACAAATCAAACTAGAGAGATAATATAAATATAAGCACACTTTTATATTTGCATGACCAGAAACTGAACTATAAAGAAATGCAAAGCAAAACCATTTCTCCAACACTGCTTACATAGTTCACACACTAGTGAACACAACTTTATTTTCACAATGATCCAAAACTAGAAAATTTTCATATGACATCTATGAACACCTTTGATTAACATAGTTGAACTGCATAAGAATATCTTCAACCATGAAGAAATGCAGAGCAAAAACTAGAACACTGCTCTACTACACTAAACACTTTTTACCACACTATTTCCTCCTTTATTCATTTTTTCTCAAAAGAACTTAGAAACCAAGCATCACAAACACATTCTCATCATCTTCAACACCTCCTCATTACCACCAAACCAACTATACTATAGCAACTCAACCACACACATGCTTATCAAGGAAATAATAGAGGTTGACATCAATGATACTACTAATGACAACATGATGCAACAAATCAAAGAATCATCAAAAAATTCCAACAATCTCCCCATACAATTTTTGATATATATGCAACAACAAAGATATATTGGCATCAATGACAACACAAGCTACTCATACTTCCAACAATCTCCCTCTTTATCATTGATGGAAACACATGAAAAACCATCAACAACAAAACAACTAGCCAACAACTCTTTCCAACACTCTCTCTTTCTCCCCCTTTCTTAATAAGGTTTTCTTAGTTAACTCTCTCCTATTTTTACATCAATAGAAAAGGGTGGCACACTTGTATATCTCCCCATTTGAAATTAAACATACATATTTTCTCTCTCCCAAAGGCAACACCTATAAGGGACAACAACTATTGTGCAACTACCTTTTCTTTTGCAACATTCTATTTTCTTCACACCTTCTCTACACACTACCACTTAGGAGTACACAACATACTACACCAACCAACAACTAATTCTCATACCATACAATGACAAAACTTACTCCCCCTAACTGTAACAACCAACATTGTCACTACCTACTCCTCCTAAGAGGTAGCCACCAACATCAATCTATAATAAGGAATGAATCTTGAAATCCGCTTGATTGATGTATATCTTTATACATCTAGTTGAAAGGAGGGGCAGTAACCCCAAAATTCTCCCAAAGATACTCAAGAGTATCCTTAAAGGAAGAGCCTTTCTAAAGATATCTGCAACTTGATCCTTACTAGGCACATACTCCTTCACCTCACTTTCTGCAACCTTCTCTCTCAAAAAGTGATATCGAATTGAAATATGCTTTATCCTTCAATGCATTACTAGATTCCTTGAAATTTCAATAGCACTTGTATTATCATAGAAGATATAAATAGGTTCACTATGTACCACTGTAATATCCTTTAAATTTTACTTCATCCACAACACCTGTGTGTAGCATGAAGTTGTAGCAATGTATTCTACCTCTACAATAGATAAGGCATTGAATCCTACTTCTTTCTTAGCTAGGACACCAACATGATTCTAAGAAAGAATTCACAACCCCTTATAATTTTTATGCCATCCCCACAACCTACCTAATCTGCATATATATAAGCACTCAAAGATAAATCAATATCCTTTAGATACCACAAGCCATGTTTTGGAGTGCCCTTCAAGTATCTAAATATTCTCTTCACTACTACCACATGTGACTCTTTGGGATCTTCTTGAAATCTAGCCACAAGATAGACTGCATGCATGATATCTAGTCTAGTGGTAGTTAGATATATCAGTACTCGAATCAGCCTTAGGAGATTCAACATTCTTACTCATCTTGCAACCAGTAACCATAGGAGTACATAACGGTTCAGAATATTCCATTCCAAACTTCTTCAACATTTCCTTGACATACCTTGTTTGTGAGATGAATATACCTTTTCCTATTTGATTGATTTATATTCCAAGGAAGAAATTCATCTCCCAAACATAGACATCTCAAACTCTTTCTACAAATCTCTTACACATTACTTCATTACCTCTAAAGATTATGTCATCAACATACACAACCACAATCAATATTTGATATTTATCAACCTTAAAGATTACTATTTTTTGTACCTTTATTTAATCTTTTCTCCAAAAAGTACCTATCTAATCTTGCATACCAAGCTCTAGGATCTTGCTTGAGTCCATATAATACCTTCTTCAATCTACAGACCATGTCAAGATTATCTAATAACTGAAAGCCTTCTAGTTTTTCAAATAAACGTCTTCTTCAAACTCACTGTTCAAGAATGTAGACTTCACATCCACTTTTAAACTTTGAAGTTCTTGTGTGCTGCAAAAGCCAAAAACATCATAATAGCTTTCATCATTTCCACCAGATCAAATTTCTCTTCAAATTCTATTCCTTCCACTTGTGAGTAGTCTTTACACATGATTCTTTCTTTATTCATATCAACTTCTCTATTCACATTTAGATTATTCTGAAATACCCACTTAGTTCCAATCACATTCTTGTTCATTGGTCTTGGGATAAGTTCCCAAGTCTGATTCTTTCAATCTCTATGAACTCTTCTTCCATAGCCTTAATCCAAAATTCATCTTTTAATGCCTCAATCATTGTTTTAGGATACACTTTGGACAATAAACATAAGTTTACTTGTTCTTCTATCATATTAGCCTTTCTTCTTGTCAATACACCTTTTCTTTTGTCACCAATTATCTGATCTTTAGAATTATTCTTCTACACACTTAGGGGTCTTAGGGATCCATTCCAGAGCTTCTTCCTCTTTAACTTGCACTTCTTTTTCTTTAACTTCATCATTTCTTCTTCTCTACAAGAGGACTCCTTTGATTTGTATACATCTATCAATACTGATATTTTATGTAATTCTTCATCCACTTGGACACTTACACTTTCAACAATCCTTTTCAACCTCCTTTTGTAGCATCGCTAAGCTTTGATTTTTGTAGAATATATAAGGAAGATTCCTTCATCAAATCTAGCATCAAACTTTCCTAATTTTTCTTCATTTCTTCTAATATAGCATTTTCTTCCAAACAATCTAAAATATTTGACAGTAGGAGTCCTTCCATACCATAACTCATAGGGAGTCTTTGAACCATTTTTCCTTACATGTGCTTTGTTAAGTATTTAGACTGCAGTATGAATTACTTCTCTCCAGTAGACTTCCGGTAGGTTTTCTTATTTCACAATATTCCTTGCTACTTCCTGAAGAGTCCTATTCTTTCTTTCAACCACTCCATTCTATTGAGGAGCCATAGGAGCTAAGAAATTCATCTTTTTTCCTTGAAATTCAAAAAAAAATATTAAACTCATTGGAGGTGAAATATCCACCTTTCTCAAATCTCAAACATTTTATTTCCATATCCATTTCATTCTCAACCATAGTTTTGAATTCCTTAAATTTATCTAGAGCTTCTAATTTTTCTTTGAGAAAATTATCCCAAGTCATTCTAGAATAATCATCAATCAACAACATGAAATACATGTCACCTTAAAAGATTTTTGTTCTTGTAATTCCATAAAGGTCTGTATGCACTAAATCCAAAGGATCGGTAGTAGATTGTTCTTTGACTTTAAAGATCTTTCTAGCTTTCTTCCTAATCTAACATTCCTTACTAACAACATTGATAGGCTTTGTAATCTTTGGAATATCTCTTACTACTTGAATTGAACTGACCCTCACTAGGATATCAAAATTTATGTAACACATTCTTCTATATCATAGCCAACTTTCATTAATTTGATTCATAAATCACATACCATTAGCACCCTTGAGCTGATAAACATTTTCATCTATCCTTCTTCATGTAGCAACAAAAGTTCTAGACCCTTTTCTGATTTCACAACCACCATCCTAAAATACAAGATTATATCCTTTGTTACACATTTTTCCTACACTTAGAAGATTATGTCGAAGTCCCTTAACATAAATAATATCATCTATGTTATGCTTGCCATCAAAACTAATTTAACCTTTTTCATATATCTTAGCAGATGTATTATTACCAAACTTAACAAGACTTCCTTGAAACTTTTCTTGTTTAACAAACTTAATCTTATCACCTTTCATGTGATTTGAGCATCCATTGTCAACAATCCAATAGTTCTAGTCCTCTCTAGCATGAAAATTAGTCACCATAGTTCCATTGTGACCTTCTTTTGAAGCAACTTCCTTCATACATTTCTCAAAGTTATCAAAATTAGTTCCAAAATTTAGAGCCATGAACAAGAATTCATTATCCTTATCATCAAGGTAATCAAATTCATCATCAAATATGTTGGAATCTTCTTTAACATAATAAATTTTCTTAATTTACTTACCTTTATTCTCCTTAAATTTGTCATTTGAAGCTTTGACTAGACATCTTGAAGCATAATGACCTATGTTTCCATAATTGAAACATTTGAAAGCTAACTTACCCTTGTATTTTCTAGTGTCCTTTTTCAATTTCCTCACAAAGTTTACTTCTAGCTCATGTCTAACTCATCCAAATTAGATTCTTGATTCTTCTCTACTTTTCCAACTTTAAAATCAGCCTCTTTTCTTGAATCACTTGGACCAAACTCTCTCAATTAAAAATTAGTTAAAGTACCAAACACCTGATCTATAGAATAATTATTTAAATCTTGAGCTTCCTCAATAGAAAAAATATTATGACTATAATCTCTTAGTAATAGTTCTTAGTACCTTCTTTACCACCTCATATTCATCAAGTTTTCCACCAAGACCTCTAATGAAATTGATAATTTTTTCCACTCTATGCATGTAGCTTGTAATATCTTCATCTTTTGGCATCCACAAGGTTTCAAACTTGATATTTAGACTCTGCATCTTCACTTGTTTAACTTTATCATCTCCTTCATAGATACTTTCTAGCTTTCTCTAGATCTTACCAATAGTTTTAACACTCATAACTTTCACAAGTTATAAATTAGAAAGACCACTCAAAAGATAATACCTTGTTTTCCATTGTTCTCATATTCCTTGATCTCATCATCAATACTTAGAACATTTATAGGAATTTTATATCTAGTTTCAATAGACTTCCAAACTCCAAAACCTAGAGAAATAAGGAAAAATTCCATCCTAGTTTTATAGAATGCATTATTAGATCCATCAAATAGAGGAGCTTCCTTCTTATGCGTCATCACAGATCTACCTCAATTGGTTAATATTTCTTCCAAGGAACCTTTCTTTGATACCAATAGTTGATCCTTAAACCCTTAACAACAATAAAACCCTTATCATATATTAGCAGAACATAAACTGTTGCAAGGTGTATTCCCTTGGTCTCCTTGTGTTGTGTAGCATAGTGCTCAGGTTCCTAACATGGCTTAACCACCTCTTGTGGATTCATCAACTCTGGAAGTTGTACTGGGCATTAATAGGTTTATCTTTTGGTGCAACGACAACTATCTTTGCAATAATTAGTATTAGAGCCTAGGTCATGAGTTAGAAAAAGGATTGTTGCAAGGTGTACTACCTTGGTCTCCTTGTTTTGTGTAGCATAGTGCTCAATTTCATGACATGGCTTAACTACCTCTCATGGATTCATTAACTTTGGTGGTTATATCAAGCATTAACAGGTCAATCTTTTGGTGCAACAACAATCATCTTTACAACATAAACATGAGGAAAAATAATGCAAACACATCCAAACACCAAATACAATAGGCTCACTATCAGAGGGCTCACTATCCAAAAGAAAGAAGGGCTCACTAACAATGGCTCACTACCAAAATAGAAGGAAGAAGAAAGAATATTGTTACAATAAGAAAACCATCTCAAAGAAACAAAAAATTTCTACCACTACTTCACCAGAATATTTGCACTCTTAGTAGAATGTAGACACCTTTCTCACTACTTCTAGTAGTCTTAGTCATTAAGGCTCATACTAAACATCACAATTTCTCACTTCACATTATAATTCACATCATAAACACTTCATATAATCATACTCCATCAAATCAACACACATATATACAATCTTCATGTTGAAATAATGAAGAAGAAACCCCTTAATGTGTTTTCATTGATGCCAACATTAATTGTTGATAGTTTTGTCTAATACAGTAAATAGAATTGATACACTTTAATCTGACATTTTGGTCTAAAATTGCTTGTGCAAAAAGATTTTCTTAAGAGGTTATAATATGGTATTCCTTATTATTATATGCATCTCTGATCAATATTTTAGCTATTTTAGTTAAGCAAGTTGAAAGTTACAAATGACACAAGTTTGACACTCAATTTTGGCTTATACAATGTGATTGGATAGATATAATATGGTCCACATTTCTCTAGTGTTGAGAATAAGTCTTAGAAATTTTGGGATATTTCTTACATATTTCATTACTATATATATTTCAGATGACGTGTGCTTATATGATCATATGAATCATTTGTGTGTAATTAGTTGGCTTATTTTGTGATTAGGTATAATTCTTGGTTGACCTAATGCATGTTATATGTTGTAAAGGATAAGTATGTATTGTGGATGTTAGTAGGACCTATTTTAGGTCCATGCTGACTTAGGACAAGTATTGCATGCTTGGGTTGAGTACAAAGATATTTTTGAATCATGTGTAGAATCGACAAAGCCCTTTTGAATTAAATAGGGCTGCATCTAATTAGGTCAACCTGATTGATGTATGTGGATGTAATTGGGTATATATGTGAGATTTTTTAGTGTGGCAGAATATAGATGATGTACATGATATGATATGATATGATGTGCAAGATATCTGACGTTGTGTGAACATGTGAATCTAGATGTGTGAGATCATAATAAGTGTAGAATTGTTGTGAATATTGAGCTACTACTAAGTTGAGTATTTTTTTATGTTCATAGCTTCAAAGGAACTAAATTTAGCACAAGGAAGTATTTTGGGTGTTCAAAAATTGGTATCAAAGCTTGGTTCCTTTTGAGAAGCCTAACAACTTGAGGAAGATCTTGGAATTTGAACACAAAACCAATAAAAGGTGTCCTATTCCTCCAGATGAAATTCCTACAATTGAATATGTAGAAGATGACTGCATGTTTGAAAAAGAAGAACTTAAAGGCACTCTTGAATATCTTGACAAAGTTGAAGGTGAAAAAAAGTTTGAAGGAAAGCCTAGAGGAAGCACATGAATGTATCAAAAATTTGAGAGAAAAAATCAAGAAGTTTAGAGAAATACATAGAGAAGTCAATGAACAATTGAAGAAGGAAAATCAAGATATCACTGGACTGAAAGTGCAAGTGGAAGAAAAGAAAAAAAATTGAGTACTATCTAAATGCATCTATACAAAGCAATGCCAATGAATGGACAAGACTTGAAAAATATGTAGTAACCCTAAGATCAAATATAAAGAAAGCAAGAGCTCATGAGTGAAAATTCAAAACAAGTACGACAATGCTTGATGAACTAATTGTTGGACTAAAATATTTTAATGAAAAAGGTGGTTTGGGACTCAAAGAAGGAGAAAGCTCAAAGGAAAATTAGACACTTAACAAGGGTTGAAATCAAAGGAATAGTCAAGGTAATGACAAACAATTCAGAAATAAAAGAGGCAATATTGGAATACCTCCTATTAGACAACCTAATGCACAAAGGTATGCATATTTTAATGGTATTTTCTTTTCATGCAATAAATTTTGACATAAGGCATTAGAATGTAGAAGTAGAATGAATGAGAATGTTAGATCCTTTTCTAGACATTGTTTTTCATGCAAGAAATTTTGACATAGAGTTGTTGAGTGTGGAAGTTAAATGATGAATAGATTTAATACTAGTGGAATGCTTCAATATTTCCATCATTACTATTATACATGTAATTTATTTGGACATAAGGCTAACCAATGTAGATCAAGATTGAATAAAATTTAGTTTGGTCATAATATATTGTATGCTACAATTGCAACAAACCTAGACACATTTCAAGACTTTGCAAAAGTAAAAATGGAAGGCAAATTGATCCTAGATAAAGGAATGAGATTGTAAAGAAAATTGATCCTACTAAAGTAAAGAAGCAAATGGAGAAAATTTGGAGAAAGAAAGAGTAACTTGAGATAAAAGATGAATCAAATGCACCTGTACTTCCCTCTAGTATAGATAATTCCCTTGGAAAATAAACTTAGGCTTTGAAGAAGTGAGGATTATTTTTCTCCTTTGGTTCCTATAAGGCCTCGAGACATGATAATTTTCCACCTTTCAATATTTTTGGGACATTATTTGTCAAGATCTTTTTGCTATATTTCTAGATATTTCTTTGAGACTGGTAGATTTTTTAAACAACTCAATACCACTTTATCATATGGTGTCAAAGAAGGAAGACGTAGCTAATAGATTTTATACCAATAATTTTATGTAACACAATCTATAAAATATTCTCTAAATTTCTTCTTAATAGAATTAAACCTTTTCTTCATCTCCTTATTTCTCAAATTCAAAAAGGCTTTGTTGTAGGACGATAAAATTTAGAAGTTCTCATGACTCATAAAATTATCCACTCTATGGAGAACAATAAAACATTGGGCATGATTGTAAAATTAGATATTTCTAAAGCCTATGATAGAGTGTCTTGGACTTTTCTTCTTGATGTTATTCAAAAGCTTAGATTCAAAGAGAGGATCCTTAAAATGATTAAAGAATATGTGACAATGTCTAAGTGCTTCGTTATAGTGAATGGTATCCCAACGGGAATTTTCTGATGTGGTAGAGGCATAAGACAAGGTGATCATCTCTCCCCTTATATTTTTATTATTGTTGCTAAAGTTCTTAGAAGAAAACATTATAGAATGATTTATAAAAGATTCTTTCAACAGGTGAAATATTCTTCTTTACCTCCCTCTTCTCATCAATAGTTTGTGGATGACTCCATACTTTCTGAAGCTTCTTCAATTGTGGAAGAAAAGTATTGGAAATTTTTTTTGAATGGGAATGTGTAGGATCATGATGGTTCAAAAAGTGACAATAAGATGTTTTCACTTTGCCAAAATCACAAAACATAAGGTTGACTTTTTGTATGGTTGGATAAAATTTGACTTTGGTTTAGTATACGAAACCAAAACAAATACCCATTAGTAATGGATTGTTGGACTAATTGTCAGCATCTCCCTTCAGTTTGTGAGATGGACTAACCACTTCCCATGGATCATTTTTTATCTTTAGTGTTTGTATCATGCGTTAACAGGTCAATGTTTTGGTGCAATGACAAACATGTTCCAACAAACGGTATTTGAGTCATGGTCATCATTTTGAATCCCCTCGAGTGAACTAAGGGGGGATTTTTAGACTAATCGCTAACTAGCGTCCCCCTTGGATCCATGGCATGGACTAATTACTTCTCGCAGATCCATTTATCTCTAGCATTTGTATCAGGCATTAATAGGTCGATCTTTTGGTGTAATGACAAGCATGTTCCAACATCGATATTTGTTCCCAAAATTATTTTTTGTCAATTTATATTTTCAAAATCAATATCTATTTTGCAAGAAAAATAGATATCCATTTTGAAATTCAAAATAGATATTTTTTTTGAAAAAAATGGATATCTGTTTTGAAAAGAAAAACAGATATTCATTTCCTACAAGTATTTTATTTAGTTTTTTTTTTTTTAAATGGATATCCATTTTGAAAATAAAAAATGATATCCATTTTGAAAATAAAAAATGGATATCCATTTTGAAAAGCCCAAAAAAGCACACTTCAGCAAAATGGGCATCAATTTTACATTACTTATCAAAATATTTATTTTTTACAAGCATTAGAAAGGTCATTTAGAGATGGTTCTTCCCACAATAATGGGTCTGAAACTTAGGATATCCTATTTTTTTTCTTGAAATCACATATTTTTAGAAAAACTAATGATTTAAGCCTTGAGGGGTTCCATCTAAAGTGTCACGACTCCTCTTCTTCAACTGCATATTTGGATAGAATTTAATACTGAAGATAAATTCATGAACATGTTTTGATATTCATTATTCCACGTTTCCTAAAATATCTACCAATTGGACCTAGCAATTTATTACTGACAAGGAATAAACCTAACAAATATCTTTGAATGGAAAACAAATTGGATTCACCAACTATGGGAGTAAAAGCGTAGACCTATGAATTAAATTTCTACCAGCATAGACCCACTGCAAAGGGGGCATTACGCCATCCACAGCTGCCCAAAATAGACTTATGATCACCTCACCACACCCATGTTTCTCACGTTGGATTTTTATTCAACTGCCATAATAAATTTTGGAGCTAACTTCGAACTACAGTTTGGAAAGAATTTAATACAATTTTACCTATAAATCTAAGGGACAAAACTGTGTTGGGAAGGCGCTCCAGTCTTATGTTCTTTTTGTTTATCTTTTTGCCTTATTTGGGAGAAAAGACAGTCTTCCTCCTCAGCGTCCTTCATTCTTGAAGTGATTCCAGAAGCCTGACTGTAAGTGTGAAGCATTTTTTTAGAGTTTGAGGAAAAGCATTTGGAGTAACCCAGGCGTGTCACTCACAGCCCCACCTCTTGGATCTGTATCACAGATAAGCTTCATCAAGTAGGCAACTTAGCCACCCATTTTGGTTTCAACATATTTGATCTCCCACTGTCTCTGTCAAATATATGCATAGATTAAACAAGTAAGATCTTGTAAACTTGTGTAGGCCATAAATATGTGTAGATTTTGCTGGTTGATTTACAGTTGCATACAATGTGATACCATTCTATACAATCGAACCTTCCTATTTTAAAGTGCTATAAAAAGAATTCAGCCTTGTATCTTATCAAATAGACAGTCACCTATAAATTTCCAATAGAGTGCATTGATAATACATAGGACAACGAACTTCTAATTCAAGTACTTATCCACAAAAATACAAATTGTCTGCTTAGTTCAATTTAAGTCTATGGGAATAAGTGAAAAATGCCATGATGTAGCTTGCAGATGTATTTATTTATTTATTTTTGGCTGGATTTCCTTGGGCCACTGTACACATATTTATACAGATTTCACTGAGATAGATAAAGGTGATCTGTAATATAAGCTAGAAGAATTGTGGTCTTTTAGTTGATATACTGGGGTATGGGTGTTGACTATAGAGTCAATGTTTCAACCGCTCTACTGTTGGCATCAATTACAAAGTCAATGTTCCAAATATCCTGTTACTGGCATAAACCTGAATAAGTTGGAGTTGTTGTTTTGAAAAAGAAATGATAAGTGTGAGTTTAATTTATTCTGCATGTTTTATTCCATGGAGACAGGCGGTGTGTTCTATCTCTTCATTGGAATCAAGAGAAAACATACTAGTCTGTTTAAATGTGTAAACCGATGCATATAGGTTACTGTCACTGTAACTCCCTCTTATCTTAAATGTGCATAAGACGATCAAACGTGTATTAATTACTCTATGTTTACGGTGTAATGGATAAACCTTCAACATTATGCTGGTATATAAATAAACTGTATAGTTCACAGTAATTTGAATAGTATCCTTAAAAGAAAATCTTTAGCTTACGATAACCTCTCAAACTACTTTAACATAGTGCTCAAATATAAATGCGCATGGAATTCAATTGAAAACTAAAATGGCTATCCTTATCTTTATGTTTACGAGTCTAACACTAACTTGTGGACATTGGAAGATTCAACCTCCTTTTAAGAAGTCACTTCAAATTTTAAAAGACTTCGAATTAAGTCTAGTTTCATGTTTCCTTAACAACAAAAAAGATAGAATGTATTCCTTCAATTAAGGAATCTGGAATATATTCTAATTCCCTTAGAAAGAAATTTTATTAGTTGAAATAAAGAATACACTAAAAAAAAAAAGGAGATTCCCTAAGTTCTAAGGAATATCTAAGGTATGTTATAGATTAGTTTTATATATGATTTTATTTTAAAACAAAACTGTATAATAAATGAAAAAAAAAATATAGTTTTCAAGTAGTTCAAAATTAAGAAGAAAATAAATAAGTAAATAAAAGTGGAGTTTAGGGAATAAAGTGAATGTACATAATTATAATATTTTGGTAATTTTCTTGTGGTTCAAAGTTATATATATATATATATATATATACTAATAATAAAATATTAAATTGTAAATAATTTTGCGAGTGTTGTTGGATTAAGAAACGATATAAGTTATGTGTATTGTCGGTATCACTACATGATTATAGCATGATTTTAATAAAGTCATCATCTCTAAAGATTGTACCAAATTTTGGGTATATTTTTACGAGTATAGAAAGTGATAACTGAGATCATTCATTCAATGTTGTATTATTTAAATAAGAGTTATTAGCTTGCATGATTTATTGCTCCCAATATGGAGATCAAATGAAATTATGTGTAACTAATTTTAATACTCACTTTAAAGAGGTTATTCGGGAATACTTCATATGAATGGATATTGTTGAGATTTTATTCGATAATATAGGATGCTCCATATGTGGTACTTATTTTTCTATCATGATACTTAACTATTCTTAGATTTGGAATTTATTCTTGAACAATTCATATCTAGGGAATTATGCTATAATGAATTTTACTAACATCGTTATGTATTCCAGATTTTATGAGTTTTTTTTTATAAAGATTTAATTATGCTAGATATAGCTTGAAAACCTAAGAAAAGAAAGGAAAACAAAACTAGCAACGTTCGGTATTAACGATGCCTCTGGCTCACATTTACGGGTAATGCCGTCGCATTTGAGCTACTGCATCTATAGCCTAACACAAGCTGCAATAACGGCGTCTGTGGCATCATCCCTATAAATCGCCTAGGAGAAATAAGGAGCATGGGTTGATTAAAATCCAAAGGAAGGGAAATCCCCTTTGGATCGGTAATCTAAAAAGATAAAACAAAAATGAAGCAAATCTGCTAGTGACAACCTAGAAAATTGTAACTTAGGAATTTTCAATGGTGCAAATGTAATTCTAACTCAAAGATATAATCATGTGGATAAATTATTAGGAAATCATTTAAACGGGTCAAGGGAGACGAACATCATTAGGGAGTAGGGTTAGATGAATGTTATTAGATAAACAATAAATGGTCAAGGCGATCATTTATTATCCATGCTTCCCATCGTGGGTAGCAACCGCAGAGGAACTGTCTAGGGGAAATAAAAACCCTAGAAAGGGTTGCGTACCCGCTTTATAACAGTTCACATAAACATAGCCTAGAAAACAGAACTACATATTTTACGCCTTGATCCCGTTTGGAAGCAGGGTATGTAGGCAGTCTGGGAAGCGAAGGATGCTCCCAGTACTCAGGCGCTCGGGAATGGGGTTTAGGGTTAAAGAGATCACATAACTAGTTATAAGAGATAATCAACTAAGATATATACAACTACTCGGAAGAATCCCGCATGGATTGCTTGATTCCCCGAGGCCCTTAGGCCAAATTCCGAGGCGGGTTTCAAGTTTAGAATTACAATTTACATACCCCTGAGGACGACGACCTCGGTGCACTTTTAGTAGAAAGTGTGGTCATCAGGGAAGCGACTCAGGATCCGGATGATCCCGATGAGTTCAAGACTCTGGCCAGAGCACATACCTATCAGATGATAGATGCCTGCCTCGTTTAGGTGGATGCCTATTCCGATTATATGAATAGATGTATTCCTATTCCATATGAATAGATGAAGTGAATTCCTGTTCCGTATGAATAGATGATATATCTGTCCCGTATGGATAGAAGTTCTCGAGTATACTTGTGAATGAATACTTGAAAAAAAAATATAGTGGTATTTCGGTTAAAATTAATTGGTCTTTACATAAAGGGTTTTAATTGAAGATGGTTAGATAAGATCTCCTTAGATCCACCCCTTGATAGAAACCCTCTAGTCTTAAATCATACCCACAATGGAGTCTCCTTCACACCTATCAAAATGTTGTCAAAAAAGCACTTTTTCTTTACCTTTTGAGGGATTAAATAAAATCATTTATAAAATATGGTTTGTAAGTATGTAGCTCTTATTATAAGCATTCCAAAAAGTATAATGTTAAATATTTTTAATTGTATTATTATATTATTATTTTTTTCTTGTGAATGTCGGTTTTTCACTAAACGTCAAGGTATTTGTTTCACACGTGTAAAAATAGAAAAATAAAGAAAAATTTCTAAAAAATTATGTGTGCACTAGGTATTGATGTTGAGAAAAAAAAATTGAATACATACAAAACAAGTTATTCATGATGACATACACCTATGTACAAGTTATAATTATTTTGACTTCAAAAATTAATAAAAAAAAAACTATACAACAAAAAATTATGAAAAAATATCCTTGCATTAAATATTGATGTTAAAAATCTATATCTGAGCTCTATGAGTAATGATTTGTTTTGTGCTCAGTTGGAGTACAATTAAGCTCGAAGGACTTCATCTGTTCCTTTGTTGATACTATAAATCATACGAAGTTGTCAACCCGAGAATTTCAACAATATATTTTATTTTCCTAAAGTTTTTTTTGTTGCAGGTACATAGCATTTAATCTTTGAGGTGCTTCATTTTCTCTCAACTGCTTGAATAATATTTTCACACGAACAATCATCTATGGAGAGCCAGATATTAAAGTTTTATTTTTACACACTCCTTCCCATCATTATTCCACATGTATATGTGGCCTTTAAGAATAGATACAGGGAAAATTTTCTTTCATCAAGTGTTTGCAAACTGAAGGTTTTGTTAAGCTCTCTATGTGTTCTCTTCTTTATCGATCTCTACTAGTGTAGAAAGGTGTGAAATGGCCATCTTCCTGTGGAATTTCAGGTTTTTTCTACTAGTCAAACCATGGGAGAGGCCTTTTGAAGGATATTTGTCTCAAGACTCTCCCAAGCTTATGTTCAACATGGATAGTGTGAGGGTTGAAGAATGCATTTAGACGGTACTAGGGACTGATGTCACCAGTCCAAGAGTTCATTGTTTTCTCTTCCCCTCTCAGGTGATTTCAATCTTCTTGTCCAATGCATTGGACATGATTTAGTCTCTAACTGAAGTTGAAGAATTGGTCAAGAAATATGTAAAATTTAAATTTGTGATGGACAATTCTATTCTAAAAGAAATACAAACTTATAATCTTTTTACTGGAGATGGTTACATTGGTGGGTTGTTCCCTAGAGATTTTTTGAAATCTCAACAGGGTTATGAAGAAGTTTATGATGCTTTCAGATTAGCCATTCACCACAAGAATGAAAATTTTCTCTTAAGGGCACTCAGGAAGAATAGGCGCTGGTTGTGTACGGTAATGGATGTTAACTTGATAGAAAAGTATTATGCACTTAATTTCTTAAGAGTGCATGTACCGTCAGTCTCAATTTCTAGATTACACTTGGGTTTGTAGCTTCAAGTTCCTTCTCCACCACAAAATCTTCATCCACCTCAGTCTTCTTCAAATGGTTCCACATCAAATAGTTTGCAAGTGAGTTTTAATCCTTCCATAGTTAAGATGGGTCGTCCATTGCAGTATCCTAGCTATTCTATTGGTCAAAGAAGCATATTTGAAAGAGGTTTTTAGCTTACTAGGAATTTGGATTTTCAAGATGAGAATTCAATCTATGGAGGTTTTTTGGCACAATAGTTTGTGTAGAAGCAGGCTTGGTAGTTTTGTTTTCATAAGGATATATGAAGTAGTTTGAATATGAATGGTTTTAATCAGTAGTAAGAATAAGGGAGATGAAATGTATGTAGGTTGGCTTTTTAGTAGTTGGTATTTGGGAGTTAGTTATAGGAATAGACATGGATATTTCAAGCTGAATTTTGATTTATTATCAGCATATTATCATATTTTGTTGAGCAAAGGATTATATGTATTATGTAAACTTTTATATTAATATATATATAGGCTTCCATTCCTTTTGCTTAAAAAAAAAATCCTTTGAATAAAAAAGGTATTCATGACAACATAAACATCATTTTTTTAAAAAAAATTACTAAAAATAAGTTATTAAAAGTTACGAAAAAAAATTACAATTTATTTCTATTTAAAAAAAAAAACTATATTAAGAATCTACACACAAATCCTCACAAATCACTAGTTCACATCCTCTCCAAAATATTAATGGTTTAGTTGCTATAGGTTTCATATAGTAAAATTTTATAAAAAAATGCTAATATTAATGTCCTAATTTGGCCAAAAAATGGAACATAGTATTGTGGGCTGACCAAGATCTACACAATGGATAAGATAATTTTGATAGCTTGTGCACAAAAAATTAATTATAATTATTTTAGGTTCCTCCTTAATTTTTAAAATTTCAAATCCTCATAATTCTTGCATACAACTTGTCTATTTTTTATGTTTTTTCTACAATAATCATCCCAAAAGACTTGAAACATTAAAGAAGTAATAAATAATGAAAAAAATAGATTTATGTACTAAGGAGAGTAAAAAAATTGCATAAATCATCATTGAAGGCCTCCTTGTTATCTTTGATCCTATATGCACCTTTTCCCAAGTTGAACTAGAACATGTCTCTCTTTTCCTCTCTCCCTCTATCTATTTAGCTAGCTTTCCCGCTCTCCCCCTCTCATTCATTCACCCCCCCTCTCTCTCTCTCACCCCCTACCTCTATATATTTATATAATCTCCCTAACCATCAAGTTATCTCCATATCTCTCTCTCACTCATATACAAACACACCCTATTTATCCATCCATATCTCTATCTCTATCTATCTATCCCCATCTCTCCATATATCTATATACCTCTCTTTATTACTTGTCTCTATCACCTCATTTATCTCTCACTCTTACCCCATCTATCTATATCTAATTATCTCTATGTCACTCCTGTATTCATTCTCTCTATTGATTGCTTTCTATCCATATATTTCTCTACCTCTATCTCCCTATCTCTCTATCTCTCTCCCCATCCCTCTCTCCCTATACCTCTCTATCTCTCAATATCTCCCTATATCATTATCTCTTCCTCTCTCCCTCTACCTCTATATATTGATCTATCTTTCCCATGTTATTCTCTCTAACTTTGTACCTATCTCTCTCCTTTTATCTACTTATGTCTCTCTATCTACACCCTCTCTATCTATCCCCCACTTTCCCTCCCTCATATATCTTCCTCTCTACCTCTCCCTCTTTCTCTCTACCTCTTTATCTCTCCCTCTCCATCTCTATTTATCTTTATCACTTTATCTCACCATGTATGTCTCTTTATATCTAACTCACCATATCTCTATATTTTTATCTCTCCCTTTACCTCTCATTATCTATATATTTATTCTCTCCATTTCCCTATATCTTCCTCTTTACCTATATAGATAGAGAGGGTTAGCAGAGATAGAGAGAAGTAGATCAGATAGAGAAGAGAGATATAGAGAGATATAAAGGGAGAAAGATAGGGAAATGGGGATGGATGGAGTGAAAGGTAGGTAGAGAGGGGATATAGAGATAAGTTGATGCAAGAGTGTGACATAGATTTTAGGAACCCGAAATGCTAGCTCTCTTCTTAGGGTTTTCCACCTAGAAAGAGAGAGATTAGGGGTTCTAAAATGCTTATGCACATTCAAATTAGGATGTATGCAATGTAATATGATGTAAATAAAATAAGAAAAATTCAATTGTCTAATTGAAATGGTCTAAAATGAATGTTAAAGTGCAATTTAAGCTATGTTTGAAAACACACTATGATATGCAAACAACTATGAAAGATGAAGAAACTGAAAGAAATATGCAGAACATAAGGTATAGGGTCAAGTCTGAGTGCACCTAGATATTGTATGAGCTTTCTGGAGTGTCTAGAATGCTAATGAAATTTTCTGATTTTTCATAGTGGGACTCATTTGCTAAGGGTGGCGAATCAGTCCTCTTACTATTGAAAAAGTGTGAGGAACTGATTTCTGACAGTCGGGAGTTGATTTCTAACAAAATGCAAATTTTCATATTTCAAGTGGGACTCATTCACCATCGGTGGTGAATTAGTCCACCTACAGGAATCTAGAAAATTAGAGGAAGATTATGTGGAGTTAGATCTGTATTTCTATCTCCTACAAGTATTTGCTTCTGAAATTGCCATATTCAGGTCTGAAAGTAACTTTTTGTTGATGATTTGACTTGAATGATAGGAGGATGACTTCGATGAATTTGGAATGCAATCTTCAATGATTCTCAAGCTTCCAAAGGACCTAAATTTGCATACAAATAACACAAGAAGAGAAATTGTTGATTGTTAAGGCATGGGGGTTTGCCTTGGTCAAACCCCGTTTAGGTAATTAAACCAAAATGATGAAATAAAGGAATGAAGCATGCAAAATGGAATATATTACCTTGCAAATGATGATTTATCTTGGATGTCTTCAACAATACATGTAAATTCAGCCCTTGGATGTTTTAGAATGCTAACTTGAAGATCTCTAATGGAGAAACCTCAAATTGCTTGACTTGTAATAGAAGATGGATGATAAATTGATAATGAGAAGTATAATAATGAGGTAAGATAATATTTCTAAAATGAGGATGAAAACACTTATTTATAGTCAACTATTCCTTAGTACCCGATATACATCACAGGCCAACATGAAGTGAAAATAAACTTTAAATTTCACTTTTTCCTACTCAAGGATCAAAATGAGGGCCAGATAGGACTCATTCACCACACATGGCGAATGGGTCCCACCTGGATGGGACTCATTCACCATGGCTAGAGAATGGGTCCCAAGGGGCCATTCTGACACCTATGAAGCTAAGGAGATAGGAAATAAGGTTTAAAATGATACCTTGTTAGGTGTTTGATCAATTAAAGCCTCAGGATGCACAATATGGGTAAAATAGGACATGTTAGTGGTGATGTGAAAGTGGAATAGGGCTTGGGACACGTAAATCAATGTGAAAGTGTAATTAAATTCACTTTACAATACTAAGATTAGGTCCATATTCTAGAAAAGCATAAGAACCAATGTGAATGTGTAAATCATATTACAACACCTAGTTTAAGACACTTAAGATCCGCTCATATTTATAAAATCATGTTATTATAAATATTGGATTTAGGAAGAAATGGGTTAATTAAGTCTAGGAAAAGGAAAGAGACAAACACCCTACAAGAAGTCAATACACATGTTATTTGATTTGAAAGGGTCCAAGACCTAGTGTGGACATAAAATGCTCCCACAACACCAGATTAGGGTCTTGAATTAAGTCCATTTAATCTCATGTCAAGTAATCGGTCCACTTTTAGTTTACACAAGGAGCACAAGGCCCCACCTTGCATGTGATTAGTAAAGCCCTAATATGTTTTATGTGATCCTAAATAGATGGTAAGATGTATTATGGATGACAAATAGTGTGATTATTTGATAATATTCTTGCTTATGCTACCATGAATGTAAGACCCTGTTTCGTATCCCCCATTTTATTTCAATCGAACAAGTAGTTAGATGATAATTATGATGAAATGAATGATAAAAATATTTTTAGGATTCATGGGAATTAACCTTGATTTAATTATGATAGATGCACATGTGAATTGTTGGATATAACTAGAAAGTGTTGGGTTATTTAGCATATTAAATTTTGGTAAATGGTTCATCGTTAATGTTATAGGAGTTTAAAATGAATTACTAAGGTGGTAAACAAAATGATGGAGTGACTATTTCATTGAATATATTCTTGTATTGGAGTAAGTGTGTATTTCCTTTGATTATAATGAAAATTGAACCATTAGGTTCATTTGATGTATTAAGGAGTAAATAGTTCATGAGTGAAAATTATGTGAATTGGATTAGCTAATATTATGAAGAGATATATGATCTAATCATGCTAACTTTGGTAATGTGCAGGAATCAAATATGCAAATAGGAGGATAGATAAATTTTGGAATCAAATCAAATACATCTTTGGGAAGTTCTAAGTGTAGCCCTATTTGACTTGGAAGGGTTTGAGGTTTTATTATTGGTTGGGTGATTGAGTAGAATCTAATTGTAGGACATGTGATGTGAGTTTGGTTGGGGTTGGAACCCTTGGTTAAGATCAAAATTCGTATGGATCTTTGTGTGGGTTTTAAAAAGGGATTAGTGAATCAATTTCATTGGTTTTTGAACAAGAATAGACCCCTAGGACCTATACCTATGGGTTTGAAACTTTTTGACACATGTGAACTTGTCCTTGGAGTGTGAAAAGACCCCTCAAAAGTCCAAATTCATGAATGTGACAAATTCAAAAAGTGTTAGGACTTGGGAAGAGTGACTTGTCACTCTCAACCTTATACTCCCCAAAATTTCTTGGAATTGGCACAAGACTCACACATGTGTGAGCACTTGTGGGAAAGAG
The DNA here is from genome assembly GCA_007258455.2 of Sequoia sempervirens. Taxonomy (NCBI): domain Eukaryota; kingdom Viridiplantae; phylum Streptophyta; class Pinopsida; order Cupressales; family Cupressaceae; genus Sequoia; species Sequoia sempervirens. Next base: position 133,770,740 of record VDFB02049217.1, on the reverse strand, counting down.
TATAGGTTTGGAGGATCCCTATATATCTCAAGAAGATGGAATATTTGGGCATTACCCACTTCTCCTTTTGGAGAACTTTTGTGTAAATTGGAGAGAAGAGGTGAGGAGGAGAGAATTTCCCCCCTTAGGATATGGACTCAAGATAGATTGGCTTGGAGAGGAGAGGAGGATGGAAGATCTCAATCCCCTCATCTAAACAAAAAGATAAGTTTCCTCATCTTCATCATCTTTGTCTGTTTTGTTTTAGGAGGGTAAAATGTTGTGGGGATCTTGTCGAATATGGTGAGTGGAGAGCCTAAATGTGTGAAATTTGATGTCATATTGTTTTGTTTTTTTTTGGTAAGATTGAGAAAACTCCATCTATCATCTTGGGGTTAATATATTTCTTGCTCGGGGGTATGGCTAAAACCCATGAGGCTCCATGATGCCATTACGGTAGGGTGGAGAACAAGCCTTATCATATGTGTGTTATTCTTTGCATTGTTAAATAATGTGTATAATATTGTAAGTTGATATTTTGTGATAGGAGAGTTGGAATAAAGCAAGTTCCTTAAGTCCAAACTCATTGCATGGTCCAAGGAAGAGTATATTAAGTTGGATTTTTATTTATTTATTTTGATGCATATAGCAGAAAAAAAAGAGGAAAAGAATGTTAAGTGTTATTCTTGTATTTATGACCTGATGCAACTAATAGAAAAATGGATATATGTTGATTAAATTATTGTAAAATATCTTATACCATCGAATGAACATATGTTGTATCTTTGTAGTATTAGGAAAATGCATTGTTTCAGATTTAATGACTATAGGATGCTAAAAGAAAAATAAAAATAAAAAAAATAGAGAATATAATAAAAGAATGAAAAGTCTACTTTATCTTGTATTCATGGTGTAATACATTTTTCTGTGATAGTGTGGGAGCTATATTCAAATTTTAGGGGTAGACCCTAGCCAGAGTAGAATAAAATAAATAAATAAATAATAATAGGAACAATATATTCACGCATAGAACAAAAGAAATTATGCATGGGTACAATGGCAATTGTTTATGATTGGAGAAAGCATTTATAAAAAGAAGTAAAAATAAAAGGATAAATTTGGGGTGAGCCCATTTCTGGGGTTGTGACTCCTTAGTGATGCCAGTCAATCCCTTGTATCAAACCCGTCATGGGTTGCAGTCCTTAGATTGCACCTCCATCTACTCGACAACCCCTTTCTTCTTGGTAGATTGACATGGTTTGTCTACCATGATTGACCCTTGCACCTAGAAAATGAACCTACAATAAAATATACACATGCACAAATATTATTCCATAGAGGTGCATAGGTTAGCTTGTCCATTCCTATGGCGTTGAATCAATAATGGTAGATGCATAGTTTCTAGTAGAAATAAAAAGATCTGTAATAATAAAGATTGAGAAGTATAACTGGAGGAAAGTAAAAAGAAACTTGTTAGTCTGTCGGATCTGGACAGCTGGGAGAGAAAAATGCACAAACCCAATTTTCCAGTCTCTGTATTCTTCCCTCACTGTAAAGTTGTATCTCATTGTATCTATCCCCTTGCTATTCATACGTGAAAGTGAGAGTACCATCAAAGAAAATGTGCTCCATAAACAATAGTAGGAGTGTGTCTCAAACTTAAAGGTTGATATTTTTTTATTCTTTCCTTTTTCTTCTGGGGGTGACCCCCCCATTAGCCATTGACCCTTCTGTCAGGATGGCAAAAAGATACTTCTTTTACACTTTTCCTTAGTGCATAGGCTAACATCGTATTAATTATTTCTGATTGGGTTGTATACCTCGACCTTTGTGGCCCAATCCAATACATTGGTACAAGCTTTAGGTATCAGCTGTATTTATTGTTCCAATCCATTGAATGCATTTTGATGGGTCTATTTGTACACCACTATCATGGGAGCTGGCAATTATGCCACTAGATAAATGGGCGCCATGCTTGGTGAGTGCCCCAACTCAAAGTGTTGTCAGAATATTATCTAGATGACAATCAGTTTATTTGGCGGTAATATTTTCCTCTCCCATATGCATGATTTACTAAGCTATAATCTGTGCACTTAACATGCTTTTCCCTTGCAAATATCCCTCTGACAATGAAAATGATGTTAGGCTATTAATAATATAAGAGAATATTAGGGTTTGCAAATAAAATAGTAATGAAAAGCACCAGTTATATATTTTTGTTGTGATATTAACATTAATAATTATAGAAATGAAATTATTTAAGAGGCATCCATATCTATAACCTGCTAATATTGATTGTAATAAAATTGACAGCCAATGTCAATAAAGTTTCAGTTTTTAAACTGGGAGGTATTATTTGGTAATGAAAGCATCTGTATGGATATTATGGACATCGAGTATAATAAGCTGCAGATGTTGATTTGATGGTGGCTTTACTTCCCTTGTGTGCTATTGTTTTGTACAGCAGATTGTGGTTTTATACAACAATATGTTGGTGGTGTTAATGGTGACTTATCTTAATGCTGTTGAGTGTAGGAAGTAAAGGAATCTCTACTACTATTCTCCATTTCATTTGGTCTCCGTTTCTGCTTCCTGTGTCATTTGGTCTTATTTCTTATCCCCAGTATTATGCTGTACATCAGATCACTTGTTTTGAATTGGAAGCTTTATGTTGGTTGTATTTTCACTATATATTTCCCTATAAAAAAATATAATAAAATTGAGAATAGTAATCAATATTGTAAAGTGTTAAAATTAATAGTATTAGTGATAGCAATGAAACTGTTGTTACTATTAATATTGAAGGGGATATTAAGATTAGAACTTTCATTTCAAGATTGAGCATAAATAATAATATTATTACTGAAGTTAATTAGTAGTATTATCACTTGGATTTGGTAATCAAATTTATATATTAAGTTAGCAATGATCGTAGATAATTGTAAATGTCATTAATAAAATTAAGGAAGAAAAAGAAAAAGAAAAAAAACATAGATTCCCATATATAGACGGCTATAGAAGTAAGCATATGAGAGTCAAACTTAAATCATGCTATATTATTTTAAAAAAAAGAAAAACTATGAATAAAGGGAAGCGTAGGGGGAATTAAAAAATTTATGCTAAACTTCATAGAGTGTCACTGATTAAAATTCTAGTACATTCTTTTACTCATGAAGGAATGCTTCCCCATAAATAATCCTTAAATCGTGGTAAGAGAATTTAAAATGAAAATTCAAAAGGGGTAGGTTTTAAGAGTTTCCATATTTCCCCTATGGGAGTCCATCTTAAATATAAGCCACTTTATAATATTCCTTTCTTAACTTTAAAAAAAAAATGAAAAAGATTCTATTTCTTCTAAAACAGAGGGGGAGAGTAAATATATTAATTTAAAATGAGAAGGAGAAAATAGGTAATAAATATTACTGGTACCTTATTTTCATTCTTTTAAATTCCCTTCTCAACAAGTGAATTAAACATATATATATCAATAAATATGTATTCTTATATAGAATAAGATATTTTCATGGTTATTCTTAAATGGGAAATGAAAAAAAGAAAGAAAAGGAAGAGTAGATAATTAAATAAATAAGTTTATTATTGGTAGGAGATATTCCATTTTGTTTAATCTTATTAATATGAAGAGAGATATTAATATTTTAATATTAAGGGAATTATTAATATATTAGCAATATCATTGTAATGAGAAAAGTTATTAGTGATATAGATGTTAATGTAATATTAATGGACAAGGTTAATATTGCTAATATATATGTAAGTGACAATTATATGCTAATACCGATAGTATCCTTGTTACCAAATGAGATTATTGAATCTGTCCGCTTTTAAAGATGAAAGATATCACAATAGCATTAGTGTTGTCGATAGCACCTCGTACTGAGGCAACCAACCATAGTGTGACCCTATTTGGGTAGCACTAGTAAAAATAAAATGAAATAAAATTCTAATACAAATCTTAATCTTGGTATTGATACCCCTTTTATGGTGAACGTGAAACCTTATATAACCTAGTCGATCAAATTGTTTATTCATCAATTAGGAGTGCACGCGATGGACTTCACCACTGCCACATATTAACTCCACTCCCCGCTCCCGAGTGGCATGTCATGGATGACATTGCCTAAGCAATGTTGTCCAATGTGTATAGTTAGTTAACTTTGTAGAAGGGTTTTGATAGGTGGTATAGCCAAGGATCGCGGTTCCTTTTATTTTATTTTTTATTTCTATTTTATTTATAAAAAAAAAAAAAAAATTTGTTGGTTTTTCTTTGCAAAATTATAGGCATGACACTTGGTATCAGAGCCCTAGGTTGCAACTCTAGGGAACTCTGGGAACAATTTGGGCATTAAGAGTTGTGGATAAATGTGAAAACCTCCTTGTCTTAGCTAGAATAAAATGTTGTAATAAAAATCCTAGATAACTTACCTTGTATAGAAAAAGAGAATATAAAAGTTAATATCCAACCTAGTTAGAGTTGTGATGTACCCTATGGTAAAAGATTAAATGAAATCCATGGTTCAAATAAATGTTTAATTGAAAGCATTTGATCTTTAAGAATTAATCGAACAAAATAGGTTCTCTTGATTTAAGTAAAGAAGGTGGACTTAGTCTAGATAACAAGGGTTAAGATGTTAATGTAGTCTTTTGGCATTAAACTTATTAAACCTTAAAAAAGTATAATTGAGTTCTGAAACATAGTCTTTTTATAAAGTGCAAAAATAGTGTTAGACGACATCATAATGTGTATTATTAAAGAAACATTATTTTGTTGGCTTCCTTAGTCAATAATTATAAAATAAAATAGTAATGCTACTTCTTGAAGTTATGGGTGTTGTGGGAGCAACATATCTTTGTAAGGAACCTTAGTACAAATAAAGAATGGAAGTTATACTTTTGAAGATTTATCACTGGATAAAGGAAGGAACTATATGAACCTCTAAAGGGGATTAATGTGTTAAAGGTTGTGGTCGAATAAGATTAGATCTCTAAACCCTTTAATTAATTAAATCAAATTGACAAAAAGAATGGAATAATAGAAAACCCTTGAACTGAGTATTATGAGGAATTTGAGCAATCATATAGTTAGATTTAAACTCTTAACAAAGGTTAAAACTAAACCTTTAGGGAGTAGGTTGTTTTGAAAAAAAAAATAATAATAATTAAGGACTTGTTTACAAATTGGTATTAATACACGCATGAACTAAGAATCTTTTACGCCTTGAC
>VDFB02049217.1:133684498-133765420 GCA_007258455.2 Sequoia sempervirens | reverse complement strand
CCACTTCAATTCCCTTTGTAGAAACTATGTATCCTAGGAGTTTTGCTGATGTTACTCCAAAGGCACATTTCTTAGGATTTAATCTGACTTTAAATTTTTCCAACCTGTCAAATATTTTGGCCAATATCTCTAGATGTCCTTCTCTGGTGTAAGATTTGGCTAAGATATCGTCCACATAGTCCTCCATGAAGGTGTGCATCATGTCGTGGAAGATTGCTGTCATAGTTTGCCGGGTATGTAGCTCTCGTGATTCTTAACCCAAAAGGCATGACGCCCGCAAAAGGTGCCCCATGGACATGTAAATGTCAGTTTCTCTTGGTCTTCGTGAGCTATCTTGATTGATTGTACCCCTCAAAATCCATCCATGAGTGATAGCATTTGATGACCGGCTATGAGATCTACAATCATGTCTATGTTTGGAAAAGGAAAATCATCCTTTGGACATGCCTTATTTAAATCCTGAAAATTAGTACATATTCTAATGGTGTTATCTGGCTTTGAAACAAGTACAATGTTGGATATCCATTCTTCATAATCAATAGATCTAATGAATCTAGCATCTAGTAGTTTCTTCAAATCATTTTTTACTAATAATGCAACATGTGGATGCATTTTTCTTAGCTTCTGTTTTACTGGTTTAGTGCCAGCTGGTAAGGATAAGTGATGCATAATGAGATCTGTGTCCAAGCCTGGCATGTCAGAGTATGACCAAGCAAAATTGACGCATCGTTCTTCAAAGAATTTGATAAAATCTGGTTTTTCTGTATCTGTCATGGATGCGGCCAGGTGTAGTATTCTTGCCTTCTCTGCTGTGCCAATATTAATAGACTGTGTGGGTTCTATTAACACTGATGATCTTTCATGGTAATGTTGTGGGAGGATGTCAAACCTTCCATCCTTTGGTGCCTCAATGAGGTTTTCGCCATCGGATGCGTTCTTTATTTTTACTATTTTAGGATCAAATACTACCATAGAATGGTTTTCACCATTAGATCCATTTTTTTCTTTCATATTTTTGCAACTGGAAGGCTTGGCATCCTCCTGCCTAAAAGCATCATTAAAAGAAGTATTAGTAGAACAAGTATCAGATTCTTCACAGCAGAGGTAGTTAATAATGGAGGAATCATTGTCAAATATAGGGAGATTAATAGGATGTTGGGGTTCCCATTCGATAAGCTCGGGATGTAGTAAAGGCAACGAATCATTAGATGGGTTGAGGTCAGCGATTGTGAAAGCTCAGACAGAAATGTCGTCTAGGTTGTTTGTGGTTATGTCGAGGCCTACAAAGGTATTTTCTTCCACATCATTTATCTCAATCGATGTCCGTTCATCTTCACTTGAGTCATCAAAATTTTGTGTTTCAAAGACAATAGGATTAAAGCTTGAGCTTTGACCCTCCTCGTGTTCGGGAGTATACTTTTTGATAATGTCAATCTGAATATCCTCATAGGAAACCTCTGATAAGTTGTCCCACTCATACTTATTTGAATCTGTTTCAGAGTTATCTCTTATTTGAAGAATACGCTCCACAGTTTTATTGGTGATTTATGCTCTTGCTTTTTCTGTGTATCCTAGTCCAGTTTTATCCTTATGTTGGAGCGTAAGAGGCTGGATTGGTTCCGTTATGCCTTGTTTCCTTAACCCAAGAGGTCCCTGTCCTGAATATCCCATCTTCTCCAGAATAGTTTTTCCTTTTCCATATTGATTTGTCTCTATGATGTTACTTGTGGAAGCGGAAGCTTCTTCATCTTTATAAAGCCAATTTAGTATGGCCTTGTCTTCTGATTCTTCATCTAAGCTCCCAACTTTTACAAATCTGCCATCTAATGCTGTTGTAGATTGTTCTGAATTGTGGGTGTTTGTATATGGCTGTCCATATGTTTGTAAGGAGGGTAACATTTTTGATAGATGAAATGAGTGTCCAACACCATATTCACTTATTCCTTTGTCACTTATCTGTACTTCCTTGGTGAATTGATGTGAGAGTGGAGCCAATTGTTCTTCAACATTTGAAGGGTTAGATTGTGCCACCCTTATCTCTTGTGATTTTTGTTGTTTTGGAAGCCACTTTGAAATGAAGCTCTGCTGTTGCTCACTATCTGTTGTGCCAACTTCTCTATTGTTAGGTATGAATGTATCCTGAGATGTCTTCAATGTATGACAAGCTTGGGTGTCATTGTAGTCTGCTGTGATTGTTACCTCCTGTCCATTGACAGGAAATTTCAGGCATTGATGATAGGTAGAAGGTACTGCTTGCATATCATGTATCCAAGGGCGTCCCAACAGTATGTTGTATGTCAATTCCCTATCTAAGACTTGGCAAACCACTTTTTGGACAATAGGTCCCACTTGAATGGGTAATATGATTAATCCTTTAGAGGATCTTTCTTCTTCATCATATGCTTTGATTGTGATTTTTCTTCTTGTATCAATGGCTTCATCTGAGTATCCTAGTGCACGAATCAGCTTTAAGGTACAAATATTTAAACCAGCCCCTCCATCTATCAGGACACGTTTTACACGATGTTTATGGATAAGGACTTCAATATGAAGGGCAGAATTATGCGGATGGGTGAGTGATACATCATCATGTTCGGAAAATGAAAGGCAATGAGGTGCAGATAGATGTCCCACCATAGCTTGGAATTGACACACATCCAGATTGTTAGGTACCGTAGTTGATACAAGAGCTTGTTCAAGAACCTCTTTGTGTGATGGGGAAATCTTCAAAAGTTCCAAGATTGATATTTGTGCCGGTATTTTCTGCAATTGATCGATGAGATTATATTGATTGGAGGGAGGATCTACTGATGGGGATGATATCGATGCTCCTTTCAATATAACTTTGGATTGTGCCCTTGTTGTGGCATTAACCGGTTGGTACTCTTGTTTCCCTTTGAGTGTGATTACATTGATTTGGTTTTCAGATTTGTCCATATGTTGTACCAAATTGGTAGATGTAATGTCGTTGTTCTGATTGATTTGGTTGTATAACTCTTCATCCTCCTTGGCAGCAGAAAAACAAAGGATTGTTGCGTCATAAACATAACCAACATTTTTACCTTTGGTGTTTGCGGAAGAAGATTCTCCTTTCTGATAATTGGGTAGAGGATTTTTGAATGTTGTATGATCTTTGTTTGTTTGAGGGCCCTCTACAAATACTTTCTTTTGATCTATGAGGTCTTGTACCGCATGTTTTAATTGCCAACAATTTTCAGTCATGTGACCTTTATTTTGATGATAGTGACAGTAATGTAAGTCATTCCACCATGATGGTTTGACTTGAGGGTCCCAATTTCTAGCCTCTTGCACTTGAATGAGTTTTTCATTTAAAAGTTCTTTGAGGACTGATTCCAATGATTGTCCTAATGGCATGAATTTCTGTTTATTGGATGGTCGTTGGAATGATTGGGCTTTTGTTTCTCCACTGTTTTGATTATTTCCTTGATCACTACTTTGTTTGACATTAAAACCATTGTTTTGTTTGTTTGTAGTGGTTGGTGTCAAGGTGAATACTGGTTTAGGTGCATGTGTATCAATTATGGTATCAATATTCTTGTTCTTTTGCCAAAATCTTGGCTTTTAGTTGTTGTTGTTAAAGGAATGGTTATTGTTTGAACCTTCAGTGAAATGTTTGATTGTTCCTCTTTTGATTAGAGCCTCTTCAATTTTGAGCCCCTTTTCGATAACTTGTTCAAAGGTAGATGGACATTGTAAGTCCAATCTGTAATTCATGTCATCTACTAAGTTATCAATGAACATCTCTATCTTCTCCTCTTCAGGAATAGATCTAGGGTATTTAGCAAATAGCCTTCTCCATCGTTGGAGAAAGGAGAGAAACTTTTCACCCTTTGCTTGTTTGGTGTTGTAGAGTTCTTTTAAGGTTACCCCATGTTGGATGTTGAATGAGAAGTGTGTTATGAACCTATTGATTAGTTCCTCAAAGGATTGAATTCCAGGTTCTAATTTAGAAAACCACTCCATGCAAGTGTTTCCTAAGCTTCTTGGAAATAATCATAGTAAGTAAGAGTCCTCGTGTGCGAACTCTATGCTCATAGCTTGAAATTCCCGTACGTGGTCAAACGGATCAGTTCTCCCATTGTATTTGTTGTATGTTGGGTACTCACAATATCCTGGAAATGGTATCATGTTAATGCTTGAGTCAAATGGATAAGGGCAAATGTCTTGTAATAGATATCTCTTTGTTGGACCTTGTTGGATATTTTGGAACTGTAATTGTAACTGTTGGATTTGTCTTGTCAAAGCATCTATTTGATTTGGATTTTCTATATTAGATGTGGTTGTTTCCTTGAGTTTATTGACATCAAAGTCTTTAGGAAGCTTAGCACCTTTGTCAGCTAATAATAGAAGATACTTTTCCATGTCTTGCTCTAGCATCTTTTCCATAAATTTATGGAAATGAGGGTCTTGTTGAACTTTCTCGATTTCCTCTGCAGTTATTTCTTTCTCATGTGAGTTAATAAGAGGATCAGTGTTGCTTTATCGTCCCCAAGGGTTTTCTTCAGCCATGGCTGCTATTCTTTCATTTTATTGTTCTTGTTGTTTTTGATATGCTGCTTGTGTGAAAATAGGCATACAAACATTTAAAGTTTACTCTAGACTTTGATCTTGGATTTGATTGGATAAGTGCCAAGGTTGTTGATTTAAAATTTGATTTCGTCTTATCTAGTTTCGTGATGAAAGGATGATAAAATCCTTGATAGGGAAACTTTGACAGAAAATCTCAGATTTTGGTGATAATGACACTATGCAAGATGCTGCAAGATCTAGGTGTAGAAGTAAAGCTTTCCTTTTGTGTGACTTAAGTGTTCTGGACTGTGAAAAAAAATGTTTTGGAGTGACGGAAACCTTGTATTCGATATGTGCAAACTAACAAAATGTCTTATTAACTCTCTATTTTTCTAGTTTTATGGCGCGCTAAAATAGAGACCGGGCACGCTAAACAGAGACAGGGCACACTGAAACAGAGACAGGGCACGCTAAAAAAGAGACTGGGTGCACTAAAACAGAGACCAGGTGCACTGAAACAGAGACCAGGCGCGCTGAAACAGAGACCAGGTGCGCTGAAACAGAGACCTAAGGTGTTTAAGACAAAAAAAACTATCTTATTCTATGAAACTCACTTGGTCTGGTATCATATTGGATGGCTAGTTGTGGGATGTATTCTGGACGAATTCTCTGACTGTGATTGTGGTGTTGCCTAAGAGCTCTTCTTTGGAAATATGCTTGTGAATCTAAGGGAGCTACAGTGTAGTCGTCTGTATAACCTCTAGAGAAATCGTGATACCTATGAATAAAAGTCCTATGTTGGAGTAGAACTTTCCTGCTTTGATACAAAAATCGTTGTTTTCTTAGGAGTTGTTTGTATGCAAGTATTCTCTTTAGTTTTCGGATTCGTTTGGCAAGAGATTTCTTGACAAACTTGGTGGATACCCAATCTCGAATCATGAGAAATCCACAAGTGCTTTGATTTTAAGGATTTTTTGTGATGATCTTATCTGAGTTTAATGATAGAAAACACAGCAATCAAGAATAGAATGGTTGTATTTAAAATCCTAGAATCTAAACAAGTAGTGTATGTTCTTAAGAATCAATGATTCTTCTTGATTTTCACTGGTTTGATAACAAGATAAAACACATCAGATAGACTCACTCCTAGAGACAAAAGGTCATCGTTATATACTCGAACGACCCACAGCTTGGAATTGCGTCGACTCACACATCCATGTCACCCCCTAGAGGGCGCCTGTGTTTTTGTCTTTTCCAGGTGCGTACTCAGAGTGACGGAAGTGGATACCGGATCCCCTGAGCAAACAGTCCTTGGCAATTATATGGTGAGTGCTTGAGGGTAGATTCTTCCCTGGCCCTGCACCGCCGAGTATTACAATGTTTGGAAATTGACAGGTGTGCTTCTATTTCTAGGTTCTTAGATAGGGTTTCCGTTCGTAGCGGCAAATGGATAAACTCCCTCGAGAGACCTCCCAATCTTTAAAACAAAGATTTTGGGGATGGTTATCCTACAAACTTCCGTTGAAAGAGGGTTTCCCCAAATTCACATAAATTTTTAAGTGGGTTGGAATACCATGGCTTTTGGCTGTCCCCACTCAGGTCGTTCCCGTAGGGTGAGTACTTTTTTCCACTACGGCAGGCCTGTCTAAAGGTTTTAAGAAAACTTGAAATTGCATAAAGTAAATGGTGAGTTTGGTATTCTGATGCACCCAGTTAAGGGGAGAGCATAAACCTATCACCCAAACACAGCAAAAATGTTTGTTCTTTTTTTTAAAAACCCAAAAAGACAAGTGATTTACTCTAATGGAGATATTGCTCCATGATAAGCATGATGTTCAATTTTAAACTGCAAAAAGAAATGTGACGTTTCTATCCTAGGATTGGTGAATTTTAATCCATTTCTATCCTATGATTGGTAAGTTTTAACCATTTCTATCCTAGGATTGGTAAATTTTAACTGTTTCTATCCTAGGATTGGTAAATTTTAACCAAACGAAAAGACAGAAATAAAATCTGGCCGCGGACGCGTCGGATCCAGATGAAAGAAATGATTTTAAAGATGAAAAGGTAACGCGCTGGAACAAGTAACTGGGCGCACTGGAACAGTAACCGAACGCGCTGGAACAGTAACCGGGCGCGCTGGAACAGGAACCCGGCGCGCTGAAACAGACCCCCAGCGCACTGCAAAAATTCACGATCCCGCGAAAACTTTCACGCCGATTCCTGTACGACACAATTTTCAAAATTTTAGTAAAATATGGGGTATTGCCCCACGGTGGGCACCAAATTGTAAGCGGTAGAAGGGGAAAAACAAACTAAACTATGCATCTACGCTTCTAAATAGGATATTGTATCTAAAACTCAATGAATTTAAACTAATTTAAACTAAAAAGCTTCAGAAATCTATCCTATTGCTCTCTAACTCTAAAGACTTCTCTAATTTACTTAGCTCTCAGATTTGTAAGCTAATTAAACTATTAAAATGACACTTAGAGAATGAGAAATGAATTATTCTACTCTAATATGATCTAAATGTGTAAATTCTATTCTAATGGCAGCCATGACTGCAAATGCTTGATGCTTGAATGCTGCTTGATGGATGCTGGAATGCTGGATGGTTTGGATGCTTGAATGCTTTGGAAACCTACAGAGTAAGATTGCATTAGTTGGGATCTTTTTCTTGTAGCCCAAGAGCTGTATTTATAGCTTTCACGGTAGCACACTTGTACAGGAAACCGGGATGAGGGGCTGTGATTTTCTCTGGAGAATCCAAAGGCATGGGATGAGAAGGAGTTGATCATGGAGAATGGTTTCTCCCCATGAAAACACCAGGCAAGAAAAGAGGGAAGGTGGGTGGAAGGTTGTTGAGAGAATTTCTTGCAGGTTTGTCCCTGAAGCTTTTCCCGTGAATGGCAGTGCCATTAATTTGATTGGTGAGAAATAAATTTTATTGGTGAGTGAATAGTGTAAATTTATGCATAAATTTAAATATTTTTAATTTATTTAAATTTAGAAAAATGAGGAATAAATAATTTAATAAATCAAACTATAGGGTTTGTTTTATTAAATTAAAAGGAGAATGATTATTAAATAAAAGATTTTTAGCAATCTTTATTTAATTAAGAAGAAATGTGATTTTAAATAACACAAATTATTTAAATTGTGTATTTAATTTTAAGATAGAAGTAATAATGATAATAATTAAATAAATTTTTTAATTTTGTTTATTTAATTAAGAGAGAAATAATATGATGAAAATGATAATAATTAAATAAAACAAAGTTTTGATTTTGTTTATTTAATTAGGAGAGAAAAATAGAAGAATTAATAAATGAACTTAATATAAATAAATATTTCTATTTATTTACTAAGTAGAAGAATTTAAGATTAATTAATCAAATAAGTCGTATTCAATTAATTAGATTCTCCAGACCATTTTTAGGTGTCTACACTTTCTAGTCCAAAGTCATTCTATAGCTTTGGCAAGAGTCTAAACATTATTTTTATCCAATGATTTCACGAAAGATTAAAATTCGAAAACCAAAACCCCTAGCTCTTAGTCCAAAGGATCGTCAAAAATGTCTTGCAACAGTTTATGACTTTAGGGACAGATCGCTCTTCAATTTTTACAAAAAAGCCTCAAAGAACAACCCCGATTTGTATTCATTTTATTATTTTCCAAAATCTGAGACTTTTCCAAAGATTCGAACATCTTGTTGAAAAAGGAAATTTCTCGCCATTTCACAATTGGAACCAAAATTGTAAAATCTCCTTAAGTTTGGAATTATCCCTTAGAGTCCAAAACTTCTTAAAATTGACTCTTACAAGTGAAACAATTTACCTAAACTTTGATCAAACATTTAAAAGTGTCCATCATCATCACCACCCAAGATTTGATCATCAAGTTGAGTTTCCCTATCAAGTTTTTCATCCTTTGTCTTGAAACAATACACTTTAAATCAATTTTTTATTACCCTGGTTACATCAATAGAATTCGTCATTCTATTCGACCTAGGTATTCCTTGGCACTCTCAAATAATGATCAAAATTTAGCAAAAATTTCATAACTTGTATGCCCATTTTAACAAGGTCCCAAAAATAAAAGCTTAAGGACAAAGAACCGAAATCTCAAAATACTATGGCAAAACCAAAGGAAAATCCCTTTCACAAGGTTTCCCAAAAAGAAGCTGAAGAGATAACGGAAGAGGAAGTAGAACAAGCCAATCAAGATCCTAAATTCCACAAATTCCTAGAATGAATCTTTGAGAAAGATGGGGAAAAGTACCTCTTGATGTTGGAAAATCAAGGAGCCAAATTACCTAATGATTTTGATGTCAATAAATTGAAGAAAACCCTGAAGAAAACTGAGACTGAAACTCCTCCCATAGATCAAATGGCTATTCTAACCCATCAGATGTAAAACCTTCAACAAAAAATACAAGATATGCAAGGAGGGACTCCAAAAAGATACTTGTTACAAGGTATTTGTCCCTATCCCTTTGATAGAAGGTTAAACATGATACCATTTCCTCAAAACTGTGAATTGCCAAAATACGACAAATATAACAGGAAATTGGACCATATAGACCACGTACGAGAATTTCGAACAATGAGTCTTGAATTTTCTCATGAGGACACATATCTGATGAGACTCTTCCCTCGTAGCTTTGGAGGTCACTGCATGGAATGGTTTTCAAAATTACAACTAGGCATAAAATCCTTCCAAGAACTCGTTAACAAATTCATCGCACAATATTCTTACAACATTGCACATGAAATAACCATGAAGGACCTTTGCAATACCAGAAAAAAACAAGGAGAATATTTTCTTGTATTTTTACAAAGGTGGATAAGATTATTTGCTCGATACGCTCATCCTAGACCATAACAAGAAAAGATAGAGATTTTTATTGATAACCTTAACAGTGAAATGAGCTATCAATTACAATTGCAATGTCCCCCTAGCTTCAAAAAAATGATAGAGAACAGTGTCAAAATTGAAGAAGCTCTAGTCAAAAGAGGTGTATTAAAGATTCACAATGAAGGATCAAACAATGCTAGTTCTTCCAATCATCACAACAATGAGAAACCCAAATTTTGGACAAGGAACAAGAATGCCAATGATGGTGCTAATGAAACACATAATGCGAAACCAATCTTTAATTTGTGAGGAACCACAACCAAAATTGATCAAAACAACAATCAAGGCACCAATCAAAATATCAACCCACCCAAAAATCAAAATAGTCTTAATCAAAGTAACACCACATCAAAACCTTTACCATATCAAACACAATCAAACTACAGAAAATTAACACCATTGGGTCAATCATACGAATCAGCATTGAAGGAACTTCTTGAAAATAACCTCATAATGGTACCTGACACTCAAGGTTTTGAACCGAAAGTAAAATCGTCATGGTGGAATGATGCCTATTACTATGAATTTCATCGATGCAAAGGTTACTAGACAAATAGTTGCATGCAATTGAAACAAAAAATACAAGACTTGATAGATAGAAAAATCATGCGAATCGAGGGACTCCAAACAAACAAAGATCATGGAGCATTTAAGAATCCATTGCTGAAATACGAAAAAGGGGAATAATCTACAACAAATAGCAAGGGAAAGAATGTAAACTATGTCCATGACATTGTCATAAATCATATTTCAGCAACAAAAGACCAAATTAATACCATTGAAACCAATGATCATCAAGACATTACCACAAATGATAATCCCCTCTACGACACTCTAATGGAACAAGAACAACATTCCATTGTCCTTGAAAAAAAACTGATGACATTAAGCCAGATGTGACTGCAATGGATACCCAGATCAATGTCATTAAAATTAATAGGAAACATGACAACATACCAGTAAACGCAACCACAAGAGCTCAAACCAAATATTTTCTAAAAGGAAGTTCATCCAAAACCCCCGTGACATAATCCAATCAATATAACATAGTGGAACAATTACAAAAGATCCTTGCACAAATATCAATATTTGAATTGCTCAAAATGTCTTCTACTCACAAAGAGATCTTGGAAAAGGCCCTAGTGGACACAACAATACCAACTAATCTTGAAATTTGTACCTTTGAAGCTATGGTGGGACATTTGACTACACCACGTTTCCTATCCTTTTTTTTGAAAATGATGATGCATCCATTTCTCATTCCCACAATGTTGCTCTCCACATTGAAGTCCTAATTCATAAACATCATGTCAAACGCGTCCTAATAGATGGAGGAGTTGGCTTGAATAAATGTACTTTAAAGCTTGTCTATGCCTTGGTATTTTCTAAGAATGCAATTGATTCAAAGAAAAAGATTACAATAAAAGCATATGATGACGAGGAAAGATCTTCACAAGGATTGATTGTTTTACCTATTCAAGTGGGACCAATCTAGAAAGATGTAATTTTCCAAGTCTTAGACAAGGATCTGACCTATAACATACTATTGGGTCAACCATGGATTCATGAAATGCAAGTGATCCCTTCAACATACCACCGATGTCTAAAATTTCCTTGTGGTGGCCAGAAAATTACCATTTTGGCCGATTCAACTAGCCCTTAATATTGCAATACCCTAAAATCTATCCAAGATATCTTTGTGCCTCATAATAGAGAAGCTTCCACTCCCACTACCTCCAATGAGAAGAACCAGTCAAGTTCCTCATCCAAACCATTTTTCATTTCCAAAAATCATGAAAGTCAATCTAGTTCCATATCCAAACAGTCTGAGAAGAAAAAAGAACCTACTTCCTCCACCTCAAATCTTGAAGCTCAACTGAATTCCTTGTCAAAGCAATTTGATGAAAAAGTCCAAATCAAATACAAAGGTGTTGGTGAATTCTTCTTTGAATGGTCCCTATGTCTTTCACATTTTTCTTCTCCAAAATCTTATGGACAACCCTCCACATCAACACAACAAACCCCACAACCAATTACCAAATTTGATGGATGGTTTATAAAAGAAAGCACTAGGTTTGATGAAGTAGAAGACAATGAGGTTCTAAACTGGCTTTATAAAGATGAGGAAGAATCCCAAGTAGCAACCACAAATGTGCAAACAACTCAATATGGAAAAGGTTTCACTATCCTAGAAAATATGGGATATGAAGGAAAAGGTCCTATAGGAAAAAGGAAAGAGGGAATTGTAGAGCCAATTCAACCCATTTTAATCAATCCAAAAGAAAAGACTGGGTTGGGCTATAAGGAGGACACAAAAGAAAAGGTAGTTGAAAGAATCCTACAGTTGCAAGCTAGTGATGAGCATGAGACTGATTCCAATGAATATGAGTGGGATTCCTTGTTAGAAGATTCCTGTTATGATAAGGAAATTGATGTAGTACACAAATATGCACCCCTACTCGAAGAGGGAAAAGGGTTAGGTTCTAGACCATTTGAATTTGGATTGCAGAACCTTGATGATTCTAGCAAAGACAATTGCACTCAGAGTGAAATAGATAATTCAGAGGAGAGTTACCTTATAGACCTTGATTTCGCCATTGGACAAATTGAAGACACTACTACATGAACCCTCATCATTTCCAATCTTAACCAGTCCGGTGACTTCCTACCCTTAGTACATCCCAAGCTTATAGATTGGGACCTAACCAAGCCATTTGGCATCCTCACATTTTCAAATGATGATGCCATTGTCAATTTCATCTGTGCCAATGATCTAGAAATAGATACCACCAATGGACATTGTAACAAGGCTTCCACATAGGAGAATATCAAATCTTCTACCTACAAAAATAATAATATAGGAAATAGATATAATATTGAAAACCATTCAATGGCAGTGTCAGATCCAAAAAAAGTAAAAACAAAGAGCACATCCAATGGCGAAAACCTCTATGAGGCATCAAAGGATGGAAGATTTGATACTCTCCTAGAACATTTCTAGGAAAGATGAAAATTATTGATTGAACCCACATAGTCTATCAACATTGGAAGTGAAGAGATAGTGATAACTATCCATCTAGCAGCATCTTTGATAAACCAAGAAAAGCCAAGCTTTCTAAAAAAATTCATAGAAAAAAAGTTAACTTTGCTTGGTCATATGTTGATATGCTAGGAATTGATCCAAAACTCATCATGCATCATCTATCATTACCTCCAGGAGTGAAACTAGTAAAGTATAAGTTGAGAAAAATGCACCCCCATATTGCCCTACTCGTAAAGGCAGAGTTGAAGAAGTTGCTCGATGCAAGATTTATTAGACCTATTGATTAATGCCAAGTGGATCTCCAATACAGTACCAGTTTCAAAGCCTAATAACAACATTCACATCTACACAGATTTTTGAGATCTTAACAAAGCTTGTCCTAAGGGTGATTTTCCTCTGCCTAATATAGATATCATCGTAGACCTGATGACAAGACATGGCATGCTATCACTAATGGAGTGATTTTTTGGGTATAACCAAATCAAAATATCTCTGGAAGATCAGGATAAGACAACTTTTACTTGTCCATGGGGAACCTTTTGTTGGAACGTCATGCCATTCAATTTGAAGAATGTTGGAGCTACCTACCAACGTGCCATGACAAATTTTTTTCATGATCTGATGAATACTTTCATGGAAGATTATGTGGATGATCTATTAGCTAGATCATATACCAGAGAAGGACATTTGGAGATTTTGAATAAAATTTTGACCAGACTGGAGAAATTCAATGTATAGCTAAATCCCAAGAAATGTGTGTTTGGGGTGACATCAACAAAACTCCTAGGGTACATAGTTTCAGAAAAAGGGATTGAGGTAGATCTGGCCAAAGTCAAAGCTATTATGGAAATTCCACCACCAAAGAACATTAGTAAACTCCATTCTCTACAAGGGAGGTTTCAATCAATCCATAGATTCATTTCACAATTGGCAAACAAGACCCATCCCTTCACTCATCTGCTGCATAAAAATGTTTCCTTTAGATGGGATGAGCAATGTGAAGGAGCATTCAACCATTTGAAACAATATTTTGATGAATCTACCTGTCCTAGTACCACCAACAAAAGGAATCCGCTACTGTTGTATATTGCTACCACAAAGACATCATTGGGGGCCTTATTAGCACAAGAAGATTCAACACGTTAAGAATGAGAAATCTACTACATTAGCAAGATGCTAAATGGGTATGAGATCAACTATAGCTCCATTGAAAAGGATTATCTAGCAGTAGTCTTCGCTACCCAAAAACTATGACATTACATGCTAACTCACACCATCAAGTTGATAGCTAAAATTGATCCTCTCAAATATCTTCTCAGCAAAGCTAACTTGATAGGGAGATTGGCTAAATGGGTCATGATACTCAGTGAATTTGATATCCAATAGGTAGATAGGAAGGCAACAAAAGGACAAGCGATTGATGATTAGTTGGCAGAAGCACCACTACTAAATAGTCATCCTTTACACATTGAATTCCTAGATGTTGATGTTCTTAACGTGGCTACAAAACAATGGACACTATACTTTGATGGATCACACACCCAACATGAATCAAGAGTCAGGATCCTATTTGTCACTCCAAAAGGACATACCATACCAAAATCATACAGATTGATGTTCCCTTGTACTAATAACATGACAAAGTATCAAGCATTAATCATTGGCATAAAAATAGTTGTCGAATGGAAAGTCCTAGAATTGCAAGTATATGGGGATTCTTAGTTAGTCATTAACCAAGTCAATGATGATTATCAAACAAGGGATGAAAAATTGACGCGTTACAAGAGAATGCTAGATGATTTTAAGAAATATTTCATGGATATCAAATTTGAACAGATTTCAAGAGTGGACAATAAAGCTGCCGATGCCATGGCTACTATTGCTTCCTTGCTACAAATCCTAGAGAAAAGAAGTTGTTATAAGTTCTTGGTGGAACAACTGTTCTCCCCTGCTTATGATGATACTGAATCCCATGTTATTTTTCACCTATTTGATACTAATACCTCAATCTATAGTGAACTTTATACCTACCTAAAAGATAACACTCTTCCACCTGACTTGTCACGAAACCAAAAACACAATTTCATTTGCCGAGCCACCCGACATACACTTATAGTGGATGTACTATACCAACAAGGTCTTGATGGAACTCTCCTATGATGTCTATAACATGATGATTCTGAAATGGATTTATGAGAAGTCCATGAGGGTGTTTGTGGGACACATTCAAGTGGCCTAACCTTAGCCAAGAAACTTCTTCGTTTAGGATATTATTAGCCAACCATGGAAAAGGAGTCTTTCCAATTTGTGAAGAAATGTCAGATTCATGGCAACCTCATCCATGCACTAGCACAAGAACTCCAACCTTTTGCATCCACAAGGTCATTTTGTGAATGGCGACTTGATCTTGTTGGTAAAATTCTTCCACCTTCATCAAACACACACAAGTTTATTATCAATGACAATGGAAGACCATTTAAAAATCAAGACATGCAAGAATTGTGTGAGAAGTTCAATATCCAACATCGCTTCTCTACACCATATTATCCCCAAGGAAATGGTCAATCAAAAGCTTCTAACAAGAATATTCTAAAGATTTTGAAGAAGATTTTCAATGATGTAGGACAAGATTGGCACATCCAATTAAACCCTACTTTGTGGGTGTACCACACCAGTATTTGCACACCAACAGGAGCTACACCATATGCTTTGGTATATGGGTCGGAGGCCATTATACCTATTGAAGTTGAAATACCATCACTTTGGGTTTCCTTGAAAGGTGTCACCCCTGATGAAGACTGCTGGGTTTCAAGATTACAAGAATTAGAACTATTAGATGAACGGTGCTGACATGTAGTGAATCACCTGAAAGCCTACCAACAACATATGTGCAAAAGTTACAACCACAAGGTCAAACCTAGAACGTTCGAAGTTGGTGAGTTAGTGTTGAAGGAAAACCCATGCAATCAACAAGACAGAGAGAAGAAAGGAAAATTTGAACCAAATTGGTTGGGGCCTTTTTTCATTGTGTCAATTTATGGTTCAGGAGTATATCAATTGTCCACACCAAAAGGAGATCATTTTGGGGAACCCATGAACAGTCTTCATCTCAAGAAATTATATGCATATGTCAGTAGCTGCATCAGGAAAAAGTCCTTAAAATATCCAAAAACATCAGAAAAAGTCCTAAAAAATCCAAAAACATTAAAAAAAGTCCTAAAAAAATCCAAAAACATCAGAAAAAGTCCTGAAAAAATCCAGAAACATCAGAAAAAGTCTTGAAAAAATATAAAAACATCAGAAAAAGTGAGGAAAAAATGGTCACCCTAGTGAAAACTTGGAAAATAGGCATTGTGGTGACAACAAAAAAAATAAAAAAAGTGAAAAATACAAAAAAATCATAAAATTTGAAAAAGTGCAATAAAAGCAAGTGGTGAAAACTTGACAAACAAGCACTATTTGTGACAGGCTAGCTTCTTTGTCTATAAAAACGTGTGTTGATCCCTAGCTTGGTACCGTTACCATCCACATCCTTCATTTGGGCTGCATATATATATCTTGTTTTGCTTGTTATGTCTCACCTTGGCTTTTTTTTTTACCATTGTACATATCCATAATAAACTAGTTTGTGTCCACTAGGGGCAAAATCTTGATCTCATCGGGGGAAACGAACTATACGCTTGAACCAACAAACAAACAGTAGGAGGACAAACATAACAAAAACAATGATCATACTAAAATCAAACAACGAACATCAATCACCATCAAAAATGCATCAAACATCCTTTTTCACATCAGAAAATCCAAAAATAGAGTCACCTTGTTGAATTGCATTGTTGCAATTCATTGTCTGTTTATATCTTGGTCCTGTGAATTGGTCAAGTCAGTCGAACTACATGGTCTCTACGTGTATAATTTAGGAAAGGCTTATCTTTGATCATCCTTCGAGACCCCTAGGATAGGTCTTTAGGTTAGGTTCTGGTCAAAATCTCGGAAAACACTTAAACATTGGAAAATGGAAAAATCCCAAAAACAACATAAAATCAGGGTTAAAAGGATGATGCTATTTTGAATCATGGTTTTACAACTTCCACACAAAGGTTCAAATTGTTTGTATTATGATTGATGTTATCATTTCTTGGGAGCAATTCAAGGATGTTGAAGCACTAGAAAAGCTATGATTGACAATGATATTTTTCTTTGTCTGTTGTTAGTGAGTTGACCATAATTACTATGTAAATCATCATGGGATGTGGTCTAAAAATTATCACTGATGATATTCTAGATCCACATAGGAAAACAGTTAACTCTTGTCTATTTACGCAAGGGATGCTCAGGTCATCTTGGTTGAATTATACCTAGATGCTTGTGTTAACTTGCACTATCAAAAATTATGGAAGTAGTACTCAGGTCATCATGGTCTAATTATACCATTGATGTTTGTACTTACTTTCAATATTTCAAAAGCTCAATGATGACAATAACCACAATAAATCAATAGGATGACATCATTGAATTATTGGCATTACATGTCTAGGTTGCATTCATATTAGTTGTTGTAATGGTATTTATAGATTTTTCCAAGGCTGATGTTATTTCCATCATTAACAGATGGAGTAAATTTTATGTTACCCAAAAAAACATCATTTAGGAGCATAGGCAATAAGACATCATTCATAACATTATCATATCATCTAGGCATCCATTTAGTTATTTAGGATCATATAGTTGCACCATAGAAATCTGAATAGAAGTAAATTACCATGTTGCATCCATTTAGTCATCCATCATTATGAAAATCACAAAAAAAAAAATGCATTAATCATATCATTTACATCCACATGCATTTAATCGTATATTCTAGATACCACCATATGTAAATTATCAATCATTCATCCCATACATGCATTGATCATAATATTTGCATCATAAAATACATGAAAAAAAACATAGGTTACCATGTGTACCATACATCCATAGGATCATTCATCTTTACGTTAGCATCATTTTTCATCCATCACATAACACATAATTGTATTAGAAAAATACAAAAAAAATAGCATGTAGGAATTTTCATAAAACATCATAGGATCATAAAACATATTGCATCTATAACATATACAATATCGTCATCGTGAAACACCACATAACATAGATAACATAGAAATTAAATACATCCATCATAAATCAATGCATATAACACATAGGATCATCATCATCGCTGCATATATCTCAAAATATATCAAATGTACAAGGATATCTAAATGTCAAGAAATACATCATCAAAATGGTAGTAATGTCATTTGTCAAGGTATACATCACAATACAACATCAAATATATGAAACTATGTAGTACTATCCCCTGATGCTATTGGTCTCACCAGACTTGTACCTCCCCCTGTTGTACCCTTGGGACCTGCACCTGGATCCCTTTGATCCCTAGGCAATGGCTGTGTAACCCCCATACTCACTATCCGGGACTATGATCTTCTCATCTGAGATCTACTAAAACTCTCTCACCGCCTAGGAGGAACCAACTCATGATATCGGTCCCTGTAAAACTGGACCTCTTAAGAAGTGCGACGAATCTCTCAAAAATATTCAGTAGATCCAGTGGTTGTAGCAGCCTGCTTCAATCTCTCTGTAATGGCCTTCACCTGCTCAGCCCGTCATCTCAACAAATCTCTCTCTGTAGTCAAAGCTGCCACCTGTTCCTAAACCTGCCCCTGGCCTTGTACTTGTGCCAACTACTGTCGGGCAACATCCCTCTTAGCTGTCAATGTCTTAATCTACCCCTAGGCCTGTAGAAGTTGTGCCTATACCTAGGTCAACAACTATGTCTATGCCTATAACTGCTCCTGTTACTATGTCAACTACCCCTGAATAGTCTAAACCTTTATATGCAAAGTAGTGATTTGTGACTATTGCTGCTGTGCTACTGTTACCAAGGATCACCTCCTGCAAGGCACTCTAGCATCAAAACTGGGATGTACACCACCTCCTTTGTCTCCACCACCAACATCATCACCCCCATCATCGTCTCCATCATCATCATCATCACCATCATCTCCACTCTCTCCCTCCTCATCTCCACCATCGTCTCTGCCTCGTCTCCATCCAACTAGTCTATCCTCATCATCCTCAAATGGCAGCATGAGCTCATCAGGCCTCGTAATCCTCAGGAACAGATGCTGACTGAAATACACTGTGTACTCACTCATGTAGCCCTTGACTATCTCTAGATGATAATCCCAAAGCACTGGCTGTAGATGCAGGTACTCATCACAGGCAACATCATAAGATAATGTCGGTCCCCACTCAGTCGAATCCTGTTGTCTATGGGCATATAGGGTTGATCCCTATGGCATCCCCTGAACTTTGCCATACTGCCTCAGGGCCCTCATCAATAAAAATCTCTCAATGATATATCGTGTCCGTCCAATGAGGTATCTAGTAGTCATAAGGTAAGGAACCTCTAGGTGATCCTTTGCCAATTGCTTGTAGTCTACATATGGCCGCTAGGTAATTGCATCTAGATCATCAAACACCCGTCTCTAATACTCTAGTTTACCTAGCTTATGCTGGATAATTGCACCTAAATAACAATAGATGTAAGGCCTCCCAAATGGTCAAAATTTGTTTGTCTCTGGCCGTGTAACTGCAATATGCTCCCAGACCTAAATATGGAGCAATGTGACTCCAACAAACAAGCTGGCTCCCCTGAGATAAACAACCTGGTGCAAATCATGATATAGATGTACAAGCATGCATGATCCCCATGCAAAACGAGTCTCAAACTGGATCATCTACTCCAAAGTGTGCCCCCAACTGTCAGAAAATACCTTTGCCCTATTGTCGGGACATAAGAAGCCACCAACAAATCCCACAAAAATAGAAGGCAAAGGGGCATATCTGGAAAACATCTCCTGCCATGGTATCCAATAACCTACAATATTGTCATCCTGAAAAACACTGCGTAAAGCATTTGTCCCTCCCTACTCTGTATGATCATAAGTCATGATGTCATCGACTATAGGAATCTGCAAAATCCTGTACACATCCTCTGGTGTGACAAGCATCTCTCCGGTGGGCAGATGGAAAGTATTGTGGTCGCTATGCCACCTCTTTTCCAATGTTGTCAACAATCCCTAGTTAATTCTTACCTGGGGCATATCAATCAACGAAAACAAACCACATCTCTCAATAATGTCTCTATCGGCACGCGACAACTGTGGGATCATCAACAAAGTGCGTGGGAATCGTTCTCGAGACTGAAGGTTATCTAAATCTATTTCCTATCATTTTACAACATCGCAAATCAACATATCAATCAAATCAAATCAAATCAACAAATCAATCACTCATTAAAATCAAACAACCTATTAATTTTAATGAGATTTTCATCAAATCTCGTCAACATTTTTTTTTGACTCTTTCCTATCATGAGGTCAAAATGACATCATCATTAGTGTATCTCGTCTATCATGAGGTCACTGCATCATCTACCCTATCATCAATACCTAATCATTGGCTAAAAGCGATCAAACATCACAAATTCAAGGAGAAAATCACAAAAATCTTCATTCTATCCTGAAAGCACCAAAATAGATTGTCAAAGCACTAAAAATGGCAGATGCACCAGAGAACCACACAGAAGCACCATCTTAGGTAGGAGTGCTAGAGAATCCATTAGAAGTGCTGGAGAAGCGGGTAGAAGCACCATTTCACTAGATGTGTCAGAGAATCTCTCATAAGTGCCAGAACAGAAGCCAGAAGCACCAAATTGTAAACTTGACTTATGAATGGCTTGAAAACGCCATTTCAGACCTCAAAAGAACCAAACTTGGATGCGTTGGAACATACCCTAGATGCGCAGGAGAATCTCTCTGAAGTGCCAAATTTTTTGGTGAAAACGCCGAAAAACCTAGTCTAAGCGCCACAGAAAACTTCGCAAGCGTTGATTTTTTTTTGAAATTTTGAAATCCAATTTAAAAAAATGAAAAATGAATTCTTAATATCACAAGAGAAGTTTCAAAATTCTTATTGGAGGTCTGTATCCCGCTGGCCGATTATGCCATCACATTTGCTTGAATCGATGTGTCTGCACAAGGATCACCATCTTTCTTAGAAGATCAAAAATGCTCTCTCACTTCAAACAATTTTCAAAATACAATTTGCACAAATGAACTTCCTTTTACTTTTTACCTCTTAATAAAGGTAATTAAAGGGGTAATTTTGGTGGCATTATTTTCATTTCTTTTGAGAGACAATTAATTGGGGCAAAAAAATTCTTCAATATCCGGAGATAAATCATTGAGATATTATCAAATTAGGATTTTCTCATCATCATCATCACAAGTCAACTACAATTTTGAAAAATCATCAAACAATTTTTTATTATCATACATTTCTCAATTTATCTCCCGAGGGGGCATACATTCATAATCTTTTGAAAAACACTTTCCGGGGAATCATTGAAATTTTTAGCAGCATTGGTAAATTTTTCTTTGAAGTAATGTGTAAACACATCACTTCAAAGAGGGGAAAAATGTATACATCCAAAATTGGTCTGGAGAATATTAATTAAATATTGATTATTTAATTAATAAAATCTTTATTCCTCTACTATATAAATAAATCAAATTTATTTACAAAGTTCCTATTTTCTTAATTCTTCTATTCTAATTCCCCCCCTTCATGATTTAATTAAAATGAACAAATCTAAATAATTTGTTTTATTTTAATTAACTTCCCTTATCATTTAATTCAAATTTTTAAATTTGAATTTCATCACATTTCTACATATTTCTCTAACTACCTTCCACCTCACCCTCCAACTCATCATGTGTCACATGAAAATAATTTTAGTTATTTTATAAATTGGATAATTGTTCTCAATAATTTAACCACCTTCAAGACACATGGCTTCTTCATTCAAAATGATTCCTCCTTACACTTGGCAAAGTGGTTTTATTAAATGGAACATTTACCTTTTTTTCTTCATCATTCTCATTCTCCTCCATTGAATTCTCCAGATCAAATCTCGATCATTCATGGCTTCCAACTCACCCAATGCCTTGTAAAAATCTATAAATTGAGGCCAATTTACAACTTTTGCATAAGGAGCATTTGCATAACATCACTCTACAAGATTTTATTTGAGTTTTAAAAGCTTCATTTGCATTTTTAGCTTAGCATTTAGGATAGTTTATCAATTTTCTTACAATCATGGCTCCTTTAGATATTTCCTAGTTTGATTCAGCATGTAGTATCAATTTTCATTTCACTATCATTAGCTTAATTCTGAATTGTCTTATTTTCACTTCATTTTGTATATAATAATTTATTTCACCATGTCACTCCATCATTTCATCTAGTCGAATCTTTCAATCATGTAGATATAGGTTTTGAATCTGCATTATAATTACATTGGCTACTCGTTTCTTAGATGACATCATAGTGATTTGTGCATAAATAATATCTAAGAGCATAAGTTTCCAAGACATCTGAGATTAGAGGAAGATGGGAAGTTTTTGGGAATTTTGTTATTGAATCATGTTTTGATTAAGTTGAATTTCCTTAATGTAATGCTTTTCATCTAGGTGTGTGTTATTTTGATATTATTCACGCATATTTTATTACACACACCTAGGATAAAAAGAGACTCTAAAATAAAAAAATTACAATACTCAAGACATTGGGTTCACCAAAATGAAACATAAAAAAAAAGAGTTCACCCGAAATGGTATTAATAAAATGGAGGAACCCAATTTTTCTTGGATGTTTCACTCAATTATGAGGGGTATAATGCATAAATAACAATTAGAAATCAATCGCAACTATTATAACAACAAATAGGAAGGTTTTAAGATGCTAAAACAATGTGTACCTTGCTGAAAAATTGTTGTTTCAAGCCTCACTAAGGACTCATTCGCCCAGTGGTGAATGGGTCCCTACTAGGGTTCTAGAAAATATTTTTTATGGGTTCTATTCTTCAATGTCTGCATTCCTAGCTCCTGAAAGTTGGTAATAAATTATGTAGAGAAATTTTTGTGATCTTGCAAATAAGATGGCAAATTTTGCAACTTTACAATCTTGACAACTTTGCAACTTTTTTTCTCTACTTGATCTTCAATTTAAAACCTATAATCACACATCAAGAGAGAAGAGAAAATGTTGATTGTTAGTGAATAGGTGTTTTTCTTGGTCAAACCCCGTTTTGGTAATTAAACCTTGTGATGAAATAATGAAACATGAAACAATGATACCTTGGATGAATTCTTGGAATGAAAATCAGTAATATAGCATGAAGTGGCCATAAGGAATGTAGATTTTGATCTTGAATTTGAATGTGAAACAATGCTTGACTTGGATATTCAATGCTACATAAACACATTAGCTGAACAAAATTTATGATGCACTATGCCTTTGACATGATGATATGACCTTTGATAGCTACAATAAAACCTTGATAATCTACACTTGAATTCCTTTGAATTCTCTTGAATTCTCTATATTGATCTTTCTTTTGATCTCATGAAGTCACCTCAAAATTCTTAGATGAAACTATGTGAATCAACGTTATATTTACACTTACCTTAATATTTAATCCTAAAATTCAAATAACACAAGCCGACATCAGATCTAGGATTTGAAATCACTAACATCGCACCAAGAATAAGTTAAAAAAGGGGTGTCCTAAGTTAAGGACAACCCATTCGCCTTAGGGCGAATGGATCCTAACACACTCAATTAGGACAAGTTTCAGGGATATGAAATAACATGTAAAAAGGGGGTCCTAGGATCTAGGAAGGACCCATTCGCTAAGTGGAAAATGGGTCCTAGGTCACTAGCCTAAGACTCAAACCTTTCCAAATTAAGTGTTGTGAAACATTATTAATGAGTGTCAGGATTTATCCTTCAAAAAATGAAATAAATTAGGCTAGGATTTGAATTTAAGGGGCCAATTACGCTCAATTAATTAATTAAAGCCCTAGATTAGTGTGCAAGTGTAAAGATACACTTTACAACATCTTAAATAATGCATCATTAAGTCCATTTTATTGAAAAGGGAAATAGACTTAATGTGAATGTGTAAAACACATTACAATACTAAATCAAGGCAACATTAGGTTCATTTATTGTTAATTATTCCTAATTAAGAAAGAGGGATACTTTTTCTATTACTACATAATATTAAATATATTATAATATAATATTAAATATATTATAATATAATATTTATAATATTATAATATAATATTATTATATAATATAATATAATATAATATTATATAATAATATAATACTATATATTATATATAATATAAACAACACTCATCCATAACATATGGGGGTCGAGTTTCAAACTTTACCAATTATTAAAAAAAAATATAAACAAAATGGATATCTGTTTCCTATTGCATAAAATCAAAAAAGAAAAACATGAGTTTATTTCCACATACTGTTTCCTTTTTGTGCACAGGTTTTCTATTAGGTGAATCAAATATTTGTTTGGGAATGAATTGTTTTACTCAAAATGGTCAAATTTTAGAGGTATTTATAAATTTTAATGTTTTTCTTCAATTTACAAATTAGTTTTTCATTGTTGTTTTGCAAATTTTAGTCAAAAATAGGTTTTTTAATAAGTTTTAAATTATTGCATTAAAATGTTTATTAATTTTAAAAAATTTCATCAATAAAAAAACTTAAGAATGATTGATCCCAACCCTGCTCAAGATGAAAACCCTAACCCCTCTCAAGATGAAATCCTTGCAAATCCTCCTTCACTGCCATAGATGTTTCCAAACCAAAATGTACCCACAATACATGGACCTATTCATAGAAATTTAGATCATTTGAGAAACATATGTCGAATTTATGAGACACTCCCCAAGATATCAGATATGGAAAACACTTTAGAAATAATTAGTTCAAATGTTGAAACTCTAGAAAACCAACACAATAGGTTTGCTTAGTGGTGAGAGTCCTAAAGGAAAAATTATGCCAATGGGTTATCATATGATGAAGTGAGGTCACTTGATATTGACAAAGCCCAATTAGCCCAGTTATTCATCAATCCAAAAATAGGACAACCCGTAAATGTGCGGAAGCCAAAATTTTCAATTAAATGGTGCACACATAGAGGTATATTAGATATAATCTAGGGACGTTGATGAATGGTTTTTGATAAACCACCCAACAACAATCTTGATGTCCCTCAGTATTTTCTACAAAAATTAGAAGCCAATTTTTTCCCATGGAGGAATGCTTATTACTCTACCATGTGAGATTTCTAGGGTGTGGGTAAAGGGATGCCACGGGATAGACCCATAGCACACTGATTCACCCCAGTTCTTCTTGCTCTGCCTATTGCTGCCTCGGCTCCAATACCTTACCCCAATATTGTTTTAGATGCAGGGAGTCAAAGAAATTTTCCATAAATGCATTGAGTGATCATTTGATCATGTAGAGCTATCATGTTGCGTAGCTATATGATGGTGATGCACTTGATACATCCCAACATGATGGTGATGCACCAGTTGCACTAGTTCTGACTGGTACAACCTCCTCTTTAGCACATATTTGTGTGCCCCATTACTACATCACGTGCCACAATATATGTTTGGGTCCTCTTTGACAGTCCAATGAGGCTCCCATAGAAACATCTGACTATGAGGTCCACGATATGTCAAATTTGGAAGTTGATAGAGCATGGAGTGGATCATTTTGAGGAGAGACATCAGGTGCCAGAGATGATGTGGGAACACCGATAAGATTGAAAGTAATTTTATAGTGTGTTTTATCTGAATTCATTCATATTTTATAAAAGATATTTGTACTAATATATGTTTATCTGTCGTAATCTTTAATAGTTGTTGATAGAGGACCATATTTCCCAAGTGTAGGAGGCCACACAATTGGCTGATGAGGGCCACACCACCCAAAACCCACAAAAATTCACAACAGATACCAACATAGAATATGCGAGACAAAAAAATGACTCAATTTCAATTATTTTCAAAAAATGAAATTACAGATTCAAAGCTTACATGCTATGACCTCATGGGCATGATTCATTACAACAAAATTCAACTCTGAAAAGAAAATCTACTATTCAGAGCCACAATCTGCACTATCAGGGCCACCTTCTACAACCCCCACTTAACCCTTTTTATTTTCCTCAATAACCATCCTAGAATGTTCTAGAAAGATCAAATTTCCCCTTTTGTTTTGGCACCAAATTTCTCGCTATTTGATTTATGGTCTAGGAAGAAAATTTAATGAAATTCACTTTTTAGAGGGTTAACTTCGTTGGGCCATAACTTTTGATCTGAGTGTTTGATTTTCTATTATTGCATATTGTTGGAAAGCTCTCGATGAGCTCTACAATGCACAAACCATCATAGGTTGGTTTGACCAATTTTTGAGCTGTTTCAAGGCCTCCAAAGTTTTATATCTGAATTTGAAGCTGCATTAGAGAAATTTCCTGGGACATAAACTTTAATTTCTCCCAAACCCTACAGGGTATTCAGGTGATTCTTTTGCAACTGATTTTTTTTTTCAGCTCTTCTCCTCGGGGTAAATTTTCATGTCCATATGAGCGAGTTTAGGCTGACTTACTAAAAATAGTAAGTTCTTATTTTTCACTATTTTTGACACCTGATAGTCTTATACCTCTTAAGTGCCATCATTGGACCCAAAACAACTAAATAAAATAAAGAAAACATTTTTTTAGGGTGATACAAGATTTCCTTGCACCGCTAGATGCTCTTGCATTAGACACCCAAGGCAATTTGAAAAGTGACCCTATCACTTCTTAGGAGTTAGAGGGAAACCAAGATGGTTAACCTCAACCTCAAACAACCATGATGAATTTTCAATACGTCTTCCTCTCCATTTCACCAAGTACTCTACATAGTGCCTGTTTCTTGTGCTTCTACCCACATGGTTATCCAAGATTTCTTCTATCTCTTCCTTCTCTGAAGTAGATGCTAGAATTTTCCACTGTTCTTTTATCAGCCCCTCAACTATATCACCTTCATGATACTCGATCAAATTGACAATGTTGAACATAGAAGAAATGTTTAATCCACTAGGAAACTCTACCTCATAAGCATTTCCTGAATCATGCTTCTTAAGGATCTTGCATGGTCCAAACTTCTTCATGTTTAACTTGTTGTATGTACCAACTGGAAATGTTTCCTTTCACAAATGAACAATGAATTCATTTCCTACCTGGAACTTCTTATGCCTCCTTTTCTGATATGCTTGAGCCTTATATTGTCAGTTCATCTTATTGATATGTTTCTTCACCTCTTCATGCAAATTCTTCAGGTGCTTAGCAAAATCTTCAGCCTCAACACTACTCTTCTCCCCCTTATCCATCTTTCATAGTTCATAACTAGTTCTGGGACTACTCTCATATACAATATAGAATAATGATTTACCAGTGCTCCTATTGACAATTTTTTTGTAAGAGAATTCTGCATGTGGTATAATCAAATCCCATCTGTTGGGCTTATCTCCAACTAAGAATCTTAGCAGGTTATCAAAACTCCTATTCACCACCTCTATTTATCCATCAGTCTGTGGATGGCGTGCAAAAATAAACTTCAAATCTATCTTCAAATTCTTCCATAATGTCCTCCAAAAATAACCAACAAATTTGGTATATCTTTCTGAAACTATACTCTTTGGTAGATTGTGTAGTCTCACCACCTCTCTGGAAAACAACTCTACAACATGAAAAACATCACCAGTCTTAAGACATGGAATGAAATGTGCCATCTTTGAAAATCTATCCATCACCACAAATATGCAATAATTCCCTCTGTATCCTTGGAAATTCAAGAAAAAAATCCATGCTAATATCCTCCCATGGCCTCTCAGGTATAGGTAATGGCTGATACAATCTAGTATTCTGACTTGTTCCTTTCACCATCTGACATACTCTGCAACTTTGTACAAAATTCTTCACATCTTGTTTTAACTATGGCCAATAATAATTCTCACTGACAAGAGCAATGGTCTTATCTCAACCAAAATGTCCATCCAATCCTCCACTATGCTTCTCCTTGATTAGATTCTCTCTCATAGAACTCCTTGGAATGCACAATTGGCTTCCTCTAAACAACATCCCATCTTGGATTAAGAAATCCAACCATCTCATCCTATCCAATGTAACAGGTTCCAAACAAGCTTTCCAAGCTTTTGCAAAGTATGGATCTTTAGGATACAAACTCTTGAGTTCATTGAATCCAACAACCTCTATGTTCATTTCTATCAACAAGTTTTTCCTTCTACTCAAGGCATCTACAACTTTGTTTGACCTTCCACTCCTGTGCTTAAAAAAGAGAGTATAACTCTACAAAAACTCAACCCATTTTAAGTTCCTTTGATTCAACCTTCCTTGACTATTGAGATACTACAAAGCCTGATGATTAGTATATAAAAAAAATTCTTTTGGAAAAAAATAGTGTCTCCATTTATTCAAATATTGAACTATAGCATAAAAATCGTGATCATAGACAAAATATTTATTCTTAGCATCATTTAACTTCTCACTAAAATAGGCAATAGACTTACCTTCTTGACTCAAAATTGCTCCTATGGAAGTGCCACTAGCATCACAATCTACCTGAAAAACCTTATTGAAATCTAGAAGGGCCAAAATAGGCTGCTCTGTGACTTTCTTCTTCAACATATGAAAATTTTTGGTTGCTCCTATGGTCCACTTAAACTCTTTTCTATCCCCTCTCATCGCTTCGGTTAGAGGTGCACAAATACTATTGAAATTATTAATACACTTTCTATAAAAACTTACTAGACCATGAAATGATCTTACCTCTATAACACTCCTCGGGGTAGGCCATTCAATGATAGCTCTCACCTTCTCTGGATCCATTTTGAGTTCCTCTACTGAGACAAAAAATCCTAGATACAACAACTATCTCTTCACAAAACTACATTTATTCAAATTAATCAACAACTTCTCCTCCTTTAGCTTCTCAAAAAATCTTTAGATATGCATCAAGTGCTCCTTCAATGTCTTGATGAAAATCAAAATATCATCCAAGTAAATAATAACAAATTTTCCTAAAAATTCTATCAATACCTCATTCATAAGCTGCATAAATGTGATCGATGAATTGGTTAGCCCAAAAGGCATGACTAACCACTCGTACAAGCCCTCCTTATTTTTGAAGGTTGTCTTCCATTCATCTCCTTCTCTAATATAGATTTGATGATATCCATACTTACGATCTATCTTTGTGAAGTACTCAACTGCACTCAAACAATCCATAATGTCATCCATTCTTGGCAAGGGAAATCTATATTTGATGGTGATCTTGTTGATGGCTATAGAGTCTATACACATCTTCCATTCCCCATCCTTCTTTAGTGCTAGTACTGTAAGTACTGCACATCAACTCATACTCTCCCTAATCAATCCTTTTCACAACAAATCTTACATTTTTCTGTTCAACTCTTCACTCTCTACTAGCATGATACGAGGAGCTACCTTATTTGGAAAACTAGCTCTACGAATCAGGTCCATCTATGACTAATCTTTCTTATTGGAGTCAAACCTTCAGGTACATTATCAGAAATAATAGCTTGAAACTCATTCAACAAATTTGAAACCTCTACAGGTACCTTAGTAGTATCTTATTTATCAACTCTAGGGATCAATGCAAAAAACATATGCTCATGCTTCATAGCTTCTAGGAACTTTCTTCCATCAACCAAAAAAATTCTTTCATTACTGCATACCTTTTCCTCTACCACTTTCAAGGGCTTCAACTTATGATGAACTCCATCCTTTGTCAAAGAATAGGTGTTGGCATGTCCATTATGTATTGCTCGTCAATCAAATTGCCACAATCTACCTAACAACATATGAAAAACATCCATAGGCATAATATCACATCTTACCTCATCATGGTAATTTCCAATCTTGAAATTTACCAGACACTATTCATTTACCAAGGATTTATGGCCCTTCTGCAACCAAGCAATCTAGTATGGATTTAGATGCCTTCTTCTCTCCAACTACAACTTACTAACCATTTCTTCTAAAACAAGTTTATCAATACTACCTCCATCAATAATAACATTCCAAACTTCACCTTCACACTTACATTTGGTTGGAAACAAATTCTTCCTTTGAGTTGGCTCATTCTCCTTATTTAGCAAGGCTCTTCTAGTAACAAGAACCTCTCCTCTTTCCACATCGTTTGAATGTGAAGAATCAAGATCTTCATCAACATGTGCAACTCGTGCATTACCCTCAGGTCTTCTATTTGTCCTTCCTTGATGTTGAGGAAACTCATAGGCTCTATGTCCTTCATAGTGGAAACAGGTTCCATGGAACCTCCTCTTCCCAATCCTTTTCTAGATATTCCCCTTCCTCTCTGGTCTCCATTATTCTGATCACAAGAATGGTAGGTGTTATCTCCCTTTTGGTTCTAGCTACTATTGGTGCCTTCACCTTTCTTTTGATCTTCATTTTGTACTCCATATGACTGTCCACCAATCTTTCCTCCATGGCCTCCACCTCGTTGTTTGTTCTAAAACCTCTTGGTCAGTCATTCTTCAACCTTTAGAGAAAATTGATAAGCATCCTCAATGGTGGTCATTCTTACCATTACCAATTCTTCCTGTATGCTTGGCTTCAACCTGTTAATATAACAAGCAAATTTCTCTTT
This sequence comes from Sequoia sempervirens, assembly GCA_007258455.2. Taxonomy (NCBI): domain Eukaryota; kingdom Viridiplantae; phylum Streptophyta; class Pinopsida; order Cupressales; family Cupressaceae; genus Sequoia; species Sequoia sempervirens. Next base: position 133,735,215 of record VDFB02049217.1, on the reverse strand, counting down.
ATTCACCTCAAAATGTCCTGTCTAAATTAGGACCTTGTGAAATTCCTCTATGTATTCTTTCACCATCCTTGTCCCTTGCCTCAAGCCCTGTATCTTCTTGAGAAGCTCCAATTCGTAATCGTCTGGAATAAATTGTTTCTTGAATTTTGACACCATTCTATCCCATTTGGGAATTTTATCTTTCCCTTGTCTTCCTCTTTCTAACTAGACCTCTTTCCACCATATATTGGCATGACCTTTCAATTTTGTCTTTGCAAACCTCACTGTATGAGGATCTTCAATCTCGTCAAACTCAAAAAATTCCTCCATGTCATTGATCCAATCAATCAATTCTTCAAGATTTAGATTTCCACTAAAAGTTGAGACTTCTATTTTAGGTCTCTTCCCAATGCTTGAGATCACTCACAAAAATCTTCTTTCTCCAGGATTCATTAGATCTTTCTCTTCCTCTTCCATTTCCTCTTTTTTTTTCTCTTCACTATCATCTCTATCTCGTTGTACATCTCTTCTTTGAACCTCTTGTTGCAAGGTTTCTAATTGCCTTCTAAGGGCTTTGATTTCATCTCTAGTTGGACCTCCTCCACCTCAGCCTCTACCTCTGCCATACTAGGAAAGTCTTGGAGGCATCTTGAACTCAACCCACACTCACAGGTCCTACTGCAATTGGATCACATTTGGTGCTCTATTACAGGATTAGGAACTCCTACTCTAATGCCACTTGATGAGGGCCACATTGTCCAAAACCCATAGAAATTCACTACATATACCAACACAAAAGATGCGAGAAAAAAAATGACTCACTTTGAATTATTTTTAGAAAATGAAATTACAGATTCAAAGCTTAGATGCTACAGCCTCATGGGCTTGATTCATTACAACAAAATTCAACTCTAAAAATAAAATCTACTATTCAGAGCCACAATATACACTATCAGGGCCACCTTCTACAACCCCCACTTAACCCTTTCTATGTTCCCCAATAACCGCCCTAGAATGTTCTACAAAGATCAAATTTCCCCTTTTGTTTTGGTGCCAAAAGTGTCGTCGTTTGATTTTTGGCCTAGGAAGAAAATTTAATGAAATTCACTTTTTAGAGGGTCAACTTCGTAGGGCCATAAATTTTTGATCTGGGTGTCTAATTTTCTATTATTTCATATCGTTGGAAAGCTATACAACACATGAACCCACTATACATTGGTTCAACCACTTTTTGAGTTGTTTCGTGGCCTCCAAAGTTTTATATCTGAATTTGAAGCTGGATTGGAAAAATTTACTAGGACAAAAACTTTAATTTCTCCCAAACCATGTAGGGTATTGAGGTGATTCTTTCCTGACCAGAAATGTTTTTCAACTCTACTCCTTAGGGTAAATTTTCACGTCGATATGAGCCCATTTAGGCTGACTTATTAAAAATAGTAAGTTCCCATTTTTCACTATTTTTGATGTCTGCCAATCTTATACCCCTTAAGTGCCATCATGTGACTCAAAACAATTAAAGAAAATAAAGAAAACAATTTTTTTTGGGTGATGCAAAACAATTTTTTTTGGGTGATGCAAGAATGCCTTGCACTGTTGGATGCACCTGCATCAAACACCCAGGGTAATTTGAAAAGTGACCCTGTCACTTCTTAGGAGTTAGAGGGAAACCAAGATGGTTAACCTTAGCTTCAAACAATCATAATGAATCTTCAATAGGTCTTCTGTTAAATAGGCACAAGACAATAGAGATGGGGGTTGAATCAGTTGTCACAAGATTCAAACTTAAAGCTTCAACACTTATTATTTTCACAACTACACTATTTTGTTATTAAGTAGGAACATGAAACACAAATAACATAAATAAAATCAACACAAAGAACAATAGATTTTTATGTGGAAAAAAAAATGAGGGAAAAACCACGGTGAGGGTTAACTCACAATATAAAAGATTATAAACTGAATACAAAGGTTCACTGCCCAAAAGAGGACTCACTATCCAAGTACAAAGGATCACTGCCTACAAAAATGACTCATTGTCCAACAGGGAGGCTCATTGCCTACAAATACAAAAGAGAACACAAGATCCACCATAGCAATTAATACACATCTACAGGATTGCATAAACCTTTAGCTCACTACCTTCAACACAACTCACTCACACATACACTTTTTCTCTTATGATTTGTGGCTCACTTTTTTCACTTTGCATCACATTTTCATACAACTCTTCATAATTAGTCTTGCTCTTATACCATCCTCATGGTTAGAATTTTTTTCAAGGTCGGCCACAAATATCTCATTTCATAAATTCAAAATAGGTCAGAAACTCAACATTCCCATGATGGAAAGGAATGACGGTGGACCAAAAAAACATTTTTCAAGATAAAAAATAACACCTCGAACCAATTACATGCTTCCTTAATAAAATTTTATTCTTTGAATGAAGTGTAAACACTAGGTTGGCCAAACCTAATGAAAACACAAAAGAACATTGAAGTACACACTTACCAACAAAAAGATGACATGAAGATGCCACAACATGCTTCCTTAGGTACAAGAATACATCTCAAAATCTTCTAGATACATCCATAACAAAACAATAGACTTCAATTACTGAACACCTTTGACCAGTTCATCTTGACTGTATAAACTCACACTAAAATACTGAAACATGACCTATGAATCACCAATCTTCAAACCTCTTCACTAGATTACAGAAAAGACCTTCATAAGACATATCTTAGATCCACAAGATCTGAAAAAAATAGAGGATTGTAGAGCATATATATTTCTCCCAGTCTACAGAAGACCAACTCTACTAGAACAGTTCACGTACCGATGAACACAACTTTCACGTACAATGAAACTAGAAATTAAAACTCAAGAGATATCACCACAAGATCACCATTATCAACCCTTCAGATCTTCACAAGCATAGGATCAACACAAGAGAAATGTGGAGCACATACCAAAGCACATTCTGAATACTTTCACCACATTGACTTCTCTTCTTTATTATTTTTCTCAAAAGCACTTGGAAACTTGTCAAACTAGCAAAAGAACTTGGAAACTTGTCAAACCAACACAAATGCAACATCATAAAGATATCTCCATGTACTCTCAACATCTTAGTAGCATCTCAGCTATACATGTACAATCTGCAACATACTAAATTGTGTTGACATCAATGACAACATTAATGACAACACCATCAAACTAGCTCATACTTGCAACAATCTCCCCCTTTGTCATTGATGGCAACACATGATGTGAAAAACCATCAAAGACAAAAAATTTTACACAATATCTAGGGAGAACACCTTTTTTTTTCTGCAACTATTTTTGACATGACTTTCTCTCCCCCTTTGACATCAATGCCAAAGATCAACAACTCTGATTACTCCCCCTTAGGAGTACACTCATACTGCAACAATGAAAACATTTTCTACTCCACCTACGGAGTAGACTCATCTATCAGTTCAGATAAATGAAGAAATTTTGAATTCATTGGATTGATGCACCTTCATGTGCACCTAGTTAGGAGGGCCAATGACCCCCAACCTCTCCCTAATATGCTCAAAATTATCCTTTAGAAGAGCCTTAGTAAATATTTCTACAATCTGTTCCTTTGTTGTCACATACTCCAATCTGACTTCATTCTCCAACACTTTTTCTCTCAAAAAATGGTACTTGATATATATGTGTTTTGTTCTTGATATATAGAAGTAGGCTCATCACATATCACTCCAATGTCTTTTAGAGTTTGCTTCATCCACAAAAAGTGTGTATAGCAGGATGCTCTAGCAATATATTCTACTTTTGTAGTGGATAAAGAAACCAAGTCTTGATTTTTACTCAACCATGAAACTAATCTTCCACCAAAAAAGAAAGAACCACCAATGGTACTCTTCTGGTCATCTACACATCTAACCCAATCAACATCTGTATAAGCATTGAATGTGAAATCATCACCCTTAGGATACCATAATCCATAATTTGGTGTACCTTTAAGATATCTAAATATCCTCTTAACAGATGTGACATGTGCTTCTCTAGTGTTTGCTTGGAATCTAGCAACTAAACATACTGCATGCATAATATCTAGTCTAGTAGCAGTAAGATACAATAGTCCACCAATCATAGATATGTATTTGTTCTGATCAGTCTTAGCAGATTCATCATCCTTGCTTAGTTTACATCTGGTTACCATAGGACTACAAACTGGTTTGGAATCATTCATCCAAAATTTCTTCAACAACTCTTTTACATACTTAGATTGTGAAATGAATATCCCTTTGTCAGTTTGATTCACTTGTAGACCAAGGAAGAAGTTCAATTCACTGATCATAGACATCTCAAATTCTTTCTACATCTCTTCAGCAAACCTTTTACACATGAATATCCCAAGGAAGAAGTTCAATTCACTGATCATAGACATCTCAAATTCTTTCTACATCTCTTCAACAAACCTTTTACACATGCTTTAATTTCCACCAAAAATGATATCATCAACATAAACAACCACTATCAACATTTTGTTACCTTGCACTTTGAAGTAGAGATTACTATCAGCAGAACCTTTGTTGAATCCTTGCTTTGTCAGGTATCTATCCAATCTTGCATACCAAACTTTGGGAGCTTGCTTCATTCCATACAATTCCTTCTTCAACTTACACACCATGTCTAGTTTGTCAGATAATTGAAACCATTCAAGTTGCTCCATGTACACCTCTTCCTCTAATTCATGAGTTAGAAATGTTGACTTGACATCCATCTGATACACTTTGAAGTCCTTGTGGGTAGAAAAATCCAAAAACATCTTGATAGCTTCCATTCTGGCCACAGGGGCAAATGTTTCTTCAAAATCTATACCTTCAACTTGTGAATATCCTTTGCATACCAGTCTTGCTTTATTCTTTACAATTTCTCCACTTTCATTCAACTTATTCTAGAACACCCATTTCAAGCTAACCACATTTTTATTCACAGGCCTAGGGACTAGTTCCCATGTCTGATTCTTTTCTATTTTCTGCAACTCTTCTTTCATAGCTCTCATCCAAATCTCATCTTCACATGCTTCACTTATAGATTTGGTTTCAATTTTAGAAAGTAGACACAAATTCACTTCAGTTGTAACTCTACTTCTTGTCTTCACACCTTCAATTTATCTCCAATTATCTGATCTTCCGAATGATTCTTTTGTACATATATAGGAGTCCTAATAGTAGGTTCTGGTTCATTCTCTTCTTCTTCTTCCACTTATTTTTCTTTCTCTTCTTCTTCCTTTTCCTTGTTTTCCTAAGGTAAATGTCTATAGATAGGATCATCAGGTTCAACTTCACTTATCTCAATAGGTCTATGTATGTCTTCATCAACCTTTACATTAACACTTTCAATAATCTTTCTCAACCTTCTATTAAAGGATATGTATGCTTTTCTAGTAGTAGAGTATCCAAGAAGTATTCCTTCATGACATCTAGCATCAAACTTTCCAAGATTTTCATCATCTCTTTTAATATAGCATCTACTTCCAAATATCTTTAAATAATTTATAGTAGGAGTCTTACCATTCCACAACTCAAAAGGATTCTTTGTGCTATTGTATACGATCTGATCTCTATTAAGAACATAAACAATAGTATGTATCGCCTCTCTCCTGTATACATCCGATACATTTGATTCTTTCATCATGGTTCTAGTAGCTTCCTATATAGTCTTGTTTTTCCTTTCAACTAATCCATTATGTTGAGGAGTTCTTAGAGAAAAAAACTATCTTCTTATGCCATGCTATTCACAGAATGCATTAAATTCACCAAAAGTGAATTATCCACCTCTGTCAGATCTCAAACACTTGATTTTCAAATTTACTTCATTTTCCACTCTTGCTTTGAATACCTTAATCCTCTCCAAAGCTTGAGTCTTTTCTTTGAGAAAAGCAACCCATGTCATTCGAGTATAGTCATCAATAAGTAGCATGAAATATCTATCACCATTTAGGTTTCTAGTCCTAGTTGGACCACAAAGATCAGTATGAACTAGCTCTAGCCTCCCAGTAGTAGAATGCTCTTTTCCCTTAAAGCTACATCTTATTTGTTTCCCCAATTGACAACTTCTACAAATAGCATTAGTAGGTCTTGTGATTCTAGGAAGCCTTCAAACAATCTCCTTTGCACTGATCTTGACCATGTTATCAAAATTTACATGTCCCATTCTTTGGTGCCATAACCAACTTTCACTAATTTCAGATACATGGCAATGGCCATCAACTCCTTTCAGTTGATAGATGTTTCCATGAGTTTTTCTTCAAGCAACAATCATATCTCCATTTTTTGATCCTTTTTTGATTTCACAGGTATTGTTTTGAAAAGACAAGTTTAAAACCATTGCTACACATCTAACCAACACTCAGAAGGTTATGCCTCAAATCCTTCACATAATATACATCATCAATACTATGCACTCCATCAAAACTAATTGAACCTTTCCCACATATATTAGCTCCTGAATCATCACCAAACATAACTAAACCACCATCATGTTTCTCAAGTTTAGTAAAATTACTCTTATCTCTGGTCATATGATTAGAACATCCACTATAAGTTACCTAGTAGTCTTCATCCCGTCTTGCATGAAAAATGGTAACCAAAGTACCTTCCATCCTATTTCTCTTATTCTTGGAGCCTTCTTTCTTACACATTTGCTAGGGTTAGTGGATACAAATTTACTTTCCAAAGATATGAATAAGCATTCATCATCATCAACCTCATTCTCAGATTCATCATTAGAAATTCCTGCTTCTTCTTTAACATAGTACAACTTCTTATATTTCTTGTCTTTTCTATCTTTATCCTTATAATCCTTGTTCTTTTTATGTGCAAATCTATTCAGACATCTTGAAGCATAATTAACAATATTACCACAACTAAAAATTTTAGAGGGAAATGTACCTTTATACTTTCCGGTTCCTTTCTTCAACCTCCTAGTGAAGTTTGCTTCCAATTCATCAACACCATCACTATCCGGTTCCTCTTCAATCTTCATTGCCTTAAATGATGTTTTGGTCTTTTCTTCCATCTTGTCTTATTTCTGTAACTTTCTCATCTCAGATGCTTGCAAGGTGTCGAACAACTATTCCAATGTGTACTTCTTAGGATCATACACTTCTTTAATCATTGAGATCTTATCGCTGTAGTAGTCTGGTAGAGTGATCAGGATCTTTTCAATTATATCTTAATCTGATAGTTTTCCTCCTTGATTTCTAACTTAATTTGTAGTCAGTTCAACCCTCTGAAAGAAACTTGTAAATTCTTCACCTTCTTCCATATTTAGATTCACAAATCTATGCTTTACCACCAACTTCTTTGTCAATTTGACCCTTTCATTTCCTTGATACATGTCTTCCAACTTCTTCCAGACTTCATATGCAGTGTCCAAAGAAAGAAATTTAGCTCGCTCATTTTTAGACAACCCGCTACAAATAGCATACTTTTCCTTCTCATTTTCTTCATAAGCAAAAATCTCATCTACAATAGTAAGACCACTAGACGAGGGTGTATATTTTGTCTCAATAGCCTTCCAGGTCTTAAAACCAAGAGAGATAATATATCCTTTCATCTTTCCTTTCCAGTCATTGTAGTCAGTTCCATCGAACATAGGGATCGCCAACTTATGCACCATTAGATCTTCCTTAAGTGGTTAAGCTCTACACAAAGGAACCAAAGCTCTGATACCGATTATTAATTAGGTGCATGACAAATGAGAGGGGGGTGAATTAGTTTTCACAAGGTTCAAACTTAAAACTTCAACACTTATTATTTTCACAACTACACTTTTCTGTTATTAAGTAAGAACATGAAACACAAATAACATAAAGCAAATCAACACAATGAACATCATATTTTTATGTGGAAAACCCAATAAGGAAAAAACCATAGTGAGGGTTAACTCACAATATAAAAGATTATAAACTAAATACAAAGGCTCACTGCCAAGGGCTCACTATCCAAGTACAAAGGCTCATTGCCTACAAAAAGGACTCACTATCCAATAGGGAGGCTCACTGCCTATAGATACAAAAGAGAACAAAATATCCACCACAACAATTAATACACATCCGCAGGATTGTAGAGACCTTTAGCTCATTACCTTCAACAAAACTCACTCACATATACACTTCTACTCTTATGATTTGTGGCTCACTTTCATCACTTTGCATCACACTGTCATACAACTCTTCGCAATTAGTCTTGCTCTTATACCATTCTCATTTTTAGAATTTTTTTCAAGGTCGGCCACAAATATCTCATTTCATAAATTCAAAATATGTTAGCAAATCAACATTCCCGTGGTGGAAAGGAATGAGAGTGGAAAAAAAAACATTTTTAAAGATAAAAAATAACACCTTGAACCAATCACACACTTCCTTAATAAAATTTTATTCTTTGAATGAAGTGTAAACACCAGGTTGGCCAAACCTAATGAAAACACAAAAGAACATTGATGTACATGATTCCCAACAAGAAGATGACACACAGAAACCATAACATGCTTCCTTAGGCATGAGAATACTTCTTAGAATCTTCTAGATACATTTGCAACAAAACAACAAACTTCAATTACTGAACGACTTTCACTAGTACATCCTAGCTATATAAACTCACATTGAAATATTGAAACACGACTTCTAAATCACCAATCTTTAGACCTCTTCACTAGAGTATAGAAAATAACTTCACAAGACATATCTTAGATCCACAAGATTTGAAACAAAATAGTAGAGGACTATAGAGTAGATATATTTCTCCAAGTCCACAGAAGACCAACTTTGCTAGAACAGTTCACATATTGATGAACAGAACTTTCATGTACCATTAAAACAAAAAATAATACTTAGGAGATATCACTAGAAGATCACCATTATCAACCCTTCAGATCCACACAAGCATAGGATCAACATAGGAGAAATGCAGAGCACATACCAGAGCACATTCTAAATACTTTCATCACACTGACTTCTCTTCTTTATTAATATTCTCAAAAGCATTTGTAAACTTTTCAAACCAACACAAATGCAACATCATAATGATAGCTCCATGTACTCTCAACATCTTAGCTATACGTGTACAATCTGCAACATATTAAACTACGTTGACATCAATGACAACATTAATGACAAAACCATCAAACTAGCTCATAGTTGCAACATCTTCCTCTCCATTTCACCAAGTACTCTACCTAGTGCCTGTTTCTTGTGCTTCTACCCACATGGCTATCCAATATTTCTTCTATCTCTCCCTTCTCTAAAGTAGGTGCTAGAATTTTCCATTGTTCTTTTATCAGCCCCTCCTCTATATCATCTTCATGATACTCTATCAAATCAGAAATGTTGAACAAAGGGGAAATGTTTATTCCACTAGGAAACTCTACCTCATAAGCATTTCATGAATCATGCTTCTTCAGGATCTTGCATGGTCCAAACTTCTTCATATTTAACTTGTTGTATGTACCAATCGTAAACCTTTCCTTTTGCAAATGAACCATGACTTCATCTCCTTCTTGGAACTCCTTATGTTTCCTTTTCTGATATGCCTAAGCTTTATATTGTGTGTTCATCTTATTGATATGTTTCTTCTCCTCTTCATGCAAATTCTTCATGTGCTCAACAAAATATTCAACCTCAGCACTACTCTTCTCCCCCTTATCCATCTTTCTTAGTTCAGAAGTAGTTTTGGGACTACTCCCATATACAATCTGGAATGGTAATTTACCAGTGCTCCTATTGATAGAATGGTTGTAGGAAAATTCCACCTATGGTATAATCAAATCCCATCCCTTAGGCTTATCTCCAACTAAGCATCTTAGCATATCATCTAAACTCCTATTCTCCACCTTTGTTTGTTCATGAGTCTGTGGATGGTGTGTAGAACTAAACTTCAAATCTATCTTCAACTTCTTCCATAATGTCCTAAAAAATAAATCAAAAAAATTGGTAACTCTGTCTGAAACTATACTCTTTGGTAGATCGTTTAGTCTCACCGCCTCTTTGAAAACAACTCTACAACATGAACATCACTGGTCTTATGACATGGAATGAAATGTGCCATCTTTGAAAATCTATACACCACCACAAATATAGAATCACACCCTCTTTGTGTCCTTGGCAATCCAAGAACAAAATCCATGCTAATATCCTCCCATGGCCTCTTAGGTATAGGTAATGCTTGATACAATCCATTATTCTAACTTGTTCCTTTCGCCATCTGACATACTTTGCAACTTTGTACAAAATTCTTCACATCTTGTTGTAACTATGGTCAATAATAATTCTCACTAACAAGAGCAATGGTCTTATCTTGACCAAAATGTCGAGCTAATCCTCCACTGTGCTTCTCCTTGATTATATTCTCTCTCATAGAACTCCTTGGAATGCACAATTAGCTTCCTCTAAGAAACATCCCATCTTGGATTAAGAAATCCAACCATCTCATCCTATCCAATGTAACAGGTTCCAAACAACCTTTCCAAGCTTCTTCAAAGTCTAGATCTTTAGGATACAAACTCTTGAGCTCATTGAACCCAACAACCTCTATATTCATTTCTATCATTTTTTTTTCCTTCCACTCAAGGCATATGCATCTCTATTTGACCTTCCACTCTTGTGCTTCAAAACAAAAGTATAAATATGCAAAAACTCAACCCATTTGAAGTGCCTTTGATTCAATTTTCCTTGACTATTGAGATACTGCAAAGCCTAGGGATTAGTATATAAAACAAATTCTTTTGGAAACAAATAGTGTCTCCATTTCTTCAAAACATAAACTATAACATAAAAGTCTTGATCATAGACAAAATATTTCTTCTTAGCATCATTTAACTTCTCACTAAAATAGGCAACAAACTTACCTTCTTGACTCAAAATCGCTACTATGGAAGTGCCACTAGCATCACAATCTACCTGAAAAACCTTATTGAAATATAGAAGGGCCAAAACAGGTTGCTCTGTGACTTTCTTCTTCGACATATGAAAATTTTTGGCTGCTCCTATGGTCCACTTAAACTCTTTTCTATCCCCTCTCATCGCTTCAGTTAGAGGTCCACAAATACTATTGAGATTATTAATACACTTTCTGTAAAAACTTGCGAGACCATGAAATGATCTTACCTCTGTAAGACTCCTTAGGGTAGGCCATTCAATGATAGCTCTCACCTTCTCTGGATCCATTTTGAGTCCCTCTACTGAGACAACAAATCCTAGATACAACAACTATCTCATCACAAAACTACATTTATTCAAATTAATCAACAACTTCTCCTCCTTTAGCTTCTCAAAAAATCTTTAGATATGCATCAAGTGCTCCTTCAATGTCTTGATGAAAATCAAAATATCATCCAAGTAAATAATAACAAATTTTCCTAAAAATTCTTTCAATACCTCATTCATAAGCTGCATAAATGTGATCGGTGAATTGGTTAGCCCAAAAGGCATGACTAACAACTCGTACAAGCCCTCCTTGGTTTTGAAGGTTGTCTTCCATTTATCTCCTTCTCTAATATAGATTTGATGATATCCACTCTTAAGATCTATCTTTGTGAAGTACTCAGCTCCACTCAAACAATTTATGTCATCCATTCTTGGCAAGGGAAATCTATATTTGATGGTGATCTTGTTGATGGCTCTAGAGTCTATACACATCTTCCATTCCCCATCCTTCTTTAGTGCTAGTACTGTAAGTACTGCACATCGACTCAAACTCTCCCTAATCAATCCTTTTCACAAAAAATCTTGCATTTGTCTATTCAACTCTTCACTCTCTACTAGAGTGATACAAGGAGCTACCTTATTCAGAAAACTAGCTCTAGGAATAAGGTCCATCTGATGACTAATCTTTCTTATTGGAGTCAAACCTTCAAGTACATTATCAGAAATAATAGCTTGAAACTCATTCAACAAATTTGAAACCCCTACAGGTACCTTAGTAGAATCTTATTTATCAACTCTAGGGATCAATGCAAAAAACATATGCTCATGCTTCATAGCTTCTAGGAACTTTCTTCCATAAACCAAACAAATTCTTTCATTACTACATACCTTTTCCTCTACCACTTTCAAGGGCTTCAACTTATGACAAACTCCATCCTTTGTCAAAGAATAGGTGTTGGCATGTCCATCATGTATTGCTCGTCAATCAAACTTCCACGATCTACCTAAGAACATATGACAAACATCCATATGTAGAATATCACATAATACCTCATCATGGTAATTTCCAATCTTGAAATTTACCAAACACTGTTCATTTACCAAGACTTTATGGTCCTTTTGCAACCAAGCAATCTGGTATGGGTTTGGATGCCTTCTTCTCTCCAACCACAACTCACTAACGATTTCTTCTGAAACAAGGTTATCAGTACTACCTCCATGAATAATAACATTGAAAACTTTACTTTCACACTTACATTTGGTGGGAAACAAATTATTCCTTTGATTTGGCTCATTCTCCTCATTCAACAAGGCTCTTCTAGTTACAAGAACCTCTCCTCTTTCTGCATCCTCAAAACGTGAAGACTCAACATCTTCATCAACATGTGCAACTCATGCATTACCCTCAAGTCTTCTATTTGTCCTTGATGTTGAGGACACTCATAGGCTCTATGTATTTCTTCACACTGGAAACATTTCCATGGAAGCCTCCTCTTCTCAATCCTTGTCCAGATCTTCCCCTTCCTCTTTGGTCTTTGGTCTCCATTATTTTGATCACGAGTAAGGTAGGATTTATCTCTCTTTTGGTTTTGGCCGCTACTAGAGCCTTCACCCTTATTTTGATCTTCATTTTGACCTCCATATGATCATCCACTAGTATTTCCTCCATGGCCTCCACATCGTTGTTTTTTATCAAACCTCTTGTTTAGTCGTTCTTCAACCCTTAGAGAAAACTAATATGCATCCTCAATGGTGGTTATTCTTATCAGTTCCAATTATTGCTGTATGCTTGGCTTCAACCCATTAATATAACGAGAAAATTTCCCTTTAGTTGCCTCAAAATGTCTTATCCGAATCAGGACCTTGTGAAATTCCTCTATGTATTCTTTGACCATCCTTGTCCCTAACCTCAAGCTCTGCATCTTCTTGTGTTGCTCTAATTCGTAATCAATTGGAATACATTGTTTCCTCAATTTTGACACCATTTTGTCCCATCTGGAAATTTTATCTTTCCCTTGTCTTCCTCTTTCTAACTCGACCTCTTTCCACCATATACTGGTGCAACTTTTAAATTTTTTCTTTGCAAACCTCACTCTTTGAGGATCTTCAATCTCCTCAAACTAAAAAAATTCATCCATGTTATTGATTCAATCAATCAATTCTTCAAGATTCATATTTCCACTAAAAGTTGAAACCTCCATTTTAGGTCTCTTCCCAATGCTTGAGATCACTTGCAACAATCTTCTTTCTCCAAGAGCCATTGGATCTTGCTCTTCCTCTTCCATTTCCTCTTTTGTTTCATCTTCACTGTCGTCTCTGTCTCGTTGCATATCTCTTCTTCAAACCTCTTGTTGCAAGGTTTCTAATTTCCTTTTAAGGGCTCTGATTTCATCTCTAGGTGGACCTCCTCCACCTCAACCTCTACCTCTTCCATATTGGGCAAGTCTTGCAGGTATCTTGAACTCAACCCACACTCATAGGTCCTACTACAATTGCCTCATGTTTGTTTCTCTGTTATAGGCTAAGGAACTCCTGCTTTGATACCACTTGATGAGGGCCACACCACACAAAACCCACATAAAATTCACAACAAATAACAACATAGAAGATGTGAGACAAAAAAAATGACTCACTTTCAATTATTTTTAGAAAATGAGATTACAAATTCAAAGCTTACATGCTACAGCCTCATGGGCTTGATTCATTACAACAAAATTCATCTTTGAAAAGAAAATCTACTATTCAAAGCCATAATCTACACTATCGGGGCCACCTTCTACAATCCCCACTTAACCCTTTTCATTTTCCCCAATAACCACCCTAGAATGTTCTAGAAAGATCAAATTTCCCCTTTTTTTTTGGCACCAAAAGTCTCGCCGTTTGATTTAAGGCCTAGGAAGAAAATTTAATGAAATTCACTTTTTATAGGGTCAACTTCGCGGGGCCATAACTTTTGATCCAGATGTTCAATTTGCTATTATTTCATATTGTTGGAAAGCTCTCGATGAGCTCTACAACAGACAAGCCCACCATAGGTCAGTTTAACCACTTTTTGAGCTGTTTTGGGGCCTCCAAAGTTTTATATCTGAATTTGAAGTTGCATTGGAGAAATTTCCTAGGACAAAAACTTTAATTTCTCCAAAACCATGTAGGGTATTAAGGTGATTCTTTTGTGACCAGAAATTTTTTTCAGCTCTACTCCTTGGGGTAAATTTTCACATTCATACCAGCCCGTTTATCCCAACTTACTAAAAATAGTAAGTTCCCATTTTTCACTATTTTTGATGCTTGATAGTCTTATACCCCTTAAGTGCCATCATGGGACTCAAAACAACTAAAGAAAATAAAGTTTTTTTTTTGGGTGATTCAAGATTTCCCTACACCACTAGATGCTCCTGCATCATTCGCCATTTTTTTTGCCCTAGGGACTTAGTATACGATATCATTTAAATTGGTATTGAGATGTTAATTTTTGAAATCTATTATTTTTAAATACATGTACATAGATTGATAGTCTAATGTAATATTGTCTTTTTAAGCAACAACTTGGTACTTTTACAGGTATGTTGACTGAGCCTGATCCATTGGAAGAAGCTTCACAATAGGTATATGTTTTTTTTATATTCTCAACATTATGAGTATATGTGCATGTGCATTTATATTGTGTTACATTCTTGTTATTTTTTATATAGGAAACCATCTTAGTTGCTTCATCCATCACGAGCTCGTCTAGTGTAGAAGCACCACAACATGTATGTGTTTATTTTATATTGTAGATATTTTCATCTAGATAGGAGTAGATATATGTTTAGTGAATATAATTATTTGTAAACAATTATATATTAATTCTTATCATTTTTATTTTACCTACTATAGTCCTCTGCCTAATTTAGCAATGTGATTTGTGTGGGACCATTTATTTATATGATGACTCCTGATCATCCTAAGGGACAATCATATGTAGAATTTCTTGTAGAAAAGATAGAAATACTTGAGGTAAACAAGAATTTCATTTTTGATATAATATAGTTCAGTATAGTGATTTTGATGTTAAATTGATAATTTATAAATTATAGTAGATAAGTTTCTATTTACAATTCTATCTTGTCAAGCATTCACATAATTAATCTAATTTGTGGTTTGAATTGTTATTGTGCAAGAAAATTTAGAGCCACTAATTTCTTTGAGGAGGATTGATTTTTATGGTCCAACATAGGATTAGGATTTGATATATATTGATATGTATTTAGGGTTTGATAGATCTTGAGATGGCATATATGCCACAATTTATAAAACTTGTTGTAAAACTTATTCTGAGTAGGCATATATGCTAAATTTTTATATGCACAAACACAATTATTCTAAATTTTGATATATAAGAATTGATATTCAATCAAATTTTTTCCTCATGTGCATTTCTTTTTACTTTGAATCTTCAAAATGGAATGTACAATTATTTTAGAATGGTTTAAAGTTATATGATCAATAACATGATATAGATTAAAGAAATTGCATTTTAATAGAACTTATGAATTATAATTGGTAATCCATCTATGTTAGAGTCCATTCATATTAAGGTTCACATACATTACATTCCATGAGACCACATTTCTTTGAGGATTTTTTTCAAACAATTCACTACCTTTTCTATTGTACCACATTTTCCTTACATGTCTACCAAATCATTTTTATCAAACACCCAATTTGAGAATACACATGATTTTAAGCTTTCTTGAATGAATTTACATTTCACATAAACAAGAACATTATGTACACCACAGGGGTTTGATGCAGCCTTCAAAAAAATTCCTTACAACTGAACAAGATACATGTTCATTAGATTGTTCATGTGAAATCTATACAATAATCATGATCAACAATTAAGACATCACTCAACCATGATGCATGGAAAAACACTATAAATGCATGCCATATGAGTGTCATAAAACAATTAAACAAAACAAATACAACTCCATGACATGCATGCTATTTGACCTTCCACATGTAATTTGTATTATCATAATGCACAACAATGAATGTTGCTAACCATAATGCATGAATAAGCAAACTAGGCATACCATATGGGCTTGATGCATACTAGTCATAATACAAACTTCACACAAAAGTAATAACACTCATATGATATTGTCATATATGTTAATCAACCTTGAACCGTTCCAAACTCTTGAACTGTTCCAAACTTTCTATATCGCAATTGTTCTCATATATGCCATTCAACCTAACACAATTAAGGTTTTGTATTTGGTAATAATTTGTGTAGGCAAAGAAAGTGAGAGATAATGCTATAGGTGGATTTGAACAAATGAATTTGTTTTCCTAAGAATTGAAACCTCTATCAAACAAGGGGATGTTGTTTTCCTAAGCATTGAAATTGAAGCAAAACAATTGAAGACTAAAATTAACCACTTAGAAAAGGAATGAAAAGATAAGAAGAAGATTTTATCGTTAATGAAAAGGAGGTTAGTCTACTCTAAAAATAGTTCCAACATGTCTAGATGGGTATGTTTAGACTAGGAATGGTCATGTTTTGAACCCAAACATGCTGAAATAGTTCGAGCTACATTGAACTAGTGGTATCCCTTAAGAGTCCAAAGTGCTAAAAGAAAGCAATATTTGATGAGTTGTTACTTAGAAACCATGTCACCTAGAAATAATCGATATGAGGCTATAGGATCATGTAGGGCCCTTCTACAACAAGCTCTCTTGGTTTTTGATATATCTAAGGAGTTTTCTCCTAGTGTTGAGTTTTCAATTGATGGAAAAAGGGTTAGATGCATCTGGTGTAAAGTTGCAAAGGGGTGTAACTTTCATTATGATCTTCATGTGACCAAACCAACAATTCCAACATGTCTAGATTGGTGGTTTTTTGCTAGGAATGGTCCTATTTTACACCCAAACACACTGAAATAGTATGAGCTACATTGGACAGATGATATCCCTTAAGAGTCCAAAGTGGAAAAAGACAACAATATTTGATGAGCTATTACTCAAAAATTGTGTCACTTAGAAACAACCCATCTAAGGCTATGAGGTCATGTATAGGACCCTCTACAATGACCTCACTTAGTTTTTGATATCTCTAAAAAAATTTCCCATGGTGTCAAGTTTTCAATTGATGGAAAAAGGGTTAGATGGATGTAGTGTAAAGTTGCAAAGGGGTGTAACTTTCATTTTTCTCCTCATGTGACCAAATAAATAGTTCCAACACATCCAGATTGGTGGGTTTAGGCTAGGAATGATCCTATTTTGAACCCAAACATGCTGAAATAGTTTGAGCTACATTGGACCGATGATATCCCTTAAGATTCTAAAGTGAAAAGGGAAACAATCTTTGACAAGTTGTTACTTGGAAGTTGTGTCACCTAGAAAAAATATGTCTAAGGCTATGGAATGATGTAGGTCCCCTCTACAAAAAACTCTCTTAGTTTCATTTTCTCGTGGTGTTGAGTTTTCAATTGATGGAAAAAGGGTCAAATATGTAGTGTAAAGTTGCAAAGGGGTGTAATTTTCGTTCTGCTCCTCATGTGACCAAACTAATAGTTCCAACATGTCTAGATTGGTGCGTTTATGATAGGAATTATCTTGTTTCACACCCAAACACACCAAAATAGTTTGAGCTACATTGGACCGGCGATATCCCTTAAGAGTCGAAAGTGCAAAAAGGTAGAAATATTTTATGAGCTATTACTCATAAACTGTGTCACCTAGAAACAATCCATTTGAGGCTATGGGATCATGTAGGGCCCCTCTATAATAACCTCTCTTATTTTTTGATATATCTAAGGGTTTTCTCATGGTATTGAGTTTTCATTTGATGGAAAAAGGGTTAGATACATGTAGTGTAAAATTAAAAGGTGGTGTAACTTTCATTCTACTCCTCATGTGACCAAACCGATAGTTCCAACACATCCAAATTAGTGGGTTTAGGCTAGATATGGTCCTATTTTGAACCTGAACATTCTGAAATAGTTTGAGCTACATCAGACCACCGATATCCCTAAAGAGTCCAAAGTGAAAAAAGGAAGCAATATTTGATGAGCTATTACTCATAAACCATGTAACTTAGAAATAATTCATTTAAGGCTATGGGATCACATAGGGCCCATTTGTAATGACCTCTCTTGGTTTTTTTATATCTCTAAGGTGTTTTCCCATGGTGTCAAGTTTTTAGTTGATGGAAAAAGGGTTAGATGGATGTAGTGTAAATGTGTAAAGGGGTGTAACTTTCATTTTTCTCCTCATGTGATCAAACTGATAATTCTAACACATTCAAATTGGTGGGTTAATGCTAGGAATCAATGAATAAGTGAATCATTTACTCAAATACATGCAAGTCATGAAGTACACACATGAAAACACGTAAGTCACAAAGTATACATTTGAATACTCATAAATCAAAGTATACACGTAAGTTATAAAGTATACATTTGAATACACATAAGTCATAAGTCACAATTCATGATCAACACCCATGCCTACAACATTCAGGATACAATTTGCACAATACACATGATATAATCATTCAAGAATTGCTATCAAATATAAGATTTACAAAATGTCACATAGGCATACAAAAAATGGCCCTAATACATAGTTATTTTGTACTAAGGGAAGGAAATAGATCACACCTTTCCTTTGTGATCAGTTGGATGGAGTTTGTGTTGAATTTTTTGTCTTTTGAATGTTCCCACTAGTCCTCCTCTCTTCACTCATCTAGAGATGCAATTGATAGAATAAGAAGTATATATGTTAATATATAGAAATTGAAAATTGTGGAATGACATATAAAAAAATAATCATAAACAAATAACATCAATTAAAGCACATTGGCATTTTGGAGTGACAAGTACCTATAGCAACCATCAAAATTAATAGCAATTAAACTACATACAAGTATAATGAAAATTTTCAATAATAGATCATAGAAGAGAAAAAATAATGTCAAATTTACTAATCTGTCGCATACCTTTTCCAAAGGATAAGAGTTGGCTATTGTTGCAGCAACTCCATGGTCCATCATGCTGTGAACATTGTAATATAATTAGAATGACAAATCTATATGATCACAATATAAAAGATGCTTAGAATAAAAAAATCTATATTATTCTAAACAACCTAGATGATAATGAAATGGTAATGCAAACTAGAAAAGATGCTTATAATAACAAATCTATATTATTTTAAACAACCTAAATAATGAACCTTAGTAGATCAAGAAAATTAATTATTATGAATATTAATCAAAATAAGATGAATGATATCATACCTATCCCATACAACAAATGGTCGGCTACAAGTGTTCCTAAAGGGCCATCTCTTACCTTTAAAGTATTGAGTAATGATTCATGATCAACACTACTACTAATTGTCCATAGTTCCTTTATTTTTGGTCTAGCATGATGTCTCAATAACTTAACATTTATTGCAACAAAGGGTCATTTCTTACCTTTAAAGTATTGAGTAATGCTTCATGATCAACACTACTAATGATGATGAAATGGTAATGCAACCAAGTTACATAAACAACAACTGAACCTATAGGATACATGAACCTATCATCATCTTTCATTGGTTGTGTTAGCTTCTTCTTTCCTTGTACACATCATTTAAATCAATATTTTGATCCCTCTTCATTCCCTTGCAGTGCTACAATTGCATAGACATGTCCTAGCTATACGAGATCTAAAAGATGGTTGTAGGTAAATGAAATTTCCATTTCATCTTCTAAAGAGGATTTTTCTACAGATAAAGGGGTTAGATATTGTGGAATCCATGTATCTACCCACTCACTTGAATCGCATTGATCCTAATCACACTAAATACAATTCTAACAGAAATAATCCAACTCTCATTTCCATATGGTCCATGCATCCGCATTTGAGCTTTGAAATGAATGCATCCTTGAAGATTCTCTAATTGTTTGACATTCCAATTTGTCTTCAATTGTTCCCTTCTCAACCAACCAAAAGAACCTATACACTTTGGAATCAAGTGTCCCTCCTCATGATAATGCATAAGTACACTAATCAACAATAGAACGTGCATCACTAAATGTTGCACTACTTATGATCTACATTTGTTCCTTAATTAGATCTCTCTTCACACATGCAAATGTGCCATCATGCTTTCCTTTTCTATGCATAGCTTCCAAAAAGCTCCAAATATGTGGTACGCCCCTCTCTATATGCATCCTGTTCAACTAATAAAACATGCAAGCATTCTTAAATTGCCCTGTGTAGTTATCTAACCAAATGAGATGTTGACCCATTGCAATACCTTTTTCCTACAAGAACTCAATTTTTTTTCAAAATAATGTTGCACAAACTTAGATGAATGGGATCTATCATCACTCATGTAAAAATGGTACTCCCTAGTTATCTTCCTGTCCTCTTCTATACTATTAGGGGCATGTCTATATGTTATGTGGACAAAAATAGAAATTTGAATAGAATTATAATATTGTGATTATACTTCATTTTGTGGTTGCAATGTGTAATTTTTAGCAAATTCAACTATGGATACAATAGTTCCAATTGGGAAATATTCCTTACACATCTTGAATTGTCGATCCAACCACTGTGATATATGGCTATGCCTTGCATACTTATAGAAAATATTTTTCTTAAAATTAGAAATAAAATCAAGAATACTTACCTCTCTTGTAGCCAACTCATATCTAAAACCTTCACCTCCACTCTTCAACATGTATTTGACTGTCTCATACCTTTCTTTCTCAACAATCTTGTTAGCAAAAATATGTTCACTTCCCTCATGAAAGCATGTTACAAACTTCGATAAACCACCACATTGTAAACATGTTTCATTTAAACAATCATTTCTATAAAATAAGCAACCATCACCTCTAACACATAAAAATGAATCTAACAAGTCTCTGGATGACTTGAGAAGTTGCATTGCATGACACTTCTACAACATTTCATTAGTATGTATCGTAGAACAAATATGGCATAATAATTCATGATACATTAATAACTCAACATGGTATTTACAACATGTATTACGAATATTAATAGGTACACAATAAAATGGCTTGTAAGACTCAAAATATCTTTGTCAGACTTACAAATTTGGATGTTCTTCACAAAATTGTTTGGCTACATTCCAAGAAATGTTTAGTATGTGGTGTGTGATCTCACTTGCGAATTCTTAACTTTAAAACGTCCTTTACATTCTGTGATATTCTAGAGTGAGAGTTCCAAAATTGTTCAATTTGCATCTTTACATTATCCGTTAGCTTCTTATCAACACGTGGAAGCCTTCCACTAAAATACCATTTATCATTTTGAAGAGGACTATTAAGTATTCCTCTTCTTGAGAGTGCTCTATTCAATGTTCTATGATTTAGATTTAAATCAATACAAGTTTTTCTAATTAAACGAGCCTTTCTCAAATGATGGCTTACTAGTAAGGTTGTGATCACTGTATGAGTAGCTCTTTTATATTTTTCCTTATTAGTCTTTCCAGTAAAAGTTAGAGTGTTAAAAATATTTTTTACAATAATACTATTTTTCTCCAAATTTTTGGTTACACGAATCTTCAAATTTCTTAATAATGGTCTCATTTTGTAAGACTTTAGCAATTCCACAAAAAGTTGACATTGTTTGGTTAATGTCTTATCATAAAAGTATTGATTGAACATATTGGTAGCCCACAACCAAACCATTCATGATGACATTTTTCCATCAATATTATCTATTATGTTCTAATCTATTTCAAGTAAGGGGTTCTCATGTAATTAGATTGTACATTTTCAACATTTTCAATGTTTTTGATATAAAAAGAAACAAAAACAAGGGTGTTGTACCATCACAACAAGGCAACCAAGGCCATCCAGAGAAAACACATCAACAAAATGACAACAGAGTAAACCAAGCCATCACCCCCAAAAAAACATCAAAAACTACAAAACAACACTAAAGACAAATAAAAAGAGTCCATCATGCAAGCATAATTTCATTTTCAATATTTTCAATGCTATCAACATTTTAAATAACAATTCCAGCATTTTCATTTTCAATTTCAATATTTTCAATATTATAAACATTTTCATTTTCAATATCATTTTCAATGCTATTGGAATTTTCATTTTCAATACCAATTTCAACAACTTCTATATCAATTCCAACTTTTTCATTTTCAATGTTGTTAACATTTTCATTTTCAATTTCAACATTTTCATTTTCAATTTCAACATTTTCATTTTCAATTTCAACATTTTCATTTTCTAATTCAATATGATGTTGAATATTTTCAAATTCTATTTCATCTTCACTTGAATTAACATTTAACAGTGGAGAAGAAGCTTGAACTTGAGTATTTGCCATACCTTGTCTTCTTTTCCTATGACTTTCTCTATCTCTTGCTCTATATGCTTCAATTTGATTTGTTGTTGGTTTTTTCTTTCCTTTTCTCTTACATTGACTACTGCTCCCCATTGCACAAACAAAAAGGAGCACACAAATGATTGTAAAGGTCGAAAATGCTTAAAAGAATCTCCCAAAAGCTAAAATTTTCCTGATATAGATAGAAAACATGAGATTTCAATGAAGAAGAGAAAGTGGGACCGTTGAAATGCTCAAAACGATCCCATTTTTATATTTATATATAATTCACTAAACAAATATCCATTTGTAATGCATATCTATTATTTTTTGCACAATACTAAACCCTAAACCTTTAAAAAACAAAATGGATATCTGCTTTGTTTAGTTTTAAAAAACTAAACTTCATAATGCATAATATAATTCATAATAGCACAATATTATTAATATATTATGTTATGATATATTTTATATTATATATTATATATTATGATATATATAATTATTATATATTAATATATTATTTATATTTATATAATATATACTATATCTATTAATATTATTATTAAGGTATAATTAAATAGTATATAAATTATATTATATATTAATGTCTCTCTCTCTCTTAGGTCTCTCCCACTCCTTCTCTCTATCTCTCTATCTCTCTATCTCTATTAGGTCTCTCCCACACAAACACACACACACACACTCTCTCTCTGGTCCCTCCCACTCCCTCTCTCCCTCTCTCTCAGGTCTCTCCCACTCCTCCCCTCTCTCTCAGGTCCCTCCCACTCCCTTTCTCCCCCTTCTCTTTCTCAGGTCTCTCTCTCTCTCAAGTACCTCCCACTCCCTCTCTCCCTCTCTCTCTCAAGTCTCTCCCACTCCCTCTCTCCCTCTCTCTATCTCTCTCAGGTCTCTCCCACTCTCTCTCTTAGGTCCCTCCCTCTCCCTCCCCCCTCTCTCTCTCTCTCGGGTCACTTCCACTCCCTCTATCCCTCTCTCTATCTCAAGTCTCTCCCAATCCCTCTCTCTCTTAGATCTCTCCCACTCTCTCTCAAGTCCCTCCCACTCCCTCCTCCCTCCCTCTCTCTCTCAAGTCTCTCTGACTCCTCTCCCTCCCCCTCTCTCTCTCTCTCAGGTCCCTCACACTCTCTCTATCCCTCTCTCTCCCTCTCTCTATCTCTCCCTTTCTCCTTCTCTCTTTCTCATCTCTGCCTCCTTCTATTCCTTCCAAACTCCTCTATAATATATTGATTATATATTTATATAATATATATTATGTATATATTATATATATTATATAGTATATAAAAATTATTATATTATATATTAATATGTATGCATAGGGGAAGCTTCAAATCTTATACAATAAATAATGGATATCCATTTGTGTTTGATTTTTTTATAAAAAAAATACATAAAACCAAAATTATGTATTATTAATATGTATTATTAATATATAATAAATGTATTATATATTAATATATATATAATAAATATATTATATATTAATATATCATAATATATTATATATTATGATATATATCATATAATATACTATATATAGTATATTTAATTTATATACTATATATTATATTATATAATATATATTTTATACTATATAGTATATAAATAATATATTATATATCTTATACTCTCTCCATCTCTAGCTCTAGCACTACTAGGTCTCCCACTCCCTCTCTCTCTCCCTCTCACTCTCCATCTCCCTCTCATGCCTTTCTCTCTTTCTCCCTCCCTCCATCATTGGTATCTCTCTCTCTCACACACACATGCACACTCCATCTCCCTCTCCCTCTCCCTCCCTCTCTCCATCTCAAGTTTCTCTCCCTCTCCCTCCCCCCCTCTCCATCTCTCACTCTTTCTCCCACTCCCTCTCTCTCTCTCTTAGGTTCCTCCCACTCCATCTCTCTTAGGTATTTCTCTCTTTCTCCCTCCCTCCCTCTTTGGTCTCTATCTCTCTCTCTCTCTCTCACACACACAAACTCTCCCTCTCCATTCCTCTCTCCCTCACTCTCTCCATCTCATGTCTCTCTCCCTCTCCTTCCCTCTATCTCTCTCTCCCTCTCCCTCCTACTCCCTTTCTCTCTTAGGTCCTTCCCACTTTCTCTCTCTCAGGTCTCTCTCTCTCAAGTATCTTCAACTCCCTCTCTCCCTCTCTCCCTCCCTCCCTCTCTCTCTCTCTCTCTCTCAGGTCTCTCATACTCCCTCTCTCCCTCTCAAGTCTCTCTCCCTCTCAGGTCTCTCCCACTCCCTCTCTCCCACTCCCTCTATCTCTCCCTCCCCACCACACACACACTCCATCTCCATCCCTCTCTCCCCCTATCTCCCACTCCCTCTCTCTCTCTTAGATCCTTCCCACTCCCTCTCTCTAGTAGGTCACTCTCACTCCCTCTCTCCCTCTCTCTCAGGTCTCTCCCACTCCCTCTCTCTCTCCCTCTCTCTCACACTCTCCATCTCCCTCTTAGGTCTTTCTCTCTCTTTCTCCCCCCCTCTTTCATCTCTCTCTCTCTCTCACACACACACACTCTCCATCTCCCTCTCTCTCTCTTTCTCCCTCTTAAGTATCTCTCCCTCTTAAGTCTCTCCCACTCCCTCTCTTTCAGGTCTCTCCCTCCCTACCTCCCTCAACCACACACACAAACTCCATATCCCTCTCTCTCTCTCTCCCCCCTCCATCTCTCCCTCCCTCTCTCCCTTTCAAGTCTCTACTTGTCTCCCTCCCTCTATCTCTCTCCCTCTCTCCCACTTTCTCCCACTCCCTCTCTCTTAGGTCTCTCCCATTCCCTCTCTCTCTCTCTCTCTCTCAGATCCCTCCCACTCCCTCTCTCTGAGGTCACTCTCACTCCCCAATCCCTCTCTCTCTCAGGTCTCCCTCTCTCAAGTATCTCTATCTCCCTTGCTCTCTCCTTATCTACCTCTCTCTCTCACTCTCCATCTTCCTCTCATGTCTTTCTCTCTCTTTCTCCCTCCCTCCCTCTTTGGTATATATATATCTCTTTCTTTCTCTCTCTCTCACACACTCCATCTCCCTCCCTCTCTTTTCCCCTCTCAAGTCTCTCTCTCTCTTAGGTCTCTCCCACTCCCTCTCTCCCTCCAAGTCTCTCTCCCTCTCAGGTCTCCACTCCTCTCTCTCTCTCACACACTCCATCTCCCTCCCTCCCTCTCTCTCCCTCCCTCTCTACCTCCCTTTCTCCCTCTCAAGTGTCTCTCCCTCTCCCTCCCTCTATCTCTCTCTCCCTCTCTCGCTATCTCTCCCAATCCCTTTCTCTCTCTCAAGTCTCTCCCACTCCCTCTCTCTCTCTCTCTATCTCTCAGATCCCTCCCACTCCTCTCTCTCTTAGGTCACTCCCACTCCCTCTCTCCCTCCCTCTCTCTTAGGTTTCTCCCACTCCTCTCTGTATCTCTCTGTTAGGTCTCTCTCTCTCAATTCCCTCTCCCCCTTTCCCTCTCTCCCTCTATCTCCCTCTCCCTCTCTCTCTCTATCTATTTTTTTGAAATTTCTTTTCCACTTAGAAGCCTATTTTGGACCCCCATGATCCTGCATGGACCCATATACAACTACTATCAAGATTTTTTCTTCCTTAATTTTAATGTAAATATTTCTATTTGTGATGCCTTTATTGAATCCTTGTTGTATCAAGTACTTGTCCAACCATACATACCAAGCTTTGGGTGCTTGCTTCAATCTACATAGTGCCTTTTTCAACTTACATGCAATATCTGGTTGATTTGACAATTGAAATCCTTCCATTTGTTCCATGTAAACCTGTTCTTCCAATTCTCCATCCAGAAAAGCAAAATTCAGATCCATCTGACAAACCTTAAAGTATTTATGTGCTAGAAATGCCAAAAAAATTCCCATAGCTTTCATCCTAGCCAAGGAGCAGAAGTCTCCTCAAAGTCTATACCTTCCACTTGTGAGTAACCTTTACACACAAGTCTTGCCTTATTTCTTACTACTTCTCCATTCTTGTTCAACTTGTTCTTGAATACCCATTAAGTTCCAATTATGTGATTGTTTTACAGTCTAGGGACGAATTCCCAAGTCTGATTTTTCTCTATTTGCATAAGTTCTTCCATTAACTTCATCCAATGTTCATCTTTATATGCTTCACTCACTATTTTAGGTTCAACTTTAGAAAGTAACCACAAATTTACCTTAACTTCAACAACTTTGCTTCTTGTCAATACACCTTTCCTCTTGTCTCCAATGATCTGATCTTTTGAATGACTCTTTTGTACATACTTAGGGGTTTTAGGGGTCTTCTCTAGAGCTTCTTCCTCTTCATTCTACACTTATTGTTCATTAGTTTTTTCTTCTTCTTCTTCTCTGTAATCAGGTTCATCTAACACATCCATCTATTTTAATATAATTCTACAAGCTTTCATCAAATTTAACATTTTCACTTTCAATTATCCTTCTCAGCCTTTTGTTGTAACATATGTAAGCTTTGATTCAAGTATAATATCCAAGGAAGATACCTTAATCATATATTGCATCAAACATTCCTAACTTTTCTTCTCTTTTGATGTAACATATGCTTTCAAATACTCTAAAGTACTTCATAGTAGGAATCCTTCCATACCATAGCTCATAGGGAGTCTTAGTGTTGTTAGCTTTAGCTTGAAATTTGTTAAGTATATAAATAGCAATATTAATAGATTCTCTCTAGTAGACTTTTGGTTGATTTTCTATCTTCATCATAGTCCTTGTGGCTTCTTGAATAGTTCTATTTTTCCTTTCAACAACTCCATTCTATTGAGGATTTATAGGGGTAGACAAATGCCTCTTTATTTAGTGAACTTCAAAAAACATGTTAAACTCATTGGAGAATTCACCACCTCTGCTAGACCTCAAACATTTTCTTTTTAGATCCATTTCATTCTTAACTATAGCTTTAAATTCCTTGAATTTATCTAATGCATCAAATTTCTCTCTAAGAAAAGTAACCCATGTCATTCTAGAATAATCATCAATCAAAAGCATAAAGTTCCTATCACCTTGTATACTTCTCACCCTTGCAGGACAACAAAGATTTGTATGCACTAATTCTAGTAGTTTGGTAGTAGATTGTTCCTTTCCCTTAAAACTACTTTTTTTTTTTTTTCAAATTAACTACTCTCATAAACAACATTGATAGGCTTTGTGATTCTAGGTAAATCTCTCACTGTATTAATTGAACTAATTCTTTCCAGATTATCAAAATTCATGTTACACATCCTCCAGTGCCATAGGAAAGTATCATTCATCTGAGACATAAAGCAATGACTATCAAAACCTTTAAGCTGATAGATGTTTCCATTTGTTCTCTTACCAAAGACAATCATAGTTCCATACCCTTTCTAGATCTCACATGTTTCATCCTTAAACACAAGATTATATCCTTTGCTACACATTTTTTGAACATTCAAAAGGATATGTCTTAGACCCTTAACATAGTAAACATTGTCAACATTATTCTTACCATCAAAACTAATTGAACCCATTCCATAAATCTTAGCTCCTAAATCATCTCCAAATTTAACTAATCCTCCATCATACTTTTCAAGTTTAACAAACTTAATTTTGTCTCCAATCATGTGATTAGAGCAACCATTGTCAATAATCAAGTAATTATTATCTTCTTTGATATGAAAAGTATATACCAAAGTACCTTCAACCTTATCCTTCATCTCTCAAACACTTTCCTTCACACAAATTTCAGGGTTAGAAAAACTAGATTCTTCTTTTATAGCCAAAACAAACATTAATTATCATAAAAATCTCCATAATTAGATCCATCATCAAAAATTCCAACATCTTCTCTCACATAGTAAGATTTCTTAATCATTTTTTCTTTGTTTTCCTTATTCTTATTGTTTATAGCTCTTCTGAAACATCTTGAAGCATAATGACCTATACCACCATAGATAAAACATTTGAAAGGCCACTTACCTTGATACTTACCAATTCCTTTTTTCATCTTCCTCACAAATTTAGCCTCCAAATAATCAATATCTTCTCCATTTGAATCTTCAAACTTTTTTGATTTATCAGCTTTGAAAGTAATCTCTACTTTTTTACCTTTCTTTATTTTTCTCATTTTAAATGCAGTTAGTGTACCAATCAACTGATCTCTAGAATAATTGTCAAAATCTACAGTTTCCTTAATAGTAGATACCTTTTCACTATAACAATCTAGAAGTGATTTGATAACTTTCTTCATTAATTTAGATTCTTTAATTATTGCACCAAGGCCTCTCGTAGCACTTACAAACTCATCAAATCTCTATATGGATCCTTTAATTTTTTCTTCCTTACAAATTTTCATCATTTCAAACTATGCCTTCAAGTTTTGAAACTTTGCTTGTTTGACCTTCAGATCTCCTTCATAAATTATTTCTAGATTGTCCAAAAATTCATTAGCAGTCTTCACACTCATAACTTTTACTAATGCATTATTTGAAAGACTATTCACAATAATAAATCTTGCCTTAGCATTGATCTCATGCACCTTGATTTTTTCATTGGTACTTGGACCATTTGCAGGTGGAGTATATGTAGTTTGATAAGCCTTCTCAATCTCATATCCATGAGATACCATATATCCTTCCATCTTTGTCTTCCAGAATGCATAATCTATGCCATCAAATCTAGGACATTCCAAAGCAACCTTGTTCACCATCCCAAATCTACCTCAATCAGTTAAGCTATTCTTCAAGGAACCTTGCTCTAATACCAATTGCTGAAATGAATAAGATAATTGAGAGGGGGTGAATTAGTTGTAGCAAAGTAAACCTTCAAAACCCTCAATAGTAATCAAATCCACATGCATTCATTGAGTTCTTATTTTGTTAGTATGATCAAAAATGAAATACAGATAACAAAAACTAAAATCACAATGCCACACACAAGAGAACACTAGATTTATGTGGAAACCCAATAAGGGAAAAGCCATGATGAGAATTAGCTCACAATATAAGTAATAGAAAAATTGGTACAAAATGGATCACTGCTAGAATAGGACACACTATCCAAAAGGCTCACATCTAAGGCTCACTACCATAGAAAGAATGCATGAATATAGAAGAAGAATGTTACATAGAGAACACTTCTCAATGAAACTAGGAATCAACCACACACTTTCCCAGTCTTGCATGAATGAATTCAGATGCCTTTAACTCACCACCTTTAGGAACCCTAACACTAGAATACACAATGGTCTTCTCAAATTCACATCACATATCACTCACATCAATATCACATCTATCTTGCTTCTTAATTATTTCATGCATCAACTCACAACAACACCATACATATTGATATCAACCTCAACCTTAAAAACCTTCTCTAATGTCGACAACTAGCCATTATATATTCAAATTCAAAATAAGTTGGTAGCTACACATTCCCACAATGGATAGGAATGAAGGAAACCTACATAAACTCTTAATTAGGACCCAAATATATCCCAACACATCTCGACACACTTTCATAAGCTTGCATGTAGTGTTAAGCACAAGGTCAACCAATAGCTATGTTAAACACCATAATAATTAGGCACACACTTCCACAAATCAATGTGAAACTTCTAGCCAACATAATTCACTTGAACACAATCTAGAACAATATACAAACTACTTAAGATTCATCAAGAACTTCATCCAAGATCACATAATACAAACACTTCAACTCAAAACAACTGGTAACCCTTATTTGCATATTGATAAATGAAACTCACTATGTACTACACCAAATCAAGTAAAATCTTGAATATAAAAATATATAATTATTATAAAAACTTCACAAATAAGTACAACCTGAAGCTAAACAACAGATAAATGTAGAGAATATATATTTCTCTGAGGCCACATAAAATATCACTAAATACTAGTTCACACATTGGTGAAAATATCTCACACTATACAATGATCCAGAAACCCAAAATTTTAATATAACAATCTCTAACAACCTTGAATAACTTGTAGGATCCACATAGGCATAACATCAACAAAAAAGAAACAAAAAGCACAATAACATTTGAAGCACACTATGAACACTTGCACACCATAGTTTACCCTGTTTATCAAATTTTCTCAAAAGCACTTGGAAACCAAGTACTAGAGACATCATATCAACTTGTTACATCATTCCAACTCGTCTTTAGACTCTGCAATAAAAGATAGCTCCTTGCAATCAAAACACTTTTTCAAGATCTCAACTATACATGCACAACTTGTTTTCCTCTTTTTCACAATTTTCTCAATATCCTTAACACCTTCATCCCATAGTTGACATCAATGACAACACTAGTCAATAGACTTCCTGTTGAAATCAATGACAACACCTTCATAATTGTAACATCTACTTCTCTCTATCTCTCCTCTCTATTTATATCTACCTACCTCTCACTCCATCGCTCCCTCATTACCCCTCTTTCTCCCTTTATATGTCCCTTTATATACCTCTTCACCTTCTCTCTCCTCTCTACCTCTCTCTCACCTTCCCTCTCTACTCTCTATCTCCACTCACCCTCTCTCTCTACCTAATTATCCCTCTATCCCTCCCACCATACCTCTCTATCATTACCTACTTCTCCCTTCCTCTCTTCCTCCTCTCCTCTCTCTCCCCTTGTCTCTCTCTCACACTCTCCCTCTCCCTCTCCTTCTCTATGTACTCCTCTCTACCCTTCCCTCTTTACTCCTTATCTTTCCTCACTCCCTCTCTACCTACCTCTCACTCTAACCTCCCACATTACCTATCTCTTCCCTTCCATCTATACTTCTCGACACATCCCCTCACTCTCCATCTCTCTACCTACCTCTCCCTCTATCCCTCTCTACTTACCTCTCTTTGTCTCTAATTCTCTTTATCTCGCATCTCCATAGTCCTCTCTTTGTACCTACCTCTCTATCTCTACCTCTCCCTTCTTCCTTCCCTCTCTACTTCTGATGTAAAGAGTTAATACACAACCCCGATAGCAAAAATAATTTCTTAAAACACAAGAAATAATAAGAAATACTCATTCAAACATTGTTGCAAATAAACACAAAAATCTGCTCTCTTCTTCCAACCAAATCACAAACTTGCCTTACAAATTCATGAGAATTGATTATATAGGTCCTCAAGGGACTCAAGGGCTGCAACATGGCCCATTTAAACTCACAAAAAATATCAAAATAACATCACAAAAATAAAATAAAATCCACTCATACAATCTTCAAACCCCTCTCTTGCAATAACAAACAAAACAATGGATTGCAAACTTGCAATCAACAACTACCAATGGAAGAAAACTGTTGTAACTTAAATTTCATGCCTTCAACTTGAAGACACACTTAGGAAACCTTTAATAGAGAAGAGCCACACCCTTCTTGAGTCTCTCCACCAAATCCCCCTAAAGAAAAACTCCCCCCAAAATTTTCCTTTAAAAAAATTCTTTTATTGCTTTCCCCATTCTCCAAATTCTCCACCACTTCCTCATAGAATTAATTAAAAATTAATTTTCTACCCTCTCTTCCCAGGTACGCCATCTTATCTATGGCTGAAAATTCAAACTTCTCAAAAATAATCAATGCACAATAAAATCCATTTAAATTTCCTAGACAAAGATAGGAGTTACTATTTTAATTCTCCACTTGCAATTTTAGAAAAAGTAAGAAAAGGAAAAAATCAAGTCATGGGCATCCACCTCCAGTCCCTACTTCTTATGGGCCAATATTTTGTGTTCTAAATCCCCACTCTTCATTTCTCAATGCCTCTGCTTGAAATTTGAACAATTAAATTTAATTGTTTTAGAATTTGCTTTTTGCTTTCCACCCCACAAGTCAATTTGTGAAAGTTGCACAAGAAATTTAATTGAAAAATTAAATTATTTGAAAATAAATAATTTTTCCAACCCTCAACATGTAATCCAAGCCCAAAATTAATTTATTTCAAAATTCTTAAAAATTCTTCCACAAAATTCACCTCATGATTGCCATGGAAGCTCCTGCATCAGACACCCAAGGTAATTTGAAAATTTTCATGAGTTGAACTCATAAAAATTTATAAATCATGTGCTTTTTCTTCATCCATCTTTCTTCCTTATCCACCTAATTCTTCTTATTCTTCACCTTTCTATACCATGGTTCATCTTTCCATCCCACTTTACCATTCTCAACACCTGCACTCAAATCAACATTAACATATTTATGGAAATCAATGGATTCTATCAACATATTTTTCTCATCTAGTTCTCCTTTACCCTCTTCTTCTATGTCAACAAAATTCATGATACCTTCCTATATTTTATCTTGTAACTTATTATTTTTTCACCTTACCATCTCTCTTTCTTCACTTCCTTTTACCATTTCACCCTCACAAAAATTAGCTTCATTCTCAACATTGACAAAATATGATAAATAAACAATTACCTCTATTTTCTTCCCCTTGCTCACTATTGCAAATTTTTCTCCTTGAAAGAGGCATGCATCAAATGCAACCTCTTTCTTTTCATCATATTCTTCTATAATTCCTCCCTGAAATATTTTTTCTATTTTTCTTATCTCCTCTTTCAACAAAAGACAATCTTGTTCTTCATCATTCCCTTTGTCAAATCTAGGACTATCAAAATCCATTCTCTAAATTGCTACAACATCATCCAAAAATTCATCTACCTCTTTTTCGTGTAAATTTTCACTAACATATTTAAATGATACCTCTTTTTCTGCTGCAATATCCATCTTCTTTTCACCATTTTCCTTCACGCTATCCTCAAAGCATACTTTTGCAATATTTTCTCAATCCTGTTCAACTACATACACAACTATGAAAAACTTATTTCCTTTCTTCTTTTTCATTTAATCAAACACTTTCCATACACTCTCAAACTTCAACCTCTTAGGTATAGATTTCCTCACACTCAGTGATCTGTCTACACACAAATCACACACACACCATCACAAGTCCTGGTGCAAACTACCTCACATTGGTGCTTCTTCCTACACACTTAGGAACTCCTGCTCTGATACCACTATTGTAGAGAGTTAATACAAAACACCCACAACAAAAATAATTTCTTAAAACACAAGAAATAATAAGAAGTACTCATTCAAACATTGCTGCAAATAAACACAAAAATCTACTCTCTTCTTGCAACCAAATCATAGACTTTCATTACAAATTCATGAGAATTGATTACATCAGTCCTCAAGGGAATCAAGGGCTGAAACATGGTCCATTTAAACTCACAAAAAAAAAAAATCTGCTCATACAATCTTCAAACCCCTCTCCTGCAATGACGCACAAAACAATGGATTGCAAACTTGCAATCAACAACTACCAATGGAAGAAAACTGTTGTAACTTCACTTTCATGCCTTCAACCTGAAAAAAAACTCAAGAAACCTCTCCTCGAGAAGATCCATGCCCTTCTTGAGTCTCTCCACCAAATCCCCTTGAAAAAAAACTCCCCCCAAAAATTTTCCTTTAAAAATATTCTTTTCTTGCTTTCCCCATTCTCCAGATTCTCCACCACTTCCTCATAGAATTAATTAAAAATTAATTTTCTACCTTCTCTTTTAAGGTACACCATCTTCTCTGTGGCTGCAAATTCAAACTTCTCAAAAATAATTAATGCACAATAAAATCCATTTAAACTGCCTAGACAAAGATAGGAGTTGCTACTTTAATTCTCCACTTGCAATTTTAGAAAAAGTAAGAAAAGGAAAAAATCAAGTCATGGGCATCCACCTACAATCCCTAATTTTTAGGGGTCAATATTTTTTCCTTTAAATCCCCACTCTTCATTTCTCAATGCCTCTTCTTAAAATTTGAACAATTAAATTTAATTGTTTTAGAATTTTCTTTTTGCTTTCCACCTCGCAAGTCAATTTGTCAAAGTTGCACAAGAAATTTAATTGAAAAATTAAATTATTTGAAAATAAATAATTTTCCAACCCTCAACATGTAATCCAAGCCCAAAATTAATTTATTTCAAAATTCCAAAAAATGCTTCCACAAAATTCACCTCTCGATTGCCATGGATGCTCTTGCATCAGACACCCAAGGTAATTTGAAAATTTTCATGAGTTGAACTCATAAAAATATATAAATCATGTGCTTGTTCTTCATCCATATTTCTTCCTTATCCACCTGATTCTTCTTCTTCTTCACCTTGATATACCATGGTTCATACTTCCATCCCACTTTACCATTCTCAACACCTACACTCAAATCAACATTAACATATTTATGGAAATCAATGAATTCTTTTTGCATATTTTTCTCACCTAGTTATCCTTCACCCTCTTCTTCGATGTCAACAAAATTCATCATACCTTGCTGTATTTTATCTTGTAACTTATTATTGTTGCACCTTACCATCTTTCTTTCTTCACTTCCTTTTACCATTTCATCCTCACAAAAATTAGCTTCATTCTCAACATTGACAAAATTTGATAAATAAACAATTACTTCTATTTTGTTCACCTTCCTCATTGCTGCAAAATTTTCTGCTTCAAAGAGGCATGCATTAGTTGCAACCTCTTTATTTTCATCATATTCTTCAATAATTCCTCCCTGAAATAATTTTTCTATTTTTCTTATCTCCTCTTTCAACAGAGGACTATCTTCTTCTTCATCATTCCCTTTGTCAAATCTAGAACTATCAAAATCCATTCTTTGAATTGCTACAACATCATCCAAAAATTCATCTACCTCTTTTGCATGTAAATTTTCACTAACATATTTAAATGATGCCTCTTTTTGTGCTGCAACATCCATCTTCTTTTCACCATTTTCCTTCACACTATCCTCAAAGCATACTTATGCAATATTTTCTCCATCCTATTCACCTACATACACAACTATGAAAAAATTATTTCCTTTCTTCTTTGTCATTTAATCAAACACTTGCCACACACTCTCAAACTTCAACCTCTTAGGTATAAACTGCCTCACACTCGGTGATCTATCTATACACAAATCACACACACACCACCACAAGTCCTGGTGCAAATTGCCTCACAACGGCGGTTATGCCTACACACTCAGGAACTCCTACTTTGATACCACTGTTGTAGAGAGTTAATACACAACCCCCACAACAAAAATACTTTCTTAAAACACAAGAAATAATAAGAAATACTCATTCAAACATTGCTGCAAATAAACACAAAAAAATTCTCTCTTCTTGCAACCAAATCACAAACTTGCATTACAAATTCATGAGAAATGACTACATCAGTCCTCAAGGGACTCAAGGGCTGAAACATGGCCCATTTAAACTCACAAAAAATAGAAAAATAACATCAACAACAACAAAATAAATTTGATCATAAAATCTTCAAACCCCTCTTTTGCAATAACACACAAAACAATGGATTGCAAACTTGCAATCAACAACTACCAATGGAAGAAAACTGTTGTAATTTCACTTTCATGCCTTCAACTTGAAAACACTCTGGAAACCTTTCCTAGAGAATATCCATGCCCTTCTTGAGTCTCTCCACCAAATATCCCTAAAAAAACCTCACCCCCAAAAATTTTCCTTCAATTTTTTTTTTCTTGCTTTCCCCATTCTCCAGATTCTCCACCACTTCCTCATAGAATTAATTAAAAATTATTTTTCTACCCTCTCTTCCCTGGTACTCCATCTTCTCTGTGGCTACAAATTCAAAATTCTCAAAAATAATTAATGCACAATAAAATCCATTTGAACTATCTAGACAAAGGTAGGAGTTGCTACTTTAATTCTCCACTTGCAATTTTAGAAAAAGTAAGAAAAGGAAAAAATCAAGTCATAGGCATCCACCTCCAGTCCCTAATTTTTAGGGGTCAATATTTTGTGCTTTAAATCCCCACTCTTCATTTCTCAATGCCTCTACTTGAAATTTGAATAATTAAATTTAATTGTTTTAGAATTTGCTTTTTGCTTTCCACCCCACAAGACAATTTGTCAAAGTTGCGCAAGAAATTTAATTGAAAAATTAAATTATTTGAAAATAAATAATTTTCCAACCCTCAACATGTAATCCAAGCCCAAAATTAATTTATTTCAAAATTCTAATTTTTTTTTCCACAAAATTCACCTCAGGATTGCCATGGATACTCCTTGTGTCGCCAAAAATTGGACCCACTACTTGACATGAGATTAAATGGACTTAATGCAAGGCCCTAATCTAGTGTTGTGAGGAATTTTATGTGTCCACACTAGGTCTTGGACCCTCTCAAATCAAATAACATGTGCTTATTCATGTCTTGTAAAGGTGTTGTAAAGTCTTTCATGCTTTTCTAGACTTAATTAACCCATTTCTTCCTAAATCCAATATTATAATAACATTATTTCATAAATCTAGAAGGATCTTAACATAAACTTAATGATAAACTAGTGTTGTAATGTGATTTACACATTCACATTGGTTCTTATGATTTTATAGGCTATGTGGACCTAATCTTAGTATTGTAAAGTGAATTTAATTACACTTTCACATTGATTTACGTGTCCCAAGCCCTATTCCACTTTCACATCACCACTAACATGTCCTATTTTACCCATATTGTGCATCCTGAGGCTTTAATTGATCAAACACCTAACAAGGTATCATTTTAAACCTTATTTCCTATCTCCTTAGCTTCATAGGTGTCAGAATGGCCCCTTGGGACCCATTCTCTAGCCATGGTGAATGAGTCCCATCCAGGTGGGACCCATTCGCCATGTGTGGTGAATGAGTCCTATCTGGCCCTCATTTTGATCCTTGAGTAGGAAAAAGTGAAATTTAAAGTTTATTTTCACTTCATGTTGGCCTGTGATGTATATCGGGTACTAAGGAATAGTTGACTATAAATAAGTGTTTTCATCCTCATTTTAGAAATATTATCTTACCTCATTATTATACTTCTCATTATCAATTTATCATCCATCTTCTATTACAAGTCAAGCAATTTGAGGTTTCTCCATTAGAGATCTTCAAGTTAGCATTCTAAAACATCCAAGGGCTGAATTTACATGTATTGTTGAAGACATCCAAGATAAATCATCATTTGCAAGGTAATATATTCCATTTTGCATGCTTCATTCCTTTATTTCATCATTTTGGTTTAATTACCTAAACGGGGTTTGACCAAGGCAAACCCCCATGCCTTAACAATCAACAATTTCTCTTCTTGTGTTATTTGTATGCAAATTTAGGTCCTTTGGAAGCTTGAGAATCATTGAAGATTGCATTCCAAATTCATCGAAGTCATCCTCCTATCATTCAAGTCAAATCATCAACAAAAAGTTACTTTCAGACCTGAATATGGCAATTTCAGAAGCAAATACTTGTAGGAGATAGAAATACAGATCTAACTCCACATAATCTTCCTCTAATTTTCTAGATTCCTGTAGGTGGACTAATTCACCACCGATGGTGAATGAGTCCCACTTGAAATATGAAAATTTGCATTTTGTTAGAAATCAACTCCCGACTGTCAGAAATCAGTTCCTCACACTTTTTCAATAGTAAGAGGACTGATTCGCCACCCTTAGCAAATGAGTCCCACTATGAAAAATCAGAAAATTTCATTAGCATTCTAGACACTCCAGAAAGCTCATACAATATCTAGGTGCACTCAGACTTGACCCTATACCTTATGTTCTGCATATTTCTTTCAGTTTCTTCATCTTTCATAGTTGTTTGCATATCATAGTGTGTTTTCAAACATAGCTTAAATTGCACTTTAACATTCATTTTAGACCATTTCAATTAGACAATTGAATTTTTCTTATTTTATTTACATCATATTACATTGCATACATCCTAATTTGAATGTGCATAAGCATTTTAGAACCCCTAATCTCTCTCTTTCTAGGTGGAAAACCCTAAGAAGAGAGCTAGCATTTCGGGTTCCTAAAATCTATGTCACACTCTTGCATCAACTTATCTCTATATCCCCTCTCTACCTACCTTTCACTCCATCCATCCCCATTTCCCTATCTTTCTCCCTTTATATCTCTCTATATCTCTCTTCTCTATCTGATCTACTTCTCTCTATCTCTGCTAACCCTCTCTATCTATATAGGTAAAGAGGAAGATATAGGGAAATGGAGAGAATAAATATATAGATAATGAGAGGTAAAGGGAGAGATAAAAATATAGAGATATGGTGAGTTAGATATAAAGAGACATACATGGTGAGATAAAGTGATAAAGATAAATAGAGATGGAGAGGGAGATAAAGGAGTAGAAAGTCGGCGATCATCGAGGATCGTCGAAAAGATCTCGTCGAACAATCAAATCCGAAGAAATCGTCAGGTCAGCGGCTCTATCGGCGTCGATCCTCTCAAAATCGAGAAAGGAAGATAAATCGAAAATTATCGAGGAATCGAGCGTCGAGAATAAAAATCACTCGAAAAGTCCGTCGAGATCGATCGAGGTGGAATAAAGCGAAAATAAAGGTACGTCGGATCGTCATCGAAGATCCGTCGGATTATAAAAAAAGTCAGAAGATCAGATTGAATGAATGAGAGGGGAAGCCGGGAAGCTAACTAAATAGATAGAGGAGAGAGGAAAAGAGAGAGATATGTTCTCCTAGTTCAACTTGGGAAAAGGTGCATATAGGATCAAAGACAACAAGGAGGCCTTCTATGATGATTTATGCAAAAAATTTACTCTCCTTAGTAGAAAATCTAAATGTTTAATTATTTATTACTTCTTTAATATTTCAAGTCATTTAGGATGATTGTGTAGAAAAACATAAAAATAGACAAGTTGTATGCAAAATTATGAGATTTGAAATTTTAAAAATTAAGGAGGAACCTAAAATAATTATAATTAATTTTTTGTGCACAAGCTATCAAAATTATCTTATCCATTGTGTAGATCTTGGTCAGCCCACAATACTATGTTCCATTTTTTGGCCAAATTAGGACATTAATATTAGCATTTTTTTATAAAATTTTACTATATGAAACCTATAGCAACTAAACCATTAATATTTTGGAGAGGATGTGAACTAGTGATTTGTGAGGATTTGTGTGTAGATTCTTAATATAGTTTTTTTTTTTAAATAGAAATAAATTGTAATTTTTTTTCGTAACTTTTAATAACTTATTTTTAGTAATTTTTTTTAAAAAAATGATGTTTATGTTGTCATGAATACCTTTTTTATTCAAAGGATTTTTTTTTTAAGCAAAAGGAATGGAAGCCTATATATATATTAATATAAAAGTTTACATAATACATATAATCCTTTGCTCAACAAAATATGATAATATGCTGATAATAAATCAAAATTCAGCTTGAAATATCCATGTCTATTCCTATAACTAACTCCCAAATACCAACTACTAAAAAGCCAACCTACATACATTTCATCTCCCTTATTCTTACTACTGATTAAAACCATTCATATTCAAACTACTTCATATATCCTTATGAAAACAAAACTACCAAGCCTGCTTCTACACAAACTATTGTGCCAAAAAACCTCCATAGATTGAATTCTCATCTTGAAAATCCAAATTCCTAGTAAGCTAAAAACCTCTTTCAAATATGCTTCTTTGACCAATAGAATAGCTAGGATACTGCAATGGACGACCCATCTTAACTATGGAAGGATTAAAACTCACTTGCAAACTATTTGATGTGGAACCATTTGAAGAAGACTGAGGTGGATGAAGATTTTGTGGTGGAGAAGGAACTTGAAGCTACAAACCCAAGTGTAATCTAGAAATTGAGACTGACGGTACATGCACTCTTAAGAAATTAAGTGCATAATACTTTTCTATCAAGTTAACATCCATTACCGTACACAACCAGCGCCTATTCTTCCTGAGTGCCCTTAAGAGAAAATTTTCATTCTTGTGGTGAATGGCTAATCTGAAAGCATCATAAACTTCTTCATAACCCTGTTGAGATTTCAAAAAATCTCTAGGGAACAACCCACCAATGTAACCATCTCCAGTAAAAAGATTATAAGTTTGTATTTCTTTTAGAATAGAATTGTCCATCACAAATTTAAATTTTACATATTTCTTGACCAATTCTTCAACTTCAGTTAGAGACTAAATCATGTCCAATGCATTGGACAAGAAGATTGAAATCACCTGAGAGGGGAAGAGAAAACAATGAACTCTTGGACTGGTGACATCAGTCCCTAGTACCGTCTAAATGCATTCTTCAACCCTCACACTATCCATGTTGAACATAAGCTTGGGAGAGTCTTGAGACAAATATCCTTCAAAAGGCCTCTCCCATGGTTTGACTAGTAGAAAAAACCTGAAATTCCACAGGAAGATGGCCATTTCACACCTTTCTACACTAGTAGAGATCGATAAAGAAGAGAACACATAGAGAGCTTAACAAAACCTTCAGTTTGCAAACACTTGATGAAAGAAAATTTTCCCTGTATCTATTCTTAAAGGCCACATATACATGTGGAATAATGATGGGAAGGAGTGTGTAAAAATAAAACTTTAATATCTGGCTCTCCATAGATGATTGTTCGTGTGAAAATATTATTCAAGCAGTTGAGAGAAAATGAAGCACCTCAAAGATTAAATGCTATGTACCTGCAACAAAAAAAACTTTAGGAAAATAAAATATATTGTTGAAATTCTCGGGTTGACAACTTCGTATGATTTATAGTATCAACAAAGGAACAGATGAAGTCCTTCGAGCTTAATTGTACTCCAACTGAGCACAAAACAAATCATTACTCATAGAGCTCAGATATAGATTTTTAACATCAATATTTAATGCAAGGATATTTTTTCATAATTTTTTGTTGTATAGTTTTTTTTTTATTAATTTTTGAAGTCAAAATAATTATAACTTGTACATAGGTGTATGTCATCATGAATAACTTGTTTTGTATGTATTCAATTTTTTTTTCTCAACATCAATACCTAGTGCACACATAATTTTTTAGAAATTTTTCTTTATTTTTCTATTTTTACACGTGTGAAACAAATACCTTGACGTTTAGTGAAAAACCGACATTCACAAGAAAAAAATAATAATATAATAATACAATTAAAAATATTTAACATTATACTTTTTGGAATGCTTATAATAAGAGCTACATACTTACAAACCATATTTTATAAATGATTTTATTTAATCCCTCAAAAGGTAAAGAAAAAGTGCTTTTTTGACAACATTTTGATAGGTGAAGAGAGACTCATTGTAAAAAGATTAAGACTAGAGGGTTTCTATCAGGGGTTGATCTAGGAGATCTTATCTAACCATCTTCAAAACCTTATGTAAAGCATCTAATTAATTTTAACCAAATACTACTCTTCCATATATTTTTTTTTCAAGTATTCATTCACAAGTACACTCGGGAACTTCTATCCATACAGGATAGATATATCATCTGTTCATACAGAAGAGGAATTCACTTCATCTATTCATATGGAATAGGAATACATCTATTCATATAATCGGAATAGGCATCCGCCTAAACGAGGCAGGCATCTATCATCTAATAGGTATGTGCTCTGGCCAGAGTCTTGAACTCATCGGGATCATCTGGATCCTGAGTCGCTTCCCTGATGACCACACTTTCTACTAAAAGTGCACCGAGGTTGTCGTCCTCAGGGGTATGTAAAATTGTAATTCTAAACTTGAAACCCGCCTCAGAATTTGGCCTAAGGGCCTCGGGGAATCAAGCAATCCATGCGGGATTCTTCCGAGTATAGTTGCATGTATTTTGTTGATTATCTCTTATAACTAGTTATGTGATCTCTTTAACCCTAAACCCCATTCCCGAACGCCTGAGTACTGGGAGCATCCTTCGCTTCCCAGACTGCCTACATACCCTGCTTCCAAACGGGATCAAGGCGTAAAATATGTAGTTCTGTTTTCTAGGCTATGTTTATGTGAACTGTTATAAAGCGGGTACGCAACCCTTTCTAGGGTTTTTATTTCCCCTAGACAGTTCCTCTGCGGTTGCTACCCACGATGGGAAGCATGGATAATAAATGATCGCCTTGACCATTTATTGTTTATCTAATAACATTCATCTAACCCTACTCCCTAATG
Source organism: Sequoia sempervirens (assembly GCA_007258455.2). Lineage (NCBI taxonomy): Eukaryota > Viridiplantae > Streptophyta > Pinopsida > Cupressales > Cupressaceae > Sequoia > Sequoia sempervirens. Next base: position 133,692,667 of record VDFB02049217.1, on the reverse strand, counting down.
ATGTTCGTCTCCCTTGACCCGTTTAAATGATTTCCTAATAATTTATCCATAGGATTATATCTTTGAGTTAGAATTACATTTGCACCATTGAAAATTCCTAAGTTACAATTTTCTAGGTTGTCACTAGCGGATTTGCTTCATTTTTGTTTTATCTTTTTAGATTACCGATCCAAAGGGGATTTCCCTTCCTTTGGATTTTAATCAACCCATGCTCCTTATTTCTCCCCGGCGATTTATAGGGACGATGCCACAGACGCCGTTATTGCAGCTGTGTTAGGCTATAGATGCAGTAGCTCAAGCGCGATGGCATTACCCGTAAACGTGAGCCAGAGGCATCGTTAATACCGAACGCTGTTGGTTTTGTTTTCCTTTCTTTTCTTAGGTTTTCAAGCTATATCTAGCATAATTAAATCTTTATAAAAAAAAAACTCATAAAATCTGGAATACATAACGATGTTAGTAAAATTCATTATAGCATAATTCCCTAGATATGAATTGTTCAAGAATAAATTCCAAATCTAAGAATAGTTAAGTATCATGATAGAAAAATAAGTACCACATATGGAGCATCCTATATTATCGAATAAAATCTCAACAATATCCATTCATATGAAGTATTCCCGAATAACCTCTTTAAAGTGAGTATTAAAATTAGTTACACATAATTTCATTTGATCTCCATATTGGGAGCAATAAATCATGCAAGCTAATAACTCTTATTTAAATAATACAATATTGAATGAATGATCTCAGTTATCACTTTCTATACTCATAAAAATATACCCAAAATTTGGTACAATCTTTAGAGATGACGACTTTATTAAAATCATGCTATAATCATGTAGTGATACTGACAATACACATAACTTACATCGTTTCTTAATCCAACAACACTCGCAAAATTATTTACAATTTAATATTTTATTATTAGTAAATATATATATATATATATATATATATATATATATATATAACTTTGAACCACAAGAAAATTACCAAAATATTATAATTATGTACATTCACTTTATTCCCTAAACTCCACTTTTATTTACTTATTTATTTTCTTCTTAATTTTGAACTACTTGAAAACTATATTTTATTTTTTTCATTTATTATACAGTTTTGTTTTAAAATAAAATCATATATAAAACTAATCTATAACATACCTTAGATATTCCTTAGAACTTAGGGAATCTCCTTTTTGTTTCTTAGTGTATTCTTTATTTCAACTAATAAATTTTTTTTCTAAGGGAATTAGAATATATTCCAGATTCCTTAATTGAAGGAATACATTCTATCTTTTTTGTTGTTAAGGAAACATGAAACTAGACTTAATTCGAAGTCTTTTAAAATTTGAAGTGACTTCTTAAAAGGAGGTTGAATCTTCCAACGTCCACAAGTTAGTGTTAGACTCGTAAACATAAAGATAAGGATAGCCATTTTAGTTTTCAATTGAATTCCATGCGCATTTATATTTGAGCACTATGTTAAAGTAGTTTGAGAGGTTATCGTAAGCTAAAGATTTTCTTTTAAGGATACTATTCAAATTACTGTGAACTATACAGTTTATTTATATACCAGCATAATGTTGAAGGTTTATCCATTACACCGTAAACATAGAGTAATTAATACACGTTTGATCGTCTTATGCACATTTAAGATAAGAGGGAGTTACAGTGACAGTAACCTATATGCATCGGTTTACACATTTAAACAGACTAGTATGTTTTCTCTTGATTCCAATGAAGAGATAGAACACACCGCCTGTCTCCATGGAATAAAACATGCAGAATAAATTAAACTCACACTTATCATTTCTTTTTCAAAACAACAACTCCAACTTATTCAGGTTTATGCCAGTAACAGGATATTTGGAACATTGACTTTGTAATTGATGCCAACAGTAGAGCGGTTGAAACATTGACTCTATAGTCAACACCCATACCCCAGTATATCAACTAAAAGACCACAATTCTTCTAGCTTATATTACAGATCACCTTTATCTATCTCAGTGAAATCTGTATAAATATGTGTACAGTGGCCCAAGGAAATCCAGCCAAAAATAAATAAATAAATACATCTGCAAGCTACATCATGGCATTTTTCACTTATTCCCATAGACTTAAATTGAACTAAGCAGACAATTTGTATTTTTGTGGATAAGTACTTGAATTAGAAGTTCGTTGTCCTATGTATTATCAATGCACTCTATTGGAAATTTATAGGTGACTGTCTATTTGATAAGATACAAGGCTGAATTCTTTTTATAGCACTTTAAAATAGGAAGGTTCGATTGTATAGAATGGTATCACATTGTATGCAACTGTAAATCAACCAGCAAAATCTACACATATTTATGGCCTACACAAGTTTACAAGATCTTACTTGTTTAATCTATGCATATATTTGACAGAGATAGTGGGAGATCAAATATGTTGAAACCAAAATGGGTGGCTAAGTTGCCTACTTGATGAAGCTTATCTGTGATACAGATCCAAGAGGTGGGGCTATGAGTGACACGCCTGGGTTACTCCAAATGCTTTTCCTCAAACTCTAAAAAAATGCTTCACACTTACAGTCAGGCTTCTGGAATCACTTCAAGAATGAAGGACGCTGAGAAGGAAGACTGTCTTTTCTCCCAAATAAGGCAAAAAGATAAACAAAAAGAACATAAGACTGGAGCGCCTTCCCAACATAGTTTTGTCCCTTAGATTTATAGGTAAAATTGTATTAAATTATTTCCAAACTGTAGTTCGAAGTTAGCTCCAAAATTTATTATGGCAGTTGAATAAAAATCCAACGTGAGAAACATGGGTGTGGTGAGGTGATCATAAGTCTATTTTGGGCAGCTGTGGATGGCGTAATGCCCCCTTTGCAGTGGGTCTATGCTGGTAGAAATTTAATTCATAGGTCTACGCTTTTACTCCCATAGTTGGTGAATCCAATTTGTTTTCCATTCAAAGATATTTGTTAGGTTTATTCCTTGTCATTAATAAATTGCTAGGTCCAATTGGTAGATATTTTAGGAAACGTGGAATAATGAATATCAAAACATGTTCATGAATTTATCTTCAGTATTAAATTCTATCCAAATATGCAGTTGAAGAAGAGCCGACACTTTAGATGAATCCTCATGCTTAAATCATTAGTTTTTCTAAAAATATGTGATTTCAAGAAAAAAATAGGATATCCTAAGTTTTAGACCCATTATTGTAGGAAGAACCATCTCTAAATGACCTTTCTAATGCTTGTAAAAAATAAATATTTTGATAAGTAATGTAAAATTGATGCCCATTTTGTTTGCTAGCTTGGCTTTTCAAAATGATATCCATTTTTATCTTCAAATGGATATCATTTTTATTTTCAAAATGAGATCACTTTTATTTTTTCAAAATGATGTTATCCATTTTAAGAACATAAAAAACTAAATAAAATACTTTAGAGGAAATGAATATTCAGTCAAAACAGATATCCATTTTTTTCAAACAAATATTTATTTTTCTTTTTTCAAAATGGATATCTATTTTTCTTGCAAAATTGATATTGAGTTTGAAAATATAAATTGACAAAAATAATTTTGGGAACAAATATTGATGTTGGAACATGTTTGTCATTGCACCAAAAGATTGACCTATTAATGCAGAATACAAATGTCAGAGATAAATGGATCTGTGAGAAGTAATTAGTCCATGTCATGGATCCAAGGGGGATGCTAGTTAGCAATTAGTCCAAAAATCCTGCCTCAGTGTCACTCGAGGGGATTCAAAATGATGACCACAACTCATATATCATTTCTTGGAACATGTTTGTCATTGCACCAAAAGATTGACTTGTTAACGCATGATACATACACTAGAGATAAAAATGATCCATGGGAGGTGGTTAGTCCATCTCACAAATCTAAAGGGAGATGCTAACAATTAGTCCAACAATCCATTACTAATGGGTATTTGTTTTGGTTTCGTATACTAAACCAAAGTCAAATTTTATCCAACCATACAAAAAGTCAACCTTATGTTTTGTGATTTTGGCAAAGTGAAAACATCTTATTGTAACTTTTTGAACCATCATGATCCTACACATGCCCATTCAAAAAAGTTTTCCAATATTTTTCTTCCACAATTGAGGAAGCTTTAGAAAGTATGGAGTCATCCACAAACTATTGATGAGAATAGGGAGGTAAAGAAGAATATTTCACTTGTTGAAAGAATCTACTATGAATCATTCTATAATGTTTTCTTATAAGAACTTTAACAACAATAATAAAAAGATAAGGGGAGAGAGGATCACCTTGTCTTAGGCCTCTACCACATCAGAAAATTCCCTTTGGGATACCATTCACTATAACGAAGTACTTAGACATTGTCACATATTCTTTAATCATTTTAAGGATCCTCTCTTTGAATCTAAACTTTTGAAGAACATCAAGAAGAAAAGTCCAAGACACTCTATCATAGGCTTTAGAAATATCTAGTTTTACAATAATGCCCAATGTTTTATTGTTCTCCATAGAGTGGACAATTTTATGAGTCATGAGAACATCTAAATTTTATCGTCCTATGACAAAGCCCTTTTGAATTTGAGAAATAAGGAGATGAAGAAAAGGTTTAATTCTATTAACACGGAATTTAGAGAATATTTTATAGATTTTGTTACATAAAATTATTGGTATAAAATCTATTAGCTATGTCTTCCTTCTTTGACACCATATGATAAAGTGGTATTGAGTTGTTTAAAAAATCTACCAGTCTCAAAGAAATATCTAAAAATATAGAAAAAATAACTTGACAAATAATCTCCCAAAAATATTGAAAGGAGGAAAAATATCATGTCTCGAGGCCTTATAGGAAATAAAGGAGAAAAATAATCCTCACTTCTTCAAGGCCTATATTTATTTTCCAAGGGAATTATCTATACTAGAGGGAAGTACAGATGCATTTGATTCATATTTTTTCTCAAGTTACACTTTCTTTCTCCAAATTTTCTCCATTTCCTTCTTTACTTCAGTAGGATCAATTTTCTTTACAATCTCATTCCTTTATCTAGGATCAATCTACCTTCCATTTTTACTTTTGCAAAATCTTGAAATGTGTCTAGGTTTGTTGCAATTGTAGCATACAATATTTTCTAACCAAATTTACTTTTATTCAATCTTGATCTACATTGGTTAGCCTTATGTCCAAATACATTACATGTATAACAGTAACAATGGAAATATTGAAGCATTATACTAGTATTAAACCTATTTATCATTTAACTTCTACACTCAACAACTCTATGTCAAAATTTCTTGCATGAAAAAAATTGTCTAGAAAAGGATATAACATTTTGATTCATTCTACTTCTACATTATAATGCCTTATGTCAAAATTTATTGCATGAAAATAAAATACCATTAAAATATGCATACCTTTATGCATTAGGTTGTCTAATAGGAGGTATTCCAATATTTCCTCTTTTATTTCTGAATTGTTTGTCATTACCTTGATTATTCCTTTGATTTCCACCCTTGTTAAGTGTCTAATTTTCCTTTGATATTTCTCCTTCTTCGAGTCACAATCCACCTTTGTAATTAAAATATTTTATTCCAACAATTAGTTCATCAAGCATTGTAGTACTTGTTTTGAATTTTCCCTCATGAGCTCTTGCTTTCTTCAGATTTGATCTTAGGGTTACTACATATTTTTAAAGTCTTGTCCATTCATTGGTCTTGTTCTGTATAGATGCATTTAGATAGTACTCATTTTTCTTTCTTTTCTTCCACTTGCACTTTCAGTCCAGTGATATCTTGATTTTCCTTCTTCAATTTTTCGTTGACTTCTCTATGTATTTCTCTAAACTTCTTGATTTTTTCTCTCAAAATTTTGATACATTCATTTGCTTCCTCTAGGATTTCCTTTAGATTTTTTTTTTCACCTTCAACTTTGTCAAGATATTCAAGAGTTCCTTTAATTTCTTCTTTTTCAAACATGCAGTCATCTTCTACATATTCAATTGTAGGAATTTCATCTAGAGGAATAGAACACCTTTTATTGGCTGTGTGTTCAAATTCCAAGATCTTCCTCAAGTTGTTAGGCTTCTTAGAAGGAACCAAGCTTTGATACCAATTGTTGAAAACCCAAAATACTTCCTTGTGCTGAATTCAGTTCCTTTGAAGCTATGAACATAAAACATTACTGATCTTAGTAGTCACTCAATATTCACAACAATTCTACACTTATTCTGATCTCACACATCTAAATTCACATGTTCACACAATGTCAGATATTTTCACATCATATCATATCATATCATGTACATCATCTATATATTCTACCACACTAAAAAATCTCACATATATACCCAATTACATCCACATACATCAATTAGGTTGACCTAATTAGATGCAGCCCTATTTAATTCAAAAGGGCTTTGTCGATTCTACACATGATTCAAAAATATCTTCGCACTCAACCCAAGCATGCAATACTTATCCTAAGTATGCATGGACCTAAAATAGGTCCTACTAACATCCACAATACATACTTATCTTTTAAAACATATAACATGTATTAGGTCGGCCAAGAATTATACCTAATCACAAAATAAGCCAACTAATTACACACAAATGATTCATATGATCATATAAGCACACGCCATCTAAAATATATATAGTAATGAAATATGTGAGAAATATCCCAAAATTTCTAAGACTAATTCTCAACACTAGAGAAATGCGGACCATATTATAGCTGTCCAATCACACTGTATAAGCCAAAATTGAATGTCAAACTTGTGTCATTTGTAACTTTCAACTTGCTTAACTAAAATAGCTAAGATATTGATCATAGATGCATATAATAATAAGGAATAACATATTATAGCCTCTTGAGCATATCTTGTTGCACAAGCAATTTTAGACCAAAATGTTAGATTAAATTGTATCAATTCTATTTATTGTATTAGATAAAACTATCAACAATTAATGTTGGCATCAATGACAACACATTAAGGGGTTTCTTCTTCATTATTTCAATATGAAGATGGTATATATGTGTGTTGATTTGATGGAGGATGATTATATGAAGTGTTTATGATGTGAATTATAATGTGAAGTGATAAATTGTGAAGTTTAGTATGAGCCTTAATGACTAAGACTACTGGAAGTAGTGAGCAGAAGGTGTCTACATTCTACTAAGAGAGTACAAATATTCTGGTGAAGTAATGGTAGAACTTTTTTGTTTCTTTGAGATGGTTTTCTTATTGTAACAATATTCTTTCTTCTTCCTTCTATTTTGGTAGTGAGCCATTGTTAGTGAGCCCTTCTTTCTTTTGGATAGTGAGCCCTTTGATAGTGAGCCTATTGTATTTGGTGTTGCAATTAATTTATATTGTGAGATAATCCTCACTATGGTTTTTCTACATAAATTTAGTGTTCTCCTATGTTTGGATGTGTTTTCATTATTTTTCCTCATGTTTATGTTGTAAAGATGATTGTTGTTGCACCAAAAGATTGACCTATTAATGCTTGATACAACCACCAAAGTTAATGAATCCATGAGAGGCAATTAAGCCATGTCATGAAATTGAGCACTGTGTTTCACAAAAAAGGAGACCAAGGCAGTACACCTTGCAACAATCCCCATTCTAACTCATGACCTAGGCTCTAATACCAATTATTGCAAAGAAAGTTGTCGTTGCACCAAAAGATCAACCTGTTAATGCCTAGTACAACTGCTAGAGTTGATGAATCCATGAGAGGTGGTTAAGCCATGTCAAGAACCTAAGCACTATGCTACACAACACAAAGAGACCAAGGGAACACACCTTGCAACAATTTATGTTATGCTAATATATGATAAGGGTTTTATTGTTGTTAAGGGTTTAAGGATTAATGCAGATTTGATTGTTAATGAAGGTTTGATGTTTTGATGTATAATTGATTCACCCCCCTCTTAGTTGTCTTGTTCAATCAACTATTGGTATCAAAGAAAGGTTCCTTGGAAGAAATATTAACCAATTGAGGTAGATCTATGATGGCGCATAAGAAGGAAGCTCCTCTATTTGATGGATTTGATTATGCATTCTATAAAACTAGGATGGAAGTTTTCCTTATTTCTCTAGGTTTTCGAGTTTGGAAGTCTATTGAAACTAGATATAAAATGCCTATAAATGTTCTAAGTATTGAT
>VDFB02049217.1:133525165-133684398 GCA_007258455.2 Sequoia sempervirens | reverse complement strand
TTGCCACCAAAATGAGAAAACCAAAACACATAAGGGATCTATGGATTTGGGGTCAGTATGTTCTTTGTTGTAATGTTGTTAGAGAGCTTGGAACTATTATCATCCCCCAAATACATAGAATGGGAAGGACACAGAGAGACTAAAAACAAATAAAAATATTTTGGGTGAACATGGAAGAGACATAGAGTGTCTCAATGCTTTGCATCGTCCCCAAAGGGAAAAACACAAGCCAAATAGACAAGCAAAAAAGGTAAAAGAAAAGGGGCCTTTTGGTTCAACATGAAAGAGACATGGATGTCTCAATGCCTTGCGTCATCCCCAAAAGGAAAAACACAAGCCAAAAAGACAAAAGGACTAGAAAAAGAAAAGGTATTTTGGGTCAACATGAAAGAGACATGAATGTCTCGATGCCTTGCATCATCCCCAAAATGAATAGACAAAAGACAAAAAGGCGAAAGCAAGGCATGACATAGAGAAGAATTAAGGTACAAAAAGAGGAATGTCACAAAGAGGGATAAAATCAAACAGAACATCATGGGGGCTCACATTATGCACATGAAAACACACAAAAGAAAAATAAAAGTGTAAAATACTAGTAAGGAAAATGCAAGTCAACCATCAAGAAAGTCATTTGCCTCCCAGTCATGTTCATTATATAGCGAGGACAAGAAACTGGATAAAGGGACAAGAGAAAGTGACAAACTAGGAGAGGTACTAGGTTCATTACTCTGTATGGAAGAGGAAAACAACATGTTTAAGTCATTATGCACCTCTTTGTCAATTTCAGCAATCTCTTCATCATCATCCAAATTAATCACAATAGGAGGATGAATGATAATGTCCAATGAAGAGTGTAACTCTTGTTGTGATTGTTGTATTGGATCATTTTGTTTTGGTTGGGGAGGAGGGTCATCATGCATTGTGTCATTCAATTTTGGATTTTTTATTTTTTGTACTTAATTCATCATGTAACTTGTGAGCAAGGGAACAATGTCTACGTCTATGTTCTCTAGAACCTCTATTTCTTTCAGTTTTATTTTTGAGTTGCATTTGTAAAGGAACGGGTTTATCAACCATGGGTTGATTTTCTTCCCTAAGGGGAGGAATAGAAGGAACCATGGAAGGTTGGTCATCCACTTTTTCTTTTCCTTTGTAAACTTGTTTTATTCAAGGATGCATGGTGGATTTTCTTTCAGTGTCTTTGAGTTGTTTAGATGAGGTAGGGGAAGTTTTTGGTGTTGGTTGATCTGGGTTGTTTGGTTCTTGTTCAGGTTGAAGCATGGTTTTGTTTGGGATGGGAGTGTTGGAAGTAGATGGGGACATGTCGCAAAGAGACATTTCTACTATTTTCTTTACTTTTATTTTTTGGTAATCTATGAAAAAGAAGTCTTGTCATGGCATTATTGGTTCCTTGGGATCTGGCCAAAAGGCTTCTAAGGAAAAGTTTCCTTTGGAAGACAAGGGGTTAAAGCCGCTATGGTGGATAGTGAATATTTCATTGTCAAATGGAAAATTTAAGAATTTATGTATAACTGAAGGAACAACTTTCATTAAGCAAACCCAGGGATGGCCTAGCCTCAAATGAAACTGGTTTGACTGTGGGATGATGGAGAATGTGACATCCAATGTTTTTGGTCCTATTTGTAATGGAAGGGTGATTGATCCAATCATAGGGCAAGCAAAACCATTATGCATCGTGATCCATGCTTTTGGTTTATCATAGTCATCTTGACAAAGTTCATGTAATACTAAGAATTCCTCGGTGATCATGTTCTCTCCACAGGAAGGATCTATTAATATCCCATTAGTGGGCTTATCATAGATATGCCTGACTATGTAAAGAGGACCATCAGGTAGATTTTTAATTATGTCCTTAGAGGAGAAAGCAATATTAGGAGATTTCTTAGGCTGGCCCTTATGAGGGATAATGTCTATCACACCTACCATTTCATCCATACGATTAACATGGGTAATATGTGGGATAGGATCATGATGTTCATCATTTGTATCAACATTCATCATCTCATTCTTTGTAGTTTCACTAGATTTAACAAATGAAACATTATGTTTGGGCATTGGATCAGTGAAAATTTGTAAGTTTTGATTTGAAGGGGCAACAAACTTATTACCTTGATCATTAACACCTACAATGGATAGATGTTTGGAGTCAATGAGGTCTTGCACAAGGTGTTTAAGATGCTTACAATGTTCTTTTTCATGTCAATTTTATCTATGATAATGGAAATAAGCATTTGATTTAAAGCTCAGGGGTAAAGGCTTAGTAGGGTTTGGTGCTTTGATGGTAGGCAAGGTAATCATTCAGTGTTGTAAAAGTTGAGACATTGTGCTATGAAGAGTGTTTGGTAAAGGTGTGAATTGTCTTTTCGGATCTCCATAAATAAAGGGCACTATGGTTTTAATAGCTGCTATTTGGTTATTCCTACTTTAAGGTGTAGGTTGAGGAAGATTGAATTGAATGAACCCTTTGTTTTGCTTTCTAAATGGTTGGGAATTGTTTAGGTTGGCAGTCTCAAGTTTCTCAGTTCAGCTAGAAGTGGACCTTGTATCTCAACTACTAACTGAATTGTGATAATCACAAAGGGTAGTACACAAGTGCATGAAGGAGGGGAATGTTAGGAATTGTATGTATAAAATATCAATTAAATGCAAATAAATATTAAACAAAGGAATGAAAAACACATAAATAATAATAGCAAGAGATAATATTTAATGTGGTTCACCCAAACTTGGGCTACATTCACCAATAGAGAGTCCAATATTATTATTTAGTAAACATAACCAGTTACAACTAGTAATCCTTGCAACTCAATACCGCTACAAATGCTACAATACAATTTCAACAAAAACCCAAACCCTTAGTTGCCCCTTGATCCTATCTTGGGGGAACTACCCCCAAACCCCCGCAAGGGGTACCGTCCCTTGACCCCATTAAATAATTTGGGGGGGAACCATGCCAACAAAATTGGGGAAAATTTAACCTCCGAGTCTAATTAGGCTCCATATACCAATAGGGAATTTCATCATAGTGAGTTTTTCCTGAATTTTAGTTTGCAATTTTTTGATAAACATCTTTTGAAGGTGTGGGTCAGGGATCTTGACATCAATTTGGCAATAAAGCAATTGATAGCATGAGATAAAATTAGTTATCTTTTCTTCCTCATTTTTCTTGCATCACATCAAATCAACCAAGGTCTTCTTGGGAGTCATATGCACTTGGAAATGATTTATAAATGCATCATCAAGTTCATTAAATGAACGAATTGAATTATTCAGTAAAGATGAGAACCATTCCAAGGTTGTGTCTTTTAAATTCCTAGGGAACAGTTTTGCTAACAGTTTATCATCAAGGACAAAATCACTACATTAGGCAGTATAGGCATTAACATGGTTAGAAGGATCTCCCTTCCCTCCATATTTCTCAAATCTAGGAATTTATAATCCTTGTGGCACTAGCTTTTTTAACATTTCCAAAGAAAATGGGCTACTTTGAACATAATATGTGGGTGGGCCATTCTAATTTTGGTTTATGGTGGAGATTTTCTTTTGCATGGATGAAATAGTTTGGAAAAGTTGTGTTATGAATGTATTAGTAGAAGTGGTATGAGGTGGAAGTGAAAGTGGTGATATGAGGTGGAAGTGAAAGTAGTGATGGGATATATCTACTAGGAGAGCAAGTGAATGGAATGCTTATAGGTGGTAATGTGGCAGAGGATAGAACATGTGATGCCACATAGGAACTAGGGATGCTAGGAAGAATACCCACAGAAGGAATCACATTACTAACTTGTTGTTGCTGTGATTTGAGGAGTGGTATAGGCAGGTATTGATGCTATTGTTGAGGGAGGAGGAATTTGAGTTCCTCCTTGGCTTGTGACATTTTTTGTTGGGATAGGAGCACTAGAGGTTGAAGGAATATGTTTCCAAAATGTGAACTATGTTTTTCACAAGGCCAGGACCTTCATCACTTTCAAGCATGCGGTGAATTTTTTCTATGGTAGGAATTGTAGTTGTGGAAATTTTTTCAAGGATAACTTGGTGTTACAAGTGGACTAAGTTCTCATGAATTTGAATGATTTTCTCTTGTAGGATATCATTATTTCTTGTTTCAACATTCATGCTACCTAAAGGAAAAGAGTTTTTAAGGCTATTATCCATGCCTAGTGCACTATTATCAATACTAGGAGTGGAAGCTCTAGATAACCCAAGATCCACAATGATTTTTTTATTGCAAGATGGCATGACTCTTGAACTTCTTCTCACTAAGCTATTAGAAATAGGACACCAAACACTCATGCAAAGGCTACTAAATGTGGGGTGAGTGCAAATGCAATGTAAACTAACAAGAATGAAATTCTTAAAACTAAAATTATGGAAAGTAAAACTAAAATGTAGAAACAGCAAATAGAAACTCAGAAATTGCAAATTGAATCCAAAAAATTTAGTCGAAAGTATGCAACTAGACTAAGTTGCCTAGGGTGGCGAATGAGTCCAAGTAGTGATTTTTTTTAAAGTTTTCAGAATTTTTGAATTTTTTTAATTCTTTTTATGTTTTCTGATGCAAGTATAATAGGAAAATGTAGAATTTTACTGATTTTTAATGAAATGAAATGTAAAAAAGAAAGCTAGATGAGCTTTTCACTAATGCAAATTTGAAAACCCTAGAGTGCAAATTAAACAATACAAAATGCAATGTAATGCTAATGTAAGCTATTCCTAGGGTGTAAATGCACTTGAAATCAAAAATATGATGTTCTAAAGGTAGGTTCACCAAAATGAACCAACGGTTTTTGGATATGAGGCTCTCTTACACTTCTAGGATTTTGCACCTAAAAGGAGAGAGGTATCCAAAAGTCTTAATGGCTCACTCAAGAATATGCCCTAGAGATTTCAATGTAAAGATGACTGAAATATTTCTAAGGGGAATTTCCAAGATGCAATTGATTGATAAAAGAGATTGATTACTAATGCAAAACTAATCAAAATGCAAGATGTTTGAAAACATGTTGTGATATGCAAAATGACCTAAATATGGAACCAAACTATAATAGAATTTTTTTAATGAAACTAAAGATGTGCACCTGGAAGCTAGAAAGGGATGGAAAGGAGCTCTAGAATCCTATAGAAGTCACTGTTGAAGCCAACTGGGACTGATACACCAAGCTAGGCAGCTTAGTCCAGTTTCAGGGAGATTTTGCTAGAACGGGTTTCAGACAACTAGGTACTCAAAACTGCAAAAACCTCTTTTCAAACCTAGTAGTGAGACTCATACACCACTGATGGTGACTTAGTTCAATTTTATATTTTAGGAAATTCAAAAGTGCAATCTGTAGCTCCCAGTCTGCACTTCAGCTCATGACAGGTTTGTAGATACAAAACTACAAAATGTGATTTGTAGGTGTTCTCCAAGCTTCTATTAGGGATTTGACCACTTTGAATTACTTTAATGATTTGTTGACAACTTTTCACACCTTGATCTTTGACAAATTTGCACACTAGACCTATAAAACACATGCAAATAGGGGGAAAATTATTGAGGGTTAGAGAATAGGGGTTTTCCTTGGTCAAACCCCAATTGGTAATTAAACCCTTGAAAATTAAATGAATTGAAAAGAGAATGATGAATGAACAACATGCAATGCTACAACTCACCAAACCCTTAAAGTAGAAATTAAAAGATATGCAAGTAGAAGCTCCAATGGATGTAGACTTTGGAATTCCTAGAATACTTAAGTGAATGATTAATAATTGCTTGAATGATTGAGTAAATGAATGGGGGTGAAATGAGATGAAAAACCCTATATTTATACACAATTATTCAATATTTCCCTAAAATACCACATCACAGGCCGACCTTAGATCTTAGAAAATAATAACCCACCAGAAATTTGAAATTATTTTGATTTTTGAGCCAAAGGGGACTCATTCGCCCCTAGTGGTGAATGTGTCCCACTTAGGAATTTTAAGTGGGTGTTGAAAATTAAATGTATTAAATTATTTTTATCGATATTATTTTCAAAAATACACTTAGGTAAGGTCTATAAGTGTAAAATGGGGTAAATTAAGGCATAAGAAAGGGTTAATTTTTTTATGACAAGCCTAGAAAAACATGAAAGTTTGTTACAACACTTTACAACACTATGAAATAAGGCTTGTTAAGTAATAAAAAGATGTTATTTAGGTGAAATATATTAATAAGGTCCTAGAAAAATGTGAAAGTGTGTTACAACACTTCACAACACTTTTACAAGGCATCATAAATTTTGTATTAATTCACAAGGGTCCAAGACCTAATGTGAATGTGTTGACCACATTACAACATTAAATCAAGGAAAAACTAGGCCAACATCCCAAAAAATGACCCAAATGAGTGTGAAAATGTCCAAAGATAATTTTTTCTATGCTACACCTAGAAATGCAAATGAAACAAAACAAAAAGCTATAAAATTGAAAGTATGCACTTGGAAACTTATAGAGACTTGAATGGATATTGGAAATGTTGTTGATCCTAAAATTTTGGCCTACTGGGACTCATTCGCCATTTTGGCCAAATCAGTCCCAGTTCTAGATTTCTACATAAGAACAGGTTTCAGGAAAATGGGTATCCAAATCTGCAAAGATCTCCAAAAAACACCTACAATGGGACTCATTTTCCACTTATGGAAAATGAGTCCAGTTTGGCTTTTTTGGAAATTCAAAGTTTTGATCTATGCCTCTCAGTCTACTCTTTCTATTCTTCCAATTTCCTAGATCATCCAAAACTCTAATTACATGGCTATGGATGACCTTTTAGTGAATATTATGACCTTGCAAATGGGGAGAAAACTCCAAAAATCTTGTAACCTAATCTTCAAGGATATTCAAGTCTTCAAAGCACCTGGATCTGCAATCACACAAAGAAAGAGAGAAAAACTTGTTGATTGTTAGGGAATAGGGGCTTGCCTTGATCAAACCCCTCTTTGGTAATTAAACTAAATGATGAAATAAAATAATGATGCATGAACATGAAGTAATGCAATTATAACCTTTCCATGATGATGGATATTGAATTGCTATAATAATTGATGAAGAATTCTTTCCCTTGAATGCCTTGTAAATGATCTTGAAAGTTATCTTGATGACCTTGTGAAGACTTGAAATGCTTAACCCTTTCTTGCTTGACTTGATAACATGAATGCATGATGAAATAATGATTTGGAAGCTTTTTGATATAGGCAATGCACTTACATGACTGTTAATTTGATCCCCAATGCCACCATTGAAGAAACTTGAATTAAAAACCCACTTTTCCCACTCAAAGCCTTAAAAATAGGCCAAATCAGACTCATTCACCATCTTGGGTGAATGAGTCCCACCTAGATGGGACTCATTCATCCAAGGCAGCGAATGCATCCCACAGGGGCTATTTTTCATGGTAAAGTGTCAAGGAGTGAAGAATTTAAGCTTTTATGTTGATTTTATCAAGTTTTTTATCAAAATATGCCTTGGGATGCACAATATGGGGTCATAGGGGCTTATTAATGGTTATATTATGGTTATAAATGTAAGAGGGCCCAAAATCCAATGTGAAAGTGTAAATAAATACATTTTACAACACTAAATTAAGGCAAAATTGAGTCTATTTAGCTTAGAAGGGTCCTCAATCCCATGTAAATGTGTAAAACACATTACAACACTAGATTAGGTCCACTTGATTTACAAGCCCCTTAAAATTTAATGTGAAAGTGTAAATAAATACATTTTACAACTTTAAATTAGGGAAATGTTAAGTTAATTTAGCTTAAAAAGGGCCTAAGACCTAATGTGGATGTGTAAAACACCTCACAACACTAGACCAAGGTGACATTAAGTCCAATTTGTCATTAATTATTCCTGAATTAAGCAAGGAAAAGGCATAATTTTTTGGTGACTCCACCACCCATGTTAAAAATCCCCTGGTGGGAGCACTGTAAACTAAATTTTTTGAGAATACCTATACCAAATGATAAATAGAGAAAGATGAAATCTTTACTTTTAATTTAAAATAGAAACTTGTAGAGCCAAGGGTAATTATCACCTTAAAAGATGATTTATTATGAGTGTAGTAAAATAAATGAAGATACGTGCTAAATTAATAAACCTTATTACTTGGTACCATTATCTTTATGAAATAATCCAACCTTCAAAAATTCATAGTCCTACAAAAACCTTTGACATGCAGGTTATTGATCATTTTCAAAATATCATGCTAAAATATTTGGAAGTATTAGGTATATAATTAAGAGCAATGAAAACCATCAAAACCATCAATGAGAATCCTCATCATAAAAAATGAGCTCCTAGCAATCATTAAAATATATCTATCAATGACACTTTTCCCAGTCACTAAAACATCAAAATTCCTACTCCACATCACCTTTAAATCCAAAAGGGTATGAGGAATCAAATTCCATGTACACATGAAAGGATAAAATCCATATGGCTTTAGCCAAGTCATTTCCACCTTCACCATTTCCAAATTCTTAGTCCACAAAACCTTGGAATCCAAAAGATGGGGATTCAAAATGGGGTTAGATAATAAAAGAACATACAAAATTATATATCCTAACATATGATTTCTTCTATTAGTTATCATTTGAAGTGGTGGTATTTTCCACTCCTTTAAGAGGAGGATTCTTGTGTTCTTTGAGAAATTATTTGTGTTCCTATAGAATCTCAAGGAGTTGAAACTTATTCACAAATTTCCCAATGAATCTGCAACTCTATTCCCCTCCCTATATGTGTAAGAAAGCTCATAATTATCAAAGACTAAGAGAAGATTTTGTATTTCATGAATAAAATTATTAATAGACCATCCCAAGTTAATCTTCCCCTCCACTAATTCTATAATTAGATTTTTTATTTCATGAATAAAATCACTAATAGACCATCCCAAATTAATCTTCTTGTCCACTAATTCTATAATGAGCTTAGAATCTCCTTCAATCTGCATGTTTTTTATTCCCAAGGAAAGCATAATTTTAACCCCTTGTAGTATAGTCATTTCTTTAACCACATTGCTATTTTTCATCCCCAATCACCTTGAGAATCCAACAATGACTTTATCACTAGGATATATCTAAATCCCTCCACTTTCCAAACCTCTAGGTTGCCTTTAGTAGCCCCATAAAAATTCAACTTTCCCTAATCCACCGAGGGAGGTCTCCATTTATTATTTTGGTAAGAAATATTTCTTGAATTGTCAAAGGTGGAGTCCAAGGGTATACCCCAGTTACCAATTAAAAATTTTAAAGTTTTTGGGGGCTAATTGTATTTTTCCATTTACTAACAAAGATATTTTTCACCAAAAGCTTTGATAAATCCATGAACACCTCCTCAATATTTCTTTCAGAATTACAAAAAAAAGATTGTTCCTTTCTTTCCATATGCCCCAAAATATATGGGGTGGAATCCAATTCCATCACTCTCTAATCAATGGGTGGGAGTAGGGACAATTCAATTTCACAATAAAATCTTTTAGGCCACCATTCATTTCCCAACTAAACCCCAAATTTTGTAGTTCTAATCTTGGAATTTTCTTAGAGAAAATATATTGAAAGAGTAGGTGTGACATTGTTTCCTCCACTTTTTCAATAAGACACAAATATTATGGATTTGGAATCCTCTTTTTTTTATGTTTTCATGGGTAAGAATTATATTTTGGGAAGTTTTCCACAAAGGGAAATTTATTTTAGGGGTGAGGTGATGATTCCAAATTTTCTCTAAATCATGTTGTATTCATCACTATCTAAAAAAATATTACATAAGTAGATTTGATTGAAAACTTTCCTTTCATATCCCTAGCCCAAAAAAACTCATCATCCAAGTTGGAAACAAAGGGATTCTGATCAACTAAAGTTCTTGTTGTAGGGTGTGAAATTTTTGGATTAGTTCCACATGTTCATTGCAATATGCCTCAATTTTCCTCTATTGTTTAATACTATCACTTAGCATTAGATAGTCAAAGGACATCCTGCAAAATAAAATCTTAGTTGGGTCATCCAAAACCCTAAATAAGTGATGTTTTTTCAAAGGTTGATCCAAAACCTAAGAATCCTCCCAAAAGTAAATTTTGATATCATTCCACAACTTCCATTTTAGGCTAAACTGAATAAGGTTTATATATTTTAGGGCATTTTTTTAGACCAAAGAACCTGACAAGGAAACTAAAATTTATTGACTTTCATAACAAATTGGGGGTGGTTTAAGAATTTTTCTTTCGTAATTCCACATTAATCCTTAGTATTCAATATGAGGTCCCAACCAACTTTATACATGAGTTCTTTATTGGTGAGGTGGATCTTTCCAATGCCTAGACCCCCTTGATATTTAGGTAGACACACTTTATCCCAATTTATGAGGGTAATTCTTTTCCTTTCTTCTATCCTAGACCAAAGAAAATTCCTATGAATTTTTTTAAAATTTTCAACAATAAATTTAGGGATCTTGAGCATAGATAGGAATACCTTATAAAGAGGTAGAAATAAGTTGTAATTCTCCTACATGACTCAATATTTTACCTTTCCAACCTACCAAATTCTTTTGTCTCTCTAAAACCAAGTTCCAAAAGGGGGTGTGACCTCTTTAATATTAAGTGAGAGCCCAAGATAAACACCTAGAAGAGAATCACAAGAACAACCTAATATAGTGTTTACTTTTCATTGTAAATCCAAGTTTGTATTGGAAAAATAAATCTTACTAGATTCTTATAATTGATACATTAGATAGAAAAAGTAAATTAATTGCTTAAACATGTCTTCAATCTCCTAGCTTCCACCACTAAGGAATTTCCAAATAGTATTAGTATCATCAAAAAATGTTAGATGGTTGAAGGAATAAGAGAGGTAGCAACATTGATTCTCTTTACAGAACCATTATCAAGTAATCTTAAGTGTTTTCATCCCATTACTTCAGCCATCATTATAAAAATATAAGGGGAGAGAGGATCCCCCTATCTAATCCATCTTTTAGAAAAGAAGAATCATCTAGGGACTCTATTGATAAGCACCGATAATTTTATCACAAATACACATTCCTTAATAAGATTGATGATCCTCCTATGAAAGCCAAAAAAATTATTACTTTAAATAAGAAATTCCAAGAAGATTTGTTGTAATATTTAGAGATATCAAGTTTAGAAACCATACCAAGGAGGTTACTCCTATCCAAGGAATACATATTTTCATGGGTGGAGATCACATCATCAAGGAGTTGTCAACCTGGCACAAAGCCTTTTTGGAAAGCACTAATAATTTTTCCTTGTAAAGGTTTTATCCCATTCACAAGGATTTTATAAAGGATCTTATAGATAGTGTTACAAAGGCTAATTGGTCTAATATTAGAAATTTCAAAGCGGTTAAGTTTTTTGGAACAAGAGAAATAAAATTATTATTGAACTATGTCAATATTTTTCTAGATCTAAAGAAGTATTTAGTCACCATGTAAACATCAAAACCTAGAATATCCCAAAATTCTTAGAAATTGGTAGGGGGAAAACAATTCAATCCTTAGGCCTTATAATCCTCCAAAGAGAAATTAGTTGCTCTAACTTCCTCTTTAGAAACTAGCAAAAAAATAGCATTTTATTTATAGGATATCGTTGAAGGGGTGACATCCAAGAGATGATCTTTGGTCATACTAGAGGGGTTATTTATTTCAATCATAGAAATTTGGAAGTACCTAGAAGCTCTTTATCCTACTTGTTCATTAGAAGTAACCACAACACTATTTTCTCCAATAAATCTGGTTATAGTATTATTTTTCCTATCTCTCAAAATAGACAAGTGAAAAAAGAAAAAAAAATCCCCCTCTTTCACCCGTAGAATTCTAGATTTTCTCTTCCACAAAATCTCTTTTCTTAAGATATGATAAATTAGAGGAGAAGAGAACAGGTAATTTATAAATATAATAAATTAGAGAAGAGAACAATTCATTTATAAATATGATAAATTAGAGAAAAGAACAATTCATTTATAAATAGATATGAATATATAAGATTAACAAGGATGTATCAAGGTCATATATATTATTATCTAATAGAAATTATATAAAATAATAATATATATAATCATGAAAGATCATATAAGAAGGGAAAATAAGATGTCGGCCCATCTTCAAAATGTCATTGCATTGAGAGCTAACATTTTTGGGGTTATGAAATTTTCTACATCTTTTGGTGGGATTTTGAGTATGGACAATAAGATGGGCCCCCCCTAAGGGATCCACTTGGCACAAATGTTCTTTATATGGAATGTGTTGCTTCTTCCTTTTATAATGAGATCATATCTAGTGTTGTTTCTAAGGCTTTAAAGTTGTTTTTTTCTTTCTTATCTAGTTAGTGAACCATGGTTTGATGGGGTGGGACCATCTTCTTGGGTTGAAAATGAAATTATTGGACTTGGATCCTCAAAGATGGAAGGGAGTATGTTGATTGCACAAGAAAATTGAGAGGGGGGTGAATCAATTGTACATTAAAACATCAAAACTTCATTAACAATCAAATATGCATTAATCCTTAAACCCTTAACAACCATAAAACCCTTATCATGTATTTTCAGAACATAAGCTCATGAGAAACAACAATTCAAACACATCCAAACACATGAGAACACTAGATTTACATGGAAAATCCAAGAAGGTAAAAACCATAGCAAGGATTAGTTCACAATATAAAGGAATTACAACACCAAATACAATAGGCTCACTACAAAAGGGATCACTACCTAAAAAAAAGAAGGGCTCACTGCTAATGGCCCATTGCTAGAAAAGAAAGAAAAAGAAAGAAGATTGTTACAATGAGAAAACCATCTCAAAGCAATAGAAAATTTCCACCACTACTTTAATAGAATGTAGACACCTTATACTCATTGCTTACAATAGTATTAGTTGTTAAGGCTCATATTTCACTTCACACTTTCACACTTCAAATCATAATTCACATCATACACACTTCATATCATCATCCTTCATCAAATATACACACATTTATACCATCTTCAACCTTGAAAATAATCTACAAAGTTGGCTATACACCTTGAATGTGCAAATTCAAATTAGTTTGGTACTAAAACATTCCTATGATGGAGAGGAATGAAAGTAGACCACATTACACCTTAACTCATACCTAAATCTAGTCATACACTCCATGCCACACTTCCACAAACATCGAAGCATATCCATAATTAGTGTAAACACTCAAGGTTGGTCAAACCTATGTTAACACCATTGAATAATTAAGTACATGCTTCCTCAAATCCAAATAAATCTCATGGAACACACACAAAACTTAAAAAAAATATGGAATATTCCATCAACAACCTAAAATCTAACAACTCCTTCACAACATCATTAACCAAAAGAACATATTCATTATGCACAACCATCCAACCTTCAACACACTACAGCACCTGAATCCAACCTTGTGGAGCACCAAACTTAAAACAACTCAGACTAGAGAGATAATATAAATATAAGCACACTTTTATATTTGCAAGACCATAAACTGAACTATAGAGAAATGCAAAGCAAAACCATTTCTCCCAAACAACACTGCTTACACAATCAGACTTCCATTAACTTTAAACCCTTAACAACCATGTTCCTTTATCGGTATTTTCATAAACATAATCTCATGAGAAACAAATAATTCAAACACATCCAAACACACAAGAACACTAGATTCACATGGGAAACCAAAGAATGGAAAAACCATAGTGAGTATTAGCTCACAAGATAAAGTAATAGCAACATCGAATACCATAGGCTCATTGCCAAAGGGATCACTACCCAAAAGAAAGAAGTAATTTCATCGCTTAATGGCCCATCACAGAAAAAAAGAAAGAAATAGAAAGAAGATTGTTATAAAGAGAAACCATCTCAAAAGCAATAGAAAATTTCCACTGATCAGCTTCAAGAGAATGTGTGTAGGCACCTTCTGCTCACTACTTCTAGTAGTCTTAGTCATTAAGGCTCATACTTCACTTCACACTTTCACACTTCACAACACAATTCACATCATACACACTTCATACACATCATCCTCCATCAACTCAATACTAATATTTATACCCATCTTCTTCAACCTTGAAAAATAATCTACAAAGTTGGCTATACACCTCGAATGTGAAAATTCAAATTAGTTTGGCACTAAAATATTCCTATGATGGAGAGGAATGAAAGTAGACCACATTACACCTTAACTCATACCTAAATCTAGTCATACACTCCATGCCACACTTCCACAAACATCGAAGCACATCCATAATTAGTGTAAACACTCAAGGTTGGTCAAACCTATGTTAACACCATTGAATAATTAAGTACATGCTTCCTCAAAAATCCAAAGAAAAATTGTGGGGACATAGGGTATGTGCGTGGATCATCATGGAAAAAAATAGGCCCTATGGCAAAAAATAGAAAAATCATGCTTAGGAAACTCCTACGATAAAAATTTGAATAAGCCATCTATATTATTTCAAAATATAAGAATAGAATTTGTAGAAAAAATGAATGAAGTTACTAAACTACTAGGTTTTTAAATAAAAATCTATTTGGTGAAAATTTGAAATTTCAATGGAGTGGTAATTCTAAATTTTAGGGAAAATAAGAAGTAGGTGTATGTCTAACCACCTTAACCACAATGAAATGATAGTGTGCTTTTATAATATTTTAGATATAAGTAGAGGACTCATGCCCCGATGTGATGCATATTTTTTTGTAATTTTTTTCCTAGTAAATAATTAATTATGATCTTTTTATTACAACTTTTGAAAAAATATAAAAACTCATATGTCTCACCACCTTAACTTGGTCAAAACTTCATGAAATTCAATTTTTCTTTTTTTAATCCTATAATATGCGAAGCATAGAATGTGACATATGTTTTGAATTCAAAAAATGTGATACTGTTTGAAAGCTTGCTATAGGTGTCTTCAATCAGCCTAATAATTATTAGGACTTTAGAATGTGAATTTGAATAGAAAATGAATACAATTAAATTCAAAATAAACCATAATTTATAATGGAAAGTCAGAATTTCCTTTAAAAAAACCCTTTTTGTTTCATCAATTTTGGGTAAAAATAGTCGCTAGCCACATACCCAATTACATGCTACTTTTGGCCCATCATGATCCCCGCATTACAATTCTTACACACAACACTTAAAACAATATGGAATATTCCATCAACAACCTAAAATCTAACAACTCTTCACAAATATCATTAACCAAAAAGAACATATTCATTATGCACAACTAGCTAACCTTCCACACATTGCAACACTTGAATCCAACCTTGCGGAGCACCAAGACATAAAAAACTCAGAATAATGATAGATACTATAAATATAAGCACACTTCCAAATCCGTAAGACAAAAAACAAAACTATGGAGAAATGTGGAGAAAAACCATTTCTCCTAGATAACACTACTTACATAGTTCACACATGGGTGAACACAACTTTCTTTTTCACAATGATCCGTAACTAGAAAATTTTCATATGACACCTATGAGCACCTTTTGATCAACATATATAATGAATCAAGATAAGAATATCTTCTCAAACATGAAGAAATGAGCAAAACCAAAACACCTCTTACTACACTAAACACTTTTTATCACACTATTTCCTCCTTTATTCATTTTTTCTCAAAAGAACTTAGAAACCAAGCATCACAAACACATTCTCATCAACCTCCTCATTACCACCAAACCAACTATACTATAGCAACTCAACCACACACATTCTTATCAAGGAAACAATAGAGGTTGACATCAATGATACTACTAATGATAACATGATGCAACAAATCAAAACATCATCAAAAAATTCCAACAATCTCCCCATAGACTTGTTGATATCAATGCAACAAAAAAGATATATTGCACCTCAATGACAACACAAGCTACTCATACTTCCAACAATCACCCTCTTTATCATTGATGGCAACACATGAAAAACCATCAACAACAAAACAACTAGCCAACAACTCTTTCCAACACTCTATCTTTCTCCCCCTTGCTTTATAAGGTTTTCTTAGTTAACTCTCTCCTATTTTGACATCAATAGAAAAGGGTGCCACACTTTTATCTCTCCCCATTTGACATTAAACATACATATTTTCTCTCTCCCAAAGGCAACACCTATAAGGGACAACAACTATTGTGCAACTACCTTTTCTTTTGCAACATTCTATTTTCTTCACACCTTCTCTACACACTCCCACTTAGGAGTACACAACATACTACACCAACCAACAACTACTCTCATACCATACAATGACACAAAACTTACTCCCCTTGGACTATAACAAACCAACATTGTCACTACCTACTCCTCCTAAGAGGTGTAGCCACCAACATCAGCCTAGAATATGAATGAATCTCGAAATCCTTCACTTGACTAATGTATATCTTTATACACTAGTTGTCGAGTGAACCCCCCAAATTCTCCCAAAAAGATACTCTCAAGAGTATCCTTAAAGGAAGATCCCTTCTTAAAGATATTTGTAACTTGATCCTTACTAGGTAATATACTCCATCTCTACCCCACCTTTCTCTGCAACCTTCTCTCAAAAAGTATATTCTAACGGAACATTCTCTATCCTTCAATGCATTAATCGATTCTTTTGAAATGCCAATGGCACTTGTATTATCATAGAAGATAGAAATAGGTTCACCATGTACCACTCTAATATCCTTTAAATTTTACTTCATCCACAACACCTGTGTGTAGCATGAAGTTGCAGCAATGTATTCTACCTCTACAATAGATAAGGCATTGAATCCTACTTCTTTCTTAGCTAGGACACCAACATGATTCTAAGAAAGAATTCACAACCCCTTATAATTTTTATGCCATCCCCACAACCTACCTAATCTGCATATATATAAGCACTCAAAGATAAATCAATATCCTTTAGATACCACAAGCCATGTTCCTGAAAGTGTCCTTAAAGTATTCCAAACATTCTCTCTCTCACTACTACCACATGTGACTCTCAGGGATCTTCTTGAAATCTAGCCACAAGAAAAACTTCATGCATGATATCCAGTCTAGTAACACTTAGGTATAGCAATCCACTAGTCATTGATTTGTACTTTCTCCACTCTTTATATCTTAACATTCTTTTACCATCTCTAAACTGCAACTATAGGAGTATACTGTGATCTTCCATTCCAAACTTCTTCAACATTTCTTGACATACCTTGATTGTGAGATGAATATACCTTTTCCTATTTGATTGATTTATATTCCAAGGAAGAAATTCATCTCCCAAACATAGACATCTCAAACTCTTTCTACAAATCTCTTACACATTACTTCATTACCTCTAAATATTATGTCATCAACATACACAACCACAATCAATATTTGATATTTATCAACCTTAAAGATTACTATTTTTTGTACCTTTATTTAATCTTTTCTCCAAAAAGTACCTATCTAATCTTGCATACCAAGCTCTAGGATCTTGCTTGAGTCCATATAATACCTTCTTCAATCTAAGACCATGTCAAGATTATCTAATAACTGAAAGCCTTCTAGTTTTTCAAATAAACTTCTTCTTCAAACTCACTGTTCAAGAATGTAGACTTCACATCCACTTTTAAACTTTGAAGTTCTTGTGTGCTGCAAAATCCAAAAACATCATAATAGCTTTCATCCTTTCCACCAGATCAAATGTCTCTTCAAATTCTATTCCTTCCACTTGTGAGTAGTCTTTACACATGATTCTTACTTTATTCCTAACAACTTCTCTATTCACATTTAGATTATTCTGAAATACCCACTTAGTTCCAATCACATTCTTGTTCATTGGTCTTCGGATAAGTTCCCAAGTCTGATTCTTTCAATCTCTATGAACTCTCCTTCCATAGCCTTAATCGAAAATTCATCTTTTAATGCTTCAATCATTGTTTTAGGATACACTTTGGACAATAAACATAAGTTTACTTGTTCTTCTATCATATTAGCCTTTCTTCTTGTCAATACACCTTTTCTTTTGTCACCAATTATCTAATCTTTAGAATTATTCTTCTACACACTTAGGGGTCTTAGGGATCCATTCCAGAGCTTCTTCCTCTTTAACTTTCACTTCTTTTTCTTTAACTTCATCATTTCTTCTTCTCTACAAGAGGACTCCTTTGATTCATATACATCTATCAATAGTGATATTTTATGTAATTCTTCATCCACTTGGATACTTACACTTTCAACAATCCTTTTCAACCTCTTTTGTAGCATCGCTAAGCTTTGATTTTTGTAGAATATATAAGGAAGATTCCTTCATCAAATATAGCATCAAAATTTCCTAATTTTGCTTCATTTCTTCTAATATAGCATTTTCTTCCAAACACTAAAATATTTGACAAGAGGAGTCCTTCCATACCATAACTCAAAGGGAGTCTTTGAACCATTTTTCCTTGCCTATGCTTTGTTAAGTATTTAGACTATAGTATGAATTACTTCTCTCGAGTATACTTCCGGTAGGTTTTCTTATTTCACAATATTCCTTGCTACTTCCTAAAGAGTCCTATTCTTTGTTTCAACCACTCCATTCTATTAAGGAGCCATAGGAGCTAATAAATTCCTCTTTATTCCTTAAAATTCAAAAAAAACTATTAAACTCATTGGAGGTGAGATCTCCACCTTTCTCAAATCTCAAACATTTTATTTCGATATCCATTTCATTCTCAACCATAGTTTTGAATTCCTTAAATTTATCTAGAGCTTCTAATTTTTCTTTGAGAAAAATATCCCAAGTCATTCTAGAATAATCATCAATCAACAACATGAAATACATGTCACCTTAAAATATTTTTGTTCTTGTAATTCCATAAAGGTCTGTATGCACTAACTCCAAAGGATTGGTAGTAGATTGTTCTTTAACTTTAAAGATCTTTCTATCTTTCTTCCTAATCTAACATTCCTTACTAACAACATTGATAGGCTTTGTAATCTTTGGAAGATCTCTTACTACTTGAATTGAACTGACCCTCACTAGGATATCAAAATTTATGTAACACATTCTTCTATATCATAGCCAAATTTCATAAATCACATACCATTAGCGCCCTTGAGCTGATAAACATTTCCATCTATCCTTCTTCATGTAGCAACAAAAGTTCTAGACCCTTTTCTGATTTCACAACCACCATCCTAAAATACAAGATTATATCCTTTGTTACACATTTTTCCTACACTTAGAAGATTATGTCGAAATCCCTTAACATAAATAATATCATCTATGTTATACATGCCATCAAAAACTAATTTAACCTTTTCCATATATCTTAGCAGATGTATTATTACCAAACTTAACAAGACTTCCTTGAAACTTTTCTTGTTTAACAAACTTAATCTTATCACCTTTCATGTGACTTGAGCATCCACTATCAACAATCCAATAGTTCTTGTCCTCTCTAGCATGAAAATTAATCACCATAGTTCAATTATAACCTTCTTTTGAAGCAACTTCCTTCATACATTTCTCAAATTTATCAAAATTAGTTCCAAAATTTAGAGCCATGAACAAGCATTCATTATCCTTATCATCAAGGTAATCAAATTCATCATCAAATATGTTGGAATCTTCTTTAACATAATAACTTTTCTTAATTTACTTACCTTTATTCTCCTTAAATTTTTCATTTGAAGCTTGACTAGACATCTTGAAGCATAATGACCTATGTTTCCATAATTGAAACATTTGAAAGGTAACTTACCCTTGTATTTTCTAGTGTCCTTTTTCAATTTCCTCAAAAATTTTACTTCTAGCACATCTAACTCATCCAAATTAGATTCTTGATTCTTCTCTACTTTTCCAACTTTAAAATCAGTCTCTTTTCTTGAATCACTTGGACCAAGCTCTCTCAATTAAAAATTAGTTAAAGTACCAAACAACTAATCTCTAGAATAATTATTTAAATTTTGAGCTTCCTCAATAGAAAAAATCTTATGACTATAATCTCTTAGTAATAGTTCTTAGTACCTTCTTTACCACCTCATATTCATCAAGTTTTCCACCAAGACCTCTAATGAAATTGATAATTTTGTCCACTCTATGCATGTAGCTTGTAATATCTTCATCTTTTGGCATCCACAAGGTTTCAAACTTGGTATTTAGACTCTGCATCTTCACTTGTTTGACTTTATCATCTCCTTCATAGATGCTTTCTAGCTTTCTCTAAATCTTACCAATAGTTTTAAGACTCATAACTTTCACAAGTTATAAATTAGAAAGACCACTCAAAAGAGAATACCTTTTTTTCCATTGTTCTCATATTCCTTGATCTCGTCATCAATACTTAGAACATTTATAGGAATTTTATATCTAGTTTCAATAAACTTCCAAACTCCAAAAACCTAGAGAAATAAGGAAAAATTCCATCCTAGTTTTATAGAATGCATAATTAGATCCATCAAATAGAGGAGCTTTCTTCTTATGATCCATCACAGATCTACCTCAATTGGTTAATATTTCTTCCAAAGAACCTTTCTTTGATACCAATAGTTGATTGCACAAGACAACTGAGAGGGGGGTGAATCAATTATACACTAAAACATCAAACCCTCATTAACAATCAAATCTGCATTAATCCTTAAACCCTTAACAACAATAAAACCCTTATCATATATTAGCAGAACATAAAATGTTGCAAGGTGTGTGCCCTTGGTCTCCTTGTGTTGTGTAGCATAGTGCTCAGGTTCCTGACATGGCTTAACCACCTCTTGTGGATTCATCAACTCTGGAAGTTGTATCGGGCATTAACAGGTTGATCTTTTGGTGCAACGACAACTATCTTTGCAATAATTGGTATTAGAGCCTAGGTCATGAGTTAGAACAAGGATTGTTGCAAGGTGTACTACCTTGGTCTCCTTTTTTTGTGTAGCACAGTGCTCAATTTCATGACATGGCTTAACTACCTCTCATGGATTCATTAACTTTGGTGGTTATATCAAGCATTAACAGGTCAATCTTTTGGTGCAGCAACAATCATCTTTACAACATAAACATGAGGAAAAATAATGCAAACACATCCAAACACAAGAGAACACTAAATTTATGTAGAAAAACCAATAATGGAAAAACCACAGTGAGTATTAGCTCACAATATAAAGTAATTGCAACACCAAATACAATAGGCTCACTATCCAAAAGAAAGAAGGGCTCACTAACAATGGCTCACTACGAAAATTGAAGGAAGAAGAAATAATATTGTTACAATAAGAAAACCATCTCAAAGAAACAAAAAATTTCTACCACTACTTCACTAGAATATTTGCACTCTTAGTACAATGTAGACACATTTTTCTCACTACTTCTAGTAGTCTTAGTCATTAAGGCTCATACTAAACATCACAATTTTTCACTTCACATTATAATTCACATCATAAACACTTCATATAATCATCCTCCATCAAATCAACACACATATATATCATCTTCATGTTGAAATAATGAATAAGAAACCCCTTAATGTGTTTTCATTGATGCCAACATTAATTGTTGATAGTTTTGTCTAATACAGTAAATAGAATTGATACACTTTAATCTGACATTTTGGTCTAAAATTGCTTGTGCAACAAGATTTTCTCAAGAGGTTATAATATGGTATTCCTTATTATTATATGCATCTATGATCAATATTTTAGCTATTTTAGTTTAGCAATTTGAAAGTTACAAATGACACAAGTTTGACACTCAATTTTGGCTTATACAATGTGATTGGATAGATATAATATGGTCCGCATTTCTCTAGTGTTGAGAATCAATCTTAGAAATTTTGGGATATTTTTCACATATTTCATTACTATATGTATTTCAGATGATGTGTGCTTATATGATCATATGAATCATTTGTGTGTAATTAGTTGGCTTATTTTGTGATTAGGTATAATTCTTGGCTGACCTAATACATGTTATATGTTGTAAAGGATAAGTATGTATCGTGGATGTTAGTAGGACCTATTTTAGGTCCATGCTGACTTAGGACAAGTATTGCATGCTTGGGTTGAGTACAAAGATATTTTTGAATCATGTGTAGAATCGACAGAGCCCTTTTGAATTAAATAAGGCTGCATCTAATTAGGTCGACCTAAATAATGTATGTGGATGTAATTGGGTATATATGTGATATTTTTTAGTGTGGCAGAATATAGATGATGTACATGATATGATATGATATGATGTGCAAGATATCTGACATTGTGTGAACATGTGAATTTAGATGTTTGAGATCATAATAAGTGTAGAATTGTTGTGAATATTGAGCGACTACTAAGTTGAGTAATTTTTTATGTTCATAGCTTCAAAGGAACTAAATTTAGCACAAGGAAGTATTTTGGGTGTTCAACAATTGTTATCAAAGCTTGGTTCCTTTTGAGAAGCCTAACAACTTGAGGAAGATCTTGGAATTTGAACACACAACCAATAAAAGTTGGCATATTCCTCCAGATGAAATTCCTACAATTGAATATGTAGAAGATTTGACTACATGTTTGGAAAAGAACTTAAAGGCACTCTTGAATATCTTGACAAAGTTGAAGGTGAGAAAATTTTTGAAGGAAATCTTAGAGGAAGCAAATGAATGTATCAAAAATTTGAGAGAAAAAATCAAGAAGTTTAGAGAAATACATAGAGAAGTCAATGAACAATTGAAGAAGGAAAATCAAGATATCACTAGACTGAAAGTGCAAGTGGAAGAAAAGAAAAAAAATTGAGTACTATCTAAATGCATCTGTACAAAGCAATGCCAGTGAATGGACAAGACTTCAAAAATATGTAGTAAACCTAAGATAAAATCTAAAGAAAGCAAGAGCTCATGAGGTAAAATTCAAAACAAGTACTACAATGCTTGATGAACTAATTGTTGGACTAAAATATTTTAATGAAAAAGGTGGTTTGGGACTCGAAGAAGGAGAAATCTCAAAGGAAAATAAGACACTTAACAAGGGTTGAAATCAAAGGAATAGTCAAGGTAATGACAAAAAATTAAGAAATAAAAGAGGAAATATTGGAATACCTCCTATTAGACAACCTAATGCACAAAGGTATGCATATTTTAATGGTATTTTCTTTTCATGCAATAAATTTTGACATAAGGCATTAGAATGTAGAAGTAGAATGAATGAGAATGTTAGATCCTTTTCTAGACAATGTTTTTCATGCAAGAAATTTTGACATAGAGTTGTTGAGTGTGGAAGTTAAATGATGAATAGATTTAATACTAGTAGAATGCTTCAATATTTCCATCATTACTGTTATACATGTAATTTATTTGGACATAAGGCTAACCAATGTGGGTCAAGATTGAATAAAAGTCAGTTTTGTCATAATATATTGTATGCTACAATTGCAACAAACCTAAACATATTTCAAGACTTTGCAAAAGTAAAAATGGAAGGTAGATTGATCCTAGATAAAGGAATGAGATTGTAAAGAAAATTGATCCTACTAAAGTAAAGAAGCAAATGGAGAAAATTTGGAGAAAGAAAGAGTAACTTGAGAAAAAAGATGAATCAAATGCACCTGTACTTCCCTCTAGTATAGATAATTCCCTTGGAAGATAAACTTAGGCCTTGAAGAAGTGAGGATTATTTTTCTCCTTTGGTTCCTATAAGGCCTCGAGACATGATAGTTTTCCACCTTTCAATATTTTTGGGAGATTATTTGTCAAGATCTTTTTGCTAAATTTCTAGATATTTCTTTGAGATTGGTAGATTTTTTAAACAACTCAATACCACTTTATCATATGGTGTCAAAGAAGGAAGACATAGCTAATAGATTTTATACCAATAATTTTATGTAACACAATCTATAAAATATTTTCTAAATTTCTTGTTAATAGAATTAAACATTTTCTTCATCTCCTTATTTCTCAAATTAAAAAAGGCTTTGTTGTAGGACGATAAAATTTAGATGTTCTCATGACTCATAAAATTATCCACTCTATGGAGAACAATAAAACATTGGGCATGATTGTAAAATTAGATATTTCTAAAGCCTATGATAGAGTGTCTTGGACTTTTCTTCTTGGTATTCTTCAAAAGTTTAGATTCAAAGAGAGGATCATTAAAATGATTAAAGAATATGCGACAATGTCTAAGTGCTTCGTTATAGTGAATGGTATCCCAAGGGGAATTTTTTGATGTGGTAGAGGCATAAGACAAGGTGATCCTCTCTCCCCTTATATTTTTCTTATTGTTGCTAAAGTTCTTAGAAGAAAACATTATAGAATGATTCATAAAAGATTCTTTCAATAGGTGAAATATTCTTCTTTACCTCGCTCTTCTCATCAATAGTTTGTGGATGACTCCATACTTTCTAAAGCTTCTTCAATTATGGAAGAAAAATATTGGAATTTTTTTTTGAATGGGCATGTGTAGGATCATGATGGTTCAAAAAGTGATAATAAGATGTTTTCACTTTGTCAAAATCACAAAACATAAGGTTGATTTTTTGTATGGTTGGATAAAATCTGACTTTGGTTTAGTATACGAAACCAAAACAAAGACCCATTAGTAATGGATTGTTAGACTAATTGTCAGCATCTTCCTTCAGTTTGTGAGATGGACTAACCACTTCCCATGGATCATTTTTTATCTTTAGTGTTTGTATCATGCGTTAACAAGTCAATGTTTTGGTGCAATGACAAACATGTTCCAACAAACAGTATTTGAGTTGTGGTCATCATTTTGAATCCCCTCGAGTGACACTAAGGGGGGATTTTTGGACTAATCGCTAACTAGTGTCCCCCTTGGATCCATGGCATGGACTAATTACTTCTCACAGATCCATTTATCTCTGGCATTTATATCAGGCATTAATAGGTCAATCTTTTGGTGTAATGACAAACATGTTCCAACATCGATATTTGTTCCCAAAATTATTTTCTGTCAATTTATATTTTCAAAATCAATATCTATTTTGCAAGCAAAAAAGATATCCATTTTGAAATTCAAAATAGATATTTGTTTTGAAAAAAATGGATATCTATTTTGAAAAGAAAAATAGATATTCATTTCCTACAAGTATTTTATTTAGTTTTATTTTTTTTAAATGGATATCCATTTTGAAAATAAAAAATGGATATCCATTTTGAAAAGCCCAAAAAAGCACACTTCGGCAAAATGGGCATCAATTTTACATTACTTATCAAAATATTTATTTCTTACAAGCATTAGAAAGGTCATTTAGAGATGGTTCTTCCCACAATAATGGGTATGAAACTTAGGATATCCTATTTTTTTCTTGAAATCACATATTTTTAGAAAAACTAATGATTTAAGCCTTTAGGGATTCCATCTAAATGGTTTTAATTGAAGAGGGTTAGATAAGATCCCCTTAGATCAACCCCCCTCAATAGAAACCCTCTAGTCTAAAATCATACCCACAATGGAGTCTCCTTCACACCTATCAAAATGTTGTCAAAAAAGCACTTTTTCTTTACCTTTTGAGGGATTAAATAAAATCATTTATAAAATATGGTTTGTAAGTATGTAGCTCTTATTATAAGCATTCCAAAAAGTATAATGTTAAATATTTTTAATTGTATTATTATATTATTATTTTTTTCTTGTGAATGTCGGTTTTTCACTAAACGTCAAGGTATTTGTTTCACACGTGTAAAAATAGAAAAATAAAGAAAAATTTCTAAAAAATTATGTGTGCACTAGGTATTGATGTTGAGAAAAAAAAATTGAATACATACAAAACAAGTTATTCATGATGACATACACCTATGTACAAGTTATAATTATTTTGACTTCAAAAATTAATTAAAAAAAAAACTATACAACAAAAAATTATGAAAAAATATCCATGCATTAAATATTGATGTTAAAAATCTATATTTGAGCTCTATGAGTAATGATTTATTTTGTGCTCAGTTGGAGTACAATTAAGCTCGAAGGACTTCATCTGTTCCTTTGTTGATACTATAAATCATATGAAGTTGTCAGCCCAAGAATTTCAACAATATATTTTATTTTCCTAAAGTTTTTTTGGTTGCAGGTACATAGCATTTAATCTTTGAGGTGCTTCATTTTCTCTCAACTTCTTGAATAATATTTTCACATGAACAATCATCTATGGAGAGCCAGATATTAAAGTTTAATTTTTACACACTCCTTCCCATCATTATTCTACATGTATATGTGGCCTTTAAGAATAGATACAGGGAAAATTTTCTTTCATCAAGTGTTTGCAAACTGAAGGTTTTGTTAAGCTCTTTGTGTGTGCTCTTCTTTATCGATTTCTACCAGTGTAGAAAGGTGTGAAATGGCCATCTTCCCGTGGAATTTCAGGTTTTTTCTACCAATCAAACCATGGGAGAGGCCTTTTGAAGGATATTTGTCTCAAGACTCTCCCAAGCTTATGTTCAACATGGATAGTACGAGGGTTGAAGAATGCATTTAGATGGTACTAGGGACTAATGTCACCAATCCAAGAGTTCGTTGTTTTCTCTTCTTCTCTCAGGTGATTTCAATCTTCTTGTCCAATGCATTGGACATGATTCAATCTCTAACTGAAGTTGAAGAATTGGGCAAGAAATATGTAAAATTTAAATTTGTGATGGACAATTCTATTCTAAAAGAAATACAAACTTATAATCTTTTTACTAGAGATGGTTACATTGGTGGGTCATTCCTTAGAGATTTTTTGCAATCTCAACAGGGTTATGAAGAAGTTTATGATGCTTTAAGATTAGCCATTCACTACAAGAATGAAACTTTTCTCTTAAGGGCGCTCAGGAAGAATAGGTGTTAGTTGTGTACAGTAATGGATGTTAACTTGATAGAAAAGTATTATGCACTTAATATCTTAAGAGTGCATGTACCGTCAGTCTCAGTTTCTAGATTACACTTGGGTTTGCAACTTCAAGTTCCTTCTCCGCCACAGAATCTTCATCCACCTTAGTATTCTTCAAATGGTTCCACATCAAACAATTTGCAAGTGAGTTTTAATCCTGCCATAGTTAAGATGGGTTGTCCATTGTAGTATCCTAGCTATTCTATTGGTCGAAGAAGCATATTTGAAAGAGGTTTTTAGCTTACTAGGAATTTGGATTTTCAAGATTGGAATTTAATCTATGGAGGGTTTTTTCACAATAGTTTGTGTAGAAGCATGCTTGGTAGTTTTGTTTTCATAAGGATATATGAAGTAGTTTGAATATGAATGGTTTTAATCAGTAGTAAGCATAAGGGAGATGAAATGTATGTAGGTTGGATTTTTATTAGTTGGTATTTGGGAGTTAGTTACAGGAATAGACATGGATATTTCAAGCTGAATTTTGATTTATTATCAGCATATTATCATATTTTGTTGAGCAAAGGATTATATGTATTATGTAAACTTTTATATTAATATATATATATAGGCTTCCATTCCTTTTTCTTAAAAAAAAAAATCCTTTCAATAAAAAAGGTATTCATGACAACATAAACATCATTTAAAAAAAAAAATTACTAAAAATAAGTTATTAAAAGTTACGTAAAAAAATTACAATTTATTTCTATTTTTAAGAAAAAAACTATATTAAGAATCTACACAAAAATCCTTACAAATCAATAGTTCACATCATCTCCAAAATATTAATGGTTTATTTGCTATAGGTTTCATACAGTAAAATTTTATAAAAAATGCTAATATTAATGTCCTAATTTGGCCAAAAAATGGAACATAGTATTGTTGGCTGACCAAGATCTACACAATGGATAAGATAATTTTGATAGCATGTGCACAAAAAATTAATTATAATTATTTTAGGTTCCGCCTTAATTTTTAAAATTTTAAATCCTCATAATTCTTGCATACAACTTGTCTATTTTTCATGTTTTTTCTACAATAATCATCCCAAAAGACTTGAAACATTAAAGAAGTAATAAATAATGAAAAAAATAGATTTATGTACTAAGGAGAGTAAAAAAATTGCATAAATCATCTTTGAAGGCCTCCTTGTTATCTTTGATCCTATATGCACCTTTTCCCAAGTAGAACTAGAACATGTCTCTCTCTCCCTCTCTCCCTCTATCTATTTAGCTAGATTTCCCACTCTCCCCCTCTCATTCATTCACCCCCCCTCTCTCTCTCTCTCACCCCCTACCTCTATATATTTATATAATCTCCCTAACCATCAAGTTATCTCCATATCTCTCTCTCACTCATATACAAACACACCCTATTTATCCATCCATATCTCTATCTCTATCTATCTATCCCCATCTCTCCATTTATCTATATACCTCTCTTTATTACTTGTCTCTATCACCTCCTTTATCTCTCACTCTTACCCCATCTATCTATATCTAATTATCTCTATGTCACTCTCGTATTCATTCTCTCTATCGATTGCTTTCTATCCATTTATTTCTCTAACTCTATCTCCCTATCTCTCTATCTCTCTCCCCATCCCTCTCTCCCTATACCTCTCTATCTCTCAATATCTCCCTATATCATTATCTCTCCCTCTCTCCCTCTACCTCTATATATTGATCTATCTTTCCCATGTTATTCTCTCTAACTTTGTACCTATCTCTCTCCTTTTATCTACTTATGTCTCTCTATCTACACCCTCTCTATCTATCCCCCACTTTCCCTCCCTCATATATCTTCCTCTCTACCTCTCCCTCTTTCTCTCTACCTCTTTATCTCTCCCTCTCCATCTCTATTTATCTTTATCACTTTATCTCACCATATATGTCTCTCTATATCTAACTCGCCATATCTCTATATTTTTATCTCTCCCTTTAGCTCTCATTATCTATATATTTATTCTCTCCATTTCCCTATATCTTCCTCTTTACCTATATAGATAGAGAGGGTTAGCAGAGATAGAGAGAAGTAGATCAGATAGAGAAGAGATATATAGAGAGATATAAAGGGAGAAAGATAGGGAAATGGGGATGGGTGGAGTGAAAGGTAGGTAGAGAGGGTATATAGAGATAAGTTGATGCAAGAGTGTGACATAGATTTTAGGAACCTAGAATGCTAGCTCTCTTCTTAGGGTTTTCCACCTAGAAAGAGAGAGATTAGGGGTTCTAAAATGCTTATGCACATTCAAATTAGGATGTATGAAATGTAATATGATGTAAAAAAAAACTAAGAAAAATGCAATTGACTAATTGAAATGGTCTAAAATGAATGTTAAAGTGCAATTTAAACTATGTTTGAAAACACACTATGATATGCAAACAACTATGAAAGATGAAGAAATTGAAAGAAATATGCAGAACATAAGGTATAGGGTCAAGTCTGAGTGCACCTAGATATTGTATGAGCTTTCTGGAGTGTCTGGAATGCTGATGAATTTTTTTGATTTTTCATAGTGGGACTCATTCGCTAAGGGTGGCGAATCAATCCTCTTACTATTGAAAAGTGTTGGGAACTGATTTCTGATAGTCAAGAGTTGATTTATGAAAAAATGCAGATTTTCTGATTTCAAGTGAGACTCATTCACCATCAGTGGTGAATCAGTCCACCTACAATAATTTAGAAAATTAGAGGAAGATTATGTGGAGTTAGATCTATATTGCTATCTCTTACAGGTATTTGCTTCTGAAACTGCCAGATTCAAGTCTGAAAGTAACTTTTTGTTGATGATTTGAATTGAATGATAGGAGGATGACTTAGATGAATTTGGAATGCAATATTCAATGACTCTCAAGCTTCCAAAGATCTAAATTTGCATACAAATAACACAAGAAGAGAAATTGTTGATTGTTAAGGCATGGGGGTTTGCCTTGGTCAAACCCCATTTAGGTAATTAAACCAGAATGATGAAATAAAGAAATGAAGCATGCAAAATGGAATATATTACCTCGCAAATGATGATTGATCTTGGATGTCTACAACAATACATGTAAATTTAGCCCTTGGATGTTTTAGAATGCTAACTTGAAGATCTCTAATGGAGAAACCTCAACTTGCTTGACTTGTAATAGAAGATGGATGATGAATTGATAATGAGAAGTATAATAATGAGGTAAGATAATATTTCTAAAATGAGGATGAAAACTCTTATTTATAGTCAATTATTCCTTAGTACCTGATTATACATCACAGGCTGACATGAAGTGAAAATAAACTTTAAATTTCACTTTTTCCTACTCAAGGATCAAAATGAGGGCCAGATAGGACTCATTCACCACACATGGTGAATGGGTTCGACTTGGATGGGACTCATTCACCATTGCTAGAGAATGGATCCCAAAGGGCCATTCTAAGACCTATGAAGCTAAGGAGATAGGAAATAAGGTTTAAAATGCTACCTTGTCAGGTGTTTGATCAATTAAAGCCTCAGGATGCACAATATGGGTAAAATAGGACATGTTAGTGGTGATGTGAAAGTGGAATAGGGCTTGGGACACATAAATCAATGTGAAAGTGTAATTAAATGCACTTTACAACACTAAGATTAGGTCCACATAGCCTAGAAAATCATAAGAACCAATTTGAATGTGTAAATCACATTACAACACTAGTTTATCATTAAGTTTATGTTAATATCCTTCTAGATTTATGAAATAATGTTATTATAATATTGGATTTAGGAAGAAATGGGTTAATTAAGTCTAGAAAAGAGTGAAAGACTTTACAACACCTTTACAAGACATCAATAAGCACATGTTATTTGATTTGAGAGGGTCCAAGACCTAGTGTGGACACATAAAATGCCTCACAACACTAGATTAGGGCCTTGCATTAAGTCCATTTAATCTCATGTCAAGTAGTGGGTCCAATTATCAGCAACACAAGGAGTATCCATGGCAATCCTGAGGTGAATTTTGTGGAAAAAAATTTTAGAATTTTGAACTAAATTAATTTTGGGCTTGGATTACATGTTGAGGGTTGGAAAATTATTTATTTCAAATAATTTAATTTTTCAATTAAATTTCTTGTGCAACTTTGACAAATTGTCTTGTGGGGTGGAAAGCAAAAAGCAAATTCTAAAACAATTAAATTTAATTGTTCAAATTTCAAGAAAAGGCATTGAGAAATGAAGAGTGGGGATTTAAAGCACAAAATATTGACCCCTAAAAATTAGGGACTGGAGGTGGATGCCCATGACTTGATTTTTTCCTTTTCTTACTTTTTCTAAAATTGCAAGTGGAGAATTAAAGTAGCAACTCCTATCTTTGTCTAGATAGTTCAAATGGATTTTATTTTGCATTAATTATTTTTGAGAATTTTGAATTTGTAGCCATAGAGAAGATTGAGTACCTGGGAAGAGAGGGTAGAAAATTAATTTTTAATTAATTCTATGAGGAAGTGGTGGAGAATCTGGAGAATGGGGAAAGCAAGAAAAAAAATTTGAAGGAAAATTTTTGGTGGGGAGTTTTTTTTAGGGGCATTTGGTGGAGAGACTCAAGAAGGGCATGGATATTCTCTAGGAAAGGTTTCCTAAATTTTTGCAAGTTGAAGGAATAAAAGTGAAGTTACAACAGTTTTCTTCCATTGGTAGTTGTTGATTGCAAGTTTGCAATCCATTGTTTTGTGTGTTATTGCAAAAGAGGGGTTTGAAGATTTTATGATCAAATTTATTTTTTTGTTGTTGATTTTATTTTTCTATTTTTTGTGAGTTTAAATGGGCCAAGTTTCAGCCCTTGAGTCCCTTGAGGACTGATGTAATCATTTCTCATGAATTTGTAATGCAAGTTTGTGATTTGGTTGCAAGAAGAGAGAATTTTTTTGTGTTTATTTGCAGAAATGTTTGAATGAGTATTTTTTATTATTTCTTGTGTTTTAAGAAATTATTTTTGTTGTGGGGGTTGTGTATTAACTCTCTAAAATAGTGGTATCAAATTAGGAGTTCCTGAGTGTGTAGGCATAACCGCCGATGTGAGGCAATTTGCACTAGGACTTGTGGTGGTGTGTGTGTGATTTGTGTGTAGATAGATCACCGAGTGTGAGACAGTTTATACCTAAGAGGTTGAAGTTTGAGAGTGTGTGGTAAGTGTTTGATTAAATGGAAAAGAAGAAAGAAAATAATTTTTTCATAGTTGTGTATGTAGGTGAATAGGATGGAGAAAATATTGCAAAAGTATGCTTTGAGGATAGTGTGAAGGAAAATGGTGAAAAGAAGATGGATACTGCAGTAGAAAAATAGGCATCATTTAAATATGTTAGTGAAAATTTACATGCAAAAGAGGTAGATGAATTTTTCGATGATGTTGTAGCAATTCAGTGAATGGATTTTGATAGTCCTAGATTTGACAAAGGGAATGATGAAGAAGAAGATAGTCCTCTGTTGAAAGAGGAGATAAGAAAAATAGAAAAACTATTTTAGGGAGGAATTATAGAAGAATATGATGAAAAGAAAGAGGTTGCAACTAATGCATGCCTCTTTGAAGCAAAAAATTTTCTAGCAGTGAGGAAGGGGAAGAAAATAGAAGTACTTGTTTATTTATCAAATTTTGTCAATGTTGAGAATGAAGCTAATTTTTGTGAGGGTGAAATGGTAAAAGGAAGTGAAGAAAGAAAGATGGTAAGGTACAAAAATAATAAGTTACAAGATAAAATACAGCAAGGTATGATGAATTTTGTTGACATAGAAGAAGAGGGTGAAGGATAACTAGGTGAGAAAAATATGCAGAAAGAATTCATTGATTTCCATAAATATGTTAATGTTGATTTGAGTGTAGGTGTTGAGAATGGTAAAGTGGGATGGAAGTATGAACCATGGTATATCAAGGTGAAGAAGAAGAAGAATCAGGTGGACAAGGAAGAAATATGGATGAAGAACAAGCACATGATTTATAAATTTTTATGAGTTCAACTCATGAAAATTTTCAAATTACCTTGGGTGTCTGATGCAGGAGCATCCATGGCAATCGAGAGGTGAATTTTGTGGAAGCATTTTTTGGAATTTTTAAATAAATTAATTTTTGGCTTGGATTACATGTTGAGGGTTGGAAAATTATTTATTTTTAAATAATTTAATTTTTCAATTAAATTTCTTGAGCAACTTTGACAAATTCACTTGCAAGGTGGAAAGCAAAAGGAAAATTCTAAAACAATTAAATTTAATTGTTCAAATTTTAAGAAGAGGCATTGAGAAATGAAGAGTGGGTATTTAAAGGAAAAAATATTGACCCCTAAATAGTAGGGATTATAGGTGGATGCCCATGACTTGATTTTTTCCTTTTCTTACTTTTTCTAAAATTGCAAGTGGAGAATTAAAGTAGCAACTCCTATCTTTGTCTAGGAAGTTTAAATGGATTTTATTGTGCATTAATTATTTTTGAGAAGTTTGAATTTTCAGCCACAGAGAAGAAGGTGTACCTTGAAAGATAAGGAAGAAAATTATTTTTTAATTAATTCTATGAGGAAGTGGTGGAGAATCTAGAGAATGGGGAAAGCAAGAAAAGAATATTTTTTAAGGAAAATTTTTGTGGGGAGTTTTTTTTCAAGGGGATTTGGTGGAGAGACTCAAGAAGGGCATGTATCTTCTCCAAGAGAGGTTTCTTGAGTTTTTTTTTAGGTTGAAGGCATGAAAGTGAAGTTACAACAGTTTTCTTCCATTGGTAGTTGTTGATTGCAAGTTTGCAATCCATTGTTTTGTGCGTCATTGCAGGAGAGGGGTTTGAAGATTGTATGAGAAGATTTTTTTTTTTTGTGAGTTTAAATGGACCATGTTGCAGCCCTTGATTCCCTTGAAGACTGATGTAATCAATGCTCATGAATTTGTAATGAAAGTCTATGATTTGGTTGCAAGAAGAGAGTAGATTTTTGTGTTTATTTGCAGCAATGTTTGAATGAGTACTTCTTATTATTTCTTGTGTTTTAAGAAATTATTTTTGTTGTGGGTGTTTTGTATTAACTCTCTACAATAGTGGTATCATAGCAGGAGCTCCTAAGTGTGCAAGAAGAAGCACCAATGTGAGGTAGTTTGCACCAGGACTTGTGATGGTGTGTGTGATTTGTGTGTAGACAGATCACTGGGTGTGAGGAAATCTATACCTAAGAGGTTGAAGTTTGAGAGTGTGTGGAAAGTGTTTGATTAAATGAAAAAGAAGAAAGGAAATAAGTTTTTCATAGTTGTGTATGTAGGTGAACAGGATGGAGAAAATATTGCAAAATTATGCTTTGAGAATAGCGTGAAGGAAAATGGTGAAAAGAAGATGGATACTGTAGCAGAAAAAGAGGTACCATTTAAATATGTTAGTGAAAATTTACATGAAAAAGAGGTAGATGAATTTTTGGATGATGTTGTAGCAATTTAGAGAATGGGTTTTGATAGTCGTAGATTTGACAAAGGGAATGATGAAGAACAAGAGTCTATTGTTGAAAGAGGAGATAAGAAAAATAGAAAAATTATTTCAGGGAGGAATTATAGAAGAATATGATGAAAAGAAAGCGGTTGCATCTGATGCATGCCTCTTTGAAGGAGAAAAATTTGCAATAATGAGCAAGGGGAAGAAAATATAGGTAATTGTTTATTTATCATATTTTTCAATGTTGAGAATGAAGCTAATTTTTGTGAGGGTGAAATGGTAAAAGGAAGTGAAGAAAGAGAGATGGTAAGGTGAAAAAATAATAAGTTACAAGATAAAATATAGGAAGGTATCATGAATTTTGTTGACATAGAAGAAGAGGGTAAAGTAGAACTAGGTGAGAAAAATATGTCGATAGAGTCCATTGATTTCCATAAATATGTTAATGTTGATTTGAGTGCAGGCATTGAGAATGGTAAAGTGGGATGGAAAGATGAACCATGGTATAGCAAGGTGAAGAAGAAGAAGAATTTGGTGGATAAGGAAGAAAGATGGATGAAGAACAAGCACATGATTTATAATTTTTTATGAGTTCAACTCATGAAAATTTTCAAATTACCTTGGGTGTCTGATGCAGGAGCTTCCATGGCAATCGAGAGGTGAATTTTGTGGAAGAATTTTTTAGAATTTTGAAATAAATTAATTTTGGGCTTGGATTACATGTTGAGGGTTGGAAAATTATTTATTTTCAAATAATTTAATTTTTCAATTAAATTTCTTGTGCAACTATCACAAATTGACTTGTGGGGTGGAAAGCAAAAAGAAAATTCTAAAACAATTATATTTAATTGTTCAAATTTCAAGCAGAGGCATTGAGAAATGAAGAGTGGGGATTTAGAACACAAAATATTGGCCCCTAAGAAGTAGGGACTGGAGGTGGATTCCCATGACTTGATTTTTTCCTTTTCTTACTTTTTCTAAAATTGCAAGTGGAGAATTAAAATAGTAACTCCTATATTTGTCTAGGAAATTTAAATGGATTTTATTGTGCATTAATTATTTTTGAGAAGTTTGAATTTGCAGCCATAGATAAGATGGCATACCTGGGAAGAGAGGGTACAAAATTATTTTTTAATTAATTCTATAAGGAAGTGGTGGAGAATCTAGAGAATGGGGAAAGCAATAAAAGAATTTTTTTATAGGAAAATTTTGGGGGGAGTTTTTCTTCAGGGGGATTTGGTGGAGAGACTCAAGAAGGGTATGGATCTTCTCTATTAAAGGTTTTCTAAGTGTTTTTTCAAGTTGAAGGCATGAAATTTAAGTTACAATATTTTTCTTCCATTGGTAGTTGTTGATTGCAAGTTTGCAATCCATTGTTTTGTTTGTTATTGTAGGAGAGGGGTTTGAAGATTGTATGAGCGGATTTTTAGTTTTTTTGGTGATGTTATTTTGATCTTTTTTGTGAGTTTAAATGGGCCATGTTGCAGCCCTTGAGTCCCTTGAGGACTGATATAATCAATTCTCATGAATTTGTAAGACAAGTTTGTGATTTGGTTGCAAGAAGAGAGCAGATTTTTGTGTTTATTTGCAACAATGTTTGAATGAATATTTCTTATTATTTCATGTGTTTTAAGAAATTATTTTTGCTATCAGGGTTGTGTATTAACTCTTTACATCACAAGTAGAGAGGGAGGGAAGAAGGGAGAGGTAGAGATAGAGAGGTAGGTACAAAGAGAGGAATATGGAGATGTGAGATAAAGAGAATTAGAGA
The DNA here is from genome assembly GCA_007258455.2 of Sequoia sempervirens. Taxonomy (NCBI): domain Eukaryota; kingdom Viridiplantae; phylum Streptophyta; class Pinopsida; order Cupressales; family Cupressaceae; genus Sequoia; species Sequoia sempervirens. The sequence goes on along the minus strand of VDFB02049217.1, from coordinate 133,648,375 downwards.
CAAAGAGAGGTAAGTAGAGAGGGATAGAGGGAGAGGTAGGTAGAGAGATGGAGAGTGAGGGGATGTGTCAAGAAGTATAGATGGAAGGAAAGAGATAGGTAATGTGGGAGGTTAGAGTGAGAGGTAGGTAGAGAGAGAGTGAGGAGAGATAAGGAGTAAAGAGGGAAGGGTAGAGAGGAGTACATAGAGAAGGAAAGGGAGAGGAAGAGTGTGAGAGAGAGACAAGGGGAGAGAGAGGAGAGGAGGAAGAGAGGAAGGGAGAAGTAGGTAATGATAGAGAGGTATGGTGGGAGGGATAGAGGGATAATTAGGTAGAGAGAGAGGGTGAGTGGAGATAGAGAGTAGAGAGGGAAGGTGAGAGAGAGGTAGAGAGGAGAGAGAAGGTGAAGAGGTATATAAAGAGACATATAAAGGGAGAGAGAGGGGTAATGAGGGAGCGATGGAGTGAGAGGTAGGTAGACATAAATAGAGAGGAGAGATAGAGAGAAGTAGATGTTGCAATTATGAAGGTGTTTTCATTGATTTCAACAGGAAGTCTATTGACTAGTGTTGTCATTGATGTCAACTATGGGATGAAGGTGTTAAGGATATTGAGAAAATTATGAAAAAGAGGAAAACAAATTGTGCATGTATAGTTGAGATCTTGGAAAAATGTTTTGATTGAAAGGAGCTATCTTTTATTGCAGAGTCTAAAGACGAGTTGGAATGATGTAACAAGTTGATATGATGTCTCTAGTACTTCATTTCCAAGTGCTTTTGAGAAAATTTGATAAACAGGGTAAACTATGGTGTGCAAGTGTTCATAGTGTTCTTTGTTATTTTTCTTTGTGTTTCTTCTTTGTTCATGTTATTCCTATGTGGATCCTACAAGTTATTCAAGGTTGTTAGAGATTGTTATATTAAAAAATTTGGTTTCTGGATCATTGTATAGTGTGAGATATTTTCACCAGTGTGTGAACTAGTATTTAGTGATATTTTATGTGGCCTCAGAGAAATATATATTCTCTACATTTATCTATTGTTTAGCTTCAGGTTGTACTTATTTGTGAAGTTTTTATAATAATTATATATTTTTATATTCAATATTTTACTTGATTTGGTGTAGTACATAGTGAGTTTCATTTATCAATATGCAAATAAGGGTTACCAGTTGTTTTGAGTTGAAGTGTTTGTATTATGTGATCTTGGATAAAGTTCTTTATGAATCTTAAGTAGTTTGTATGTTGTTCTAGATTGTGTTCAAGTGAATTATGTTGTCTAGAAGTTTCACATTGATTTGTGGAAGTGTGTGCCTAATGATTATGGTGTTTAACATAGCTATTGGTTGACCTTGTGCGTAACACTACATGCAAGCTTATGAAAGTGTGTTGAGATGTGTTGGGATATATTTGGGTCCTAATTAAGAGTTTATGTAGGTTTCCTTCATTCCTATCCATTGTGGGAATTTTTAGCTACCAACTTATTTTGAATTTGAATATATAATGGCTAGTTGTCGACATTAGAGAAGGTTTTTGAGGTTGAGGTTGATATCAATATGTATGGTGTTGTTGTGATTTGATGCATGAAATAATTAAGAAGCAAGATAGATGTGATATTGATGCGAGTGATATGTGATGTGAATTTGAGAAGACCATTGTGTATTCTAGTGTTAGGGTTCCTAAAGGTGGTGAGTGGAAGGCATCTGAAATCATTCATGCAAGACTGGGAAAGTGTGTGGTTGATTCCTAGTTTAATTGAGAAGTGTTCTCTATGTAACATTCTTCTTCTATATTCATGTATTCTTTCTATTGTAGTAAGCCCTAGATGTGAGCCTTTTGGATAGTGTGTCCTTTTCTAGCAGTGACCCATTTTGTACGAATTTTTCTATTACTTATATTGTCAGCTAATTCTCATCATGGTTTTTCCCTTATTGGGTTTCCACATAAATCTAGTGTTCTCTTGTGTGTGGCATTGTGATTTTATTTTTTGTTATCTTTATTTCATTTTTAATCATACTAACAAAATAAGAGCTCAATGAATGCATGTGGATTTGATTACTATTGAGGGTTTTGAAGGTTTAATTTGCTACAACTAATTCACCCCCTCTTAATTATCTTATTCATTTCAACAATTGGTATTAGAGCAAGGTTCCTTGAAGAATAGCTTAACTAATTGAGGTAGATTTGGGATGTTGAACAAGGTTTCTTTGGAATGTCCTAGATTTGATGGCATAGATTATGCATTCTAGAAGACAAAGATGGAAGGATATATGGTAGCTCATGGATATGAGATTGAGAAGGCTTATCAAACTACATATACTCCACCTGAAAATGGTGCAAGTACCAATGCAAAAATCAAGGTGCATGAGATCAATGCTAAGGAAAGATTTATTATTGTGAATAGTCTTTCATGTTAGAAAACCAGGAATCAGTTGCTAGACCAAAATACTTCCACTAGAGAGATTATGGAAAGAATGCTTGCTATATCAATATGCAAGATTGATTCACGATTAATTGATACAAATGTACAAGATGAGGCTTGCTTATAAAAGGAAAGCATGCACAACCCTAAACCTAACTTGAGCTACAAGATAGCTCATTTAGATAAGGATAACAAAATACAACCTAGCACTTAAATGAAAGCCTAAGTAAACTTATGAAGATGTAATTAAAAAGTTAATTACACCAACACCCCCCATAAGTGCAACTTAGGGAGAAGATTATAATGCAAGCTACTATGGGTCCCAGAAACTAGGCCATGTTAGGTACCCATTTATAGATGCAAATGAAATGCAATCTCTCATAAAGCAGAGAAAAGGGGAAAACCCAGTGGGAAGAAAACCCCTCTCCAAAAGAGAGAAAACAAAAAACAAGCATGATGAATGTAAACATGACACATGGAGAACTCAATGATACCACCCAAGGATTACATACATCATGAATATACAATAAATGACCCCCCCATAAGAGGGAAGTAAAGAGATAAAATATCCTCCCCATGATGTATGATCTCCTGCTAGTATGGTTAATGTCTGAAGACAAAACATAATCCAATGCCTACAAACAATGTTTCTCCCCTTAGGAAGAAGATACACCAAGTACAACTGTAGGAATGATTCCCATTCTCGATAGGAAGTAGGAAGAGGAATCCATATGTATGAAGATTGTGTCTCTGAAATCTGTTCATGTGTTTCCAAATTCTTGGATGATGAAGATGATGCCACAATCCAATCAGGTACATGCCCAATCACAACAAATTGTGACAAACTAGGAACCAATGGAAACTGATCTTGAACAAACTCCATAGACAAACATGAAGTGATAATAGTGGACCCATGACTATCATCAAATAGGAGAGATAGACTCTCAAATTGGTCCTCCAAATCTGAAATGTGAGACTCCACAAACAAAGAAGTAATGTCTATCAAATAGGAATCCCAATCAAGAAGACTATTGGATATCTGTTGCAATGAATCAATGGTAGTACACAATGACTCATCAATAGAAGATGAAGAATCTGGAACCTTTGAAGCATCTGCAATCTTGTCCAAAGGATCACAAGCATGGGTTATCAACTCTAAAGAATGAACAAGCACATGTGAGGTTGAAAGAGGAGCTTCAAGAGATGGAGAAGAATCAGGGTCTCCATATACCTCTCTAATTGAGTCCAAAGAGCATGATGACATTCAAAGTGAATAAGTGTCTCCAAAATTTCATCATTTACATTTTCAAAAATAACTCTAAAGACTCTAGCCCTAAAGCCTTTCCAAATGCAATACTCAATAGTTGTGCTAGGATGAGGAACTTTATCAAACAAATAGGGCAATAGATTTATCTCACCAAGATGAGTGAGAATTAAATTGCTCCATTGCCTATAGTTCCCATTCTCCAAAATAATTAACAAAACCATTTACAAACTATATGGGGCTGAATGACCGTTGGATTTTTCCTCTTTATTTGGAGATAAATAATTTTTTTGAAAAAAATCTCCAAAAAACCCATCAACGTTTTTTTTTAAAAATCAATAGAGATCTTTTATAAAAACTTTCCCTCTTTTTTGAAAAAATTAACCAAGATAGGGAAAATATTGCCATGCAAAATCCTGAAAAAAGAACTTTCCCTCTAAACAAAGCTTTTAATATATATAAGAATGCCAATAAACTCGAGCATGCATACCAATTAAGGCTTCATACCCATATTGCACAGAGAGGACAGAGTACTAAGGACATCGGCGATGAAAGAGAATAGTACTTGGAAATACAATGACCATTGCATGTGGAACTGATAGCTGACAAAGCCAAAGACAGATCGGCCAATGGATGTCAACAAGGCAGTCGGGTGATTAATAGTCCTGTACCATCCTTACAATCCGTGGACAAATGGAATCAACCAATGGAAATAAATTCATCAACTAGGTCTGACCGACCAGAAAATAAATGCCCGACAATAGATATGGCCTCCTGTAGTGTTGACCCAACCTCATACCCTACAGATAAATGACAGCTAAGGAATATGACCAGGTATGCTGACTAATAAGACCAGGTACACCAGATGATAAGACTCGACCCTCCACATACCAGCGATGAAAGAACCGGAATATGTTGATGAGTATAGTGAGGATGTCAGCTTCCTATCCAAATGGAAAAATAGCTGATACTTTGAATATGCAGATGCAGCTAGAGATTTGACCTGCCAAAGCAACCGGTACCCTATGAATGAACGGCCGAATGATGTGATGGCCGGTACCTATGTAGGGGTTATGAAGATGCCGCGGAATATGCCAATATGCCGATCCACAATAATATAGCCCAAAAATAAATTGAAATATTTTTCCGAATACTATTGACAAATATTTTGCCCGAGTAATAGAATTTTTGCCCCAAAAATTATAACAATACCGCAAAAAATATTTCACTGAAAATATTTTTTGTGAAATTATGAAAATCCTACCGCACAGGGGTTGTTCTAGCAAAAAAAATTTCCTCAAAAACAACTTTACCCAAAAGGGATGAATTTATAGTCAAAATTCATCTGCGGAACCTTCTGATCTCAACTGTGAGGTTATTAAAACCCCAATCTACACCCAACAAAAATCTTCAAGCCAAAAATAAAACCCTCAAATCTGGGAAGGAGTCTGCAACCCTGGAAGCTCTAATACCATGTTAGAAACCAGGAAACTGTTGCTAGACCAAAATACTTCCACCAGAGAGATTATGGTGAGAATGCTTGCTATATCAATATGCAAGATTGATTCATGATTGAATTGATACAAATGTATAAGATGAGGCTTGCTTATAAAAGGAAATCATGCACAACCCCTAACCTAACTTGAGCTACAAGATAGCCCATTTAGATAAGGATAACAAAATACAACCTAGCACTTAAATGAAAGCCTAAGTAAACTTATGAAGATGTAATTAAATAGTTAATTACACGAACACTTCAAATAATGCATTAGTAAAAGTTATGAATGTGAAGACTGCTAATGAATTTTTGGACAATCTAGAAATAATTTATGAAGGAGATCTGAAGGTCAAACAAGAAAAGTTTCAAAACTTGAAGGCATAGTTTGATATGATGAAAATTTCTAAGAAAGAAAAAATTAAAGGATACATATAGAGATTTGATGAGTTTGTAAGTGCTATGAGAGGCTTTGGTGCAACAGTTAAAGAATCTAAATTAGTGAAGAAAGTTATCAAATCACTTCTGGATTGTTATAGTGAAAAGGTATCTACTATTAAGGAACCTGTAGATTTTGACAGTTATTCTAGAGATCAGTTGATTGGTACACTAACTGCATTTAAAATAAGAAAAATAAAGAAAGTTTAAAAAGTAGAGATTACTTTCAAAGCTGATAAATCAAAAAAGGTTGAAGATTCAAATGGAGAAGATCTTGATTATTTGGAGGCTAAATTTGTGAGGAAGATGAAAAAAGGCATTGGTAAGTATCAAGGTAAGTGGAATTTCAAATGTTTTATCTATGGTGGTATAGGTCATTATGCTTCAAGATGTTTCAGAAGAGCTGTAAACAATAAGAATAAGGAAAACAAAGAAAAAATGATTAAGAAATCTTACTATGTGAGAGAAGATGTTGGAATTTTTGATGATGGATCTAATTATGGAGATTTTTATGATAATTAATGTTTGTTTTTGGCTATAACAGAAGAATCTAGTTTTTCTAACCCTAAAATTTGTGTGAAGGAAAGTGTTCCAAAGATGAAGGATAAGGTTGAAGGTACTTTGGTATATGCTTTTCATATCAAAGAAGATAATAATTACTTGATTATTGACAATGGTTGCTCTAATCACATGATTGGAGACAAAATTAAGTTTGTTAAACTTGAAAAGTATGATGGAGGATTAGTTAAATTTGGAGATGATTTAGGAGCTAAGATTTATAGAATGGGTTCAATTAGTTTTGATGGCAAGAATAATGCTGACAATGTTTACTATGTTAAGGGTCTAAGGCATATCCTTTTGAATGTTCAAAAAATGTGTAGCAAAGGATATAATCTTGTGTTTAAGGATGAAACATGTGAGATCTAGAAAGGGTATGGAACTATGATTGTCTTTGGTAAGAGAACAAATGGAAACATCTATCAGCTTAAAGATTTTGATAGTCATTGCTTTATGTCTCAGATTAATGATACTTTCCTATGGCACTGGAGGATGTGTAACATGAATTTTGATAATCTGGAAAGAATTAGTTCAATTAATGCAATGAGAGATTTACCTAGAATCACAAAGTCTATCAATGTTGTTTATGACAGTAGTCAATTTGAAAAAAAAAAGTAGTTTTAAGGGAAAGGAACAATCTACTACCAAACTACTAGAATTAGTGCATACAGATCTTTGTTGTCCTACATGATGAGAAGTCTACAAGGTGACAGGAACTTTATGCTTTTGATTGATGATTATTCTAGAATGACATGGGTTACTTTTCTTAGAGAGAAATTTGATGCATTAGATAAATTCAAGGAATTTAAAGCTATAGTTAAGAATGAAATGGATCTGAAAAGAAAATGTTTGAGGTCTAGCAGAGGTGGTGAATTCACCTCCAATAAGTTTAACATGTTTTTTGAATTTCACAAAATAAAGAGGCATTTGTCTACCCCTATAAATCCTCAATAGAATGGAGTTGTTGAAAGGAAAAATAGAACTATTCAAGAAGCCACAAGGACTATGATGAAGATAGAAAATCAACCAAAAGTCTGCTAGAGAGAATCTATTAATATTGCTATTTATATACTTAAAAAAATTCAAGCTAAAGATAACAACACTAAGACTCCCTATGAGCTATGGTATGGAAGGATTCCTATTATGAAGTACTTTAGAGTATTTGAAAGCATATGTTACATCAAAAGAGAAGAAAACTTAGGAATGTTTGATGCAATATATGATTAATGTATCTTCCTTGGATATTATACTTGAATCAAAGCTTACATATGTTACAACAAAAGGCTGAGAAGGATAATTGAAAGTGAAAATGTTAAAGTTGATGAAAGCTTGTAGAATTCTATTAAAATAGATGGATGTGTCAGATGAACTTGATTACAAAGAAGAAGAAGAAGAAGAAGAAGAAGAAGAAAAATGATGAATAAGAAGTGTAGAATGAAGAGGAAGAAGCTCTAGAGAAGACCCCTAAAACCCCTAAGTATGTACAAAAGAGTCATTCAGAAGATCAGATCATTGGAGACAAGAGGAAAGGTGTATTGACAAGAAGCAAAGTTGTTGAAGTTAAGGTAAATTTGTGGTTACTTTCTAAAGTTGAACCTAAAATAGTGAGTGAAGCATATGAAGATGAACATTGGATGAAGGTAATGGAAGAACTTATGCAAATAGAGAAAAATCAGACTTGGGAATTCATCCCTAGAATGTAAAACAAGAACATAATTGGAACTTAATGGGTATTCAAGAACAAGTTGAACAAGAATTTAGAAGTAGTAAGAAATAAGGCAAGACTTGTGTGTAAAGGTTACTCACAAGTGGAAGGTATACAATTTGAGGAGACTTCTGCTCCTTAGCTAGGATGAAAGCTATGGGAATTTTTTTGGCATTTCTAGCACATAAATACTTTAAGGTTTGTCAAATGGATATGAATTTTTCTTTTCTGGATGGAGAATTGGAAGAAGAGGTTTACATGGAACAACTGGAAGGATTTCAATTGTCAAATCAACCAGATATTACATGTAAGTTGAAAAAGGAACTATGTAGATTGAAGCAAGCACCCAAAGCTTGGTATGTATGGTTGGACAAGTACTTGATACAACAAGGATTCAATAAGGGCATCACAGATAAAAATATTTACATTAAAATTAAGGAAGAAAAAATCTTGATAGTGAGAGAGGGAGATAAGGAGAGAGCAAGGGAGATAGAGATACTTGAGAGAGGGAGACCTAAGAGACTGGGAGTGGGAGGGATCTAAGCGAGAGAGAGGGAATGGGAGAGACCTAAGGAAGAGGGAGTGGGAGAAAGTGGAAGAGAGGGAGAGAGAGATAGATGGAGGGAGATGGGTAGAGACTTGAAAGGGAGAGAGGGAGGGAGAGATGAAGGAGGGGAGAGAGAGAGGGATATGGAGTTTGTGTGTGTGGTTGAGGGAGGGAGGGAGGGAGAGACCTGAAAGAGAGGGAAAGAGGGAGTGGGAGAGACTTAAGAGGGAGAGATACTTAAGAGGGAGTGAGATACTTAAGAGGGAGAAAGAGAGAGAGGGAGATGGAGAGAGTGTGTGTGTGAGAGAGAGAGAGAGAGACCAAAGAGGGGGGAGGGAGAAAGAGAGAGAAAGACCTAAGAGGGAGATGGAGAGTGAGAGAGAGAGGGAGAGAGAGGGAGTGGGAGAGACCTGAGAGAGGGAGAGGAGTGAGAGTGACCTACTAGAGAGAGGGAGGGGGAAGGATCTAAGAGAGAGAGAGAGGGAGTGTGAGATAGGAGGAGAGAGGGAGATATAGAAATAGAGGAAGGGAGAGGGAGAGAGGGAGGGAGAGAGGGACTGGGAGAGAGGGACTGGGAGAGACCTAAGAGGGAGAGAGACTTGAGAGGGAGAGAGGGAGTGTGAGAGACCTGAGAGAGAGAGGGAGAGAGGGACCTGAGAGAGAGAAAGTGGGAAGGACCTAAGAGAGAAAGGGAGTAGGAGAGAGAGGGAGAGAGAGATAGAGGGAAGGAGAGGGAGAGAGACATGAGATGGAAAGAGTGAGGGAGAGAGGAATGGAGAGGGAGTTTGTGTGTGTGTATGTGAGAGAGAGAGAGATAGAGACCAAAGAGGGAGGGAGGGAGAAAGAGAGAAATACCTAAGAGAGATGGAGTGGGAGGAACCTGAGAGAGAGAGGGAGTGGGAGAAAGAGTGAGAGAGGGAGAGGGAGGGAGGGAGAGGGAGAGAAACTTGAGATGGAAAGAGGGAGGGAGAGGGAGAGGGAGATGGAGTGTGCATGTGTGTGAGAGAGAGAGAGAGAGATACCAATGATGGAGGGAGGGAGAAAGAGGGAGAGACACACAAAGAAAAGAAAAAGGAGGGAGATGAAGAAAGTGGAGAGAGAGGGGAGAAAAAGAGATGGAGAAGATATATAATATATGAGGAAAATATATAATAATATAGTATATAAATATATAGTAGAAAGAGGATATATATAATATAAGGAAAGAATATAATGGAAAAGGGAAGGAAAGGAGGAAATAAACACAAATGGATATTCATATGGAGCAGGAAAAGAATATGGATGGAGAATATATATATAATATATATAAAATATATAAATATATATAGGTAAATATAATGGAGCAGGGAAGGAAGGAGGGAGAGAGAAGGAGAGGGAGAGGGAGACGGAGAGAGGGAGTGGAGAGAAATGGAGAGTGGAGAGAGGGATGGGAGAGACGGAGAGAGGGAGTGGAAGAGAGAGGGGGGGGGAGAGGGAGGGAGAGAGTGGAGGGGGAGAGGGAGAGAGGGAGGGGAGACCGGGAGAGAGAGGGAGAGAGGGAGTGGGAGGTACTTGAGAGAGAGAGACCTAAGAAAGAGAAGGGGGAGAAAGGGAGTGGGAGGGACCTGAGAGAGAGGGGAGGAGTGGGAGAGACCAAAGAGAGAGGGAGAGAGGGAGTGGGAGGGACGAGAGAGAGAGAGAGAGAGGGAGAGACCTAATAGAAATAGAGAGATAGAGAGAGGGAGTGGGAGAGACCTAAGAGAGAGAGGGAGAGAGGGAGTGGCAAGGACTTAAGAGAGAGAGGGAGAGAGGGAGTGGCAAGGACTTAAGAGAGAGAGAGAGACATTAATATATAATATAATTTATATACTATTTAATTATACCTTAATAATAATATTAATAGATATAGTATATATTATATAAATATAAATAATATATTAATATATAATATATATATATATCATAATATATAATATATAATATAAAATATATCATAACATAATATATTAATAATATTGTGCTATTATGAATTATATTATGCATTATGAAGTTTAGTTTTTTAAAACTAAACAAAGTGGATATCCATTTTTTTTTTAAAGGTTTAGGGTTTAGTATTGTGCAAAAAATAATAGATATGCATTATAAATGGATATTTGTTTAGTGAATTATATATAAATATAAAAATGGGATCATTTTGAGCATTTCACCAGTCCCACTTTCTCTTCTTTGTTGAAATTTCATGTTTTCTATCTATATCAGGAAAATTTCAGCTTTTGGGAGATTCTTTTAAGCATTTTCGACCTTTACAATCATTTGTGTGCTCCTTTTTGTTTGTGCAATGGGGAGCAGTAGTCAATGTAAGAGAAAAGGAAGGAGAAAACTAACAACAAATCAAATTGAAGCATATAGAGCAAGAGATAGAGAAAGCCATAGGAAAAGAAGACAAGGTATGACAAATACTCAAGTTCAGGCTTCTTCTCCACTGTTAAATGTTAATTCATGTGAAGATGAAATAGAATTTGAAAATATTCAACATCATATTGAATTAAAAAATGAAAATATTGAAATTGAAAATGTTGAAATTGAAAATGAAAATCTTAACAATATTGAAAATGAAAAAGTTGGAATTGATATAGAAGTTGTTGAAATTGGCATTGATAATGAAAATTCCAATAGCATTGAAAATGTTGAAATTGAAAATGAAAATGTTTATAATATTGAAAATATTGAAATTGAAAATGAATATGCTGGAATTGTTATTGAAAATGTTGATAGCATTGAAAATATTGAAAATGAAATTATGCTTGCATGATGGACTCTTTTTATTTGTCTTTAGTGTTTTTTTGTAGTTTTTGATGTTTTTTTGGGGGTGATGGCTTGGTTTACTCTATTGTCATTGTGTTGTTGATGTGTTTTCTCTGGATGGCCTTGGTTGCCTTGTTGTGATGGGACATCACCCTTGTTTTTTCTGCTTTTTATATTAAAAACATTGAAAATGTTCAAAATGAACCTTATGGGTACAATCTAATTACATGAGAACCCCTTACTTGAAATAGATGAGAACATAATAGATAATATTGATGGAAAAATGTCATCATGAATGGTTTGGTTGTGGGCTACCAATATGTTCAATCAATACTTTTATGATAAGACATTAACCAAACAATGTCAACTTTTTGTGCAATTGCTAAAATCTTACAAAATGAGACCATTATTAAGAAAGTTGAAGATTCGTGTAACCAAAAATTTGGAGAAAAATAGTATTATTGTAAAAAATATTTTTAACGCTCTAACTTCTACTGGAAAGACTAGTAAGGAAAAATATAAAAGAGCTACTCATAGAGTGATCACAACCTTACTAGTAAGCCATCATTTGAGAAAGGCTCGTTTAATTAGAAAAACTTGTATTGATTTAAATCTAAATCATAAAACATTGAATAGAGCGCTCTCAAGAAGAGGAAGACTTAATAGTCCTCTTCAAAATGATAAATGGGATTTTAGTGGAAGGCTTCCACGTGTTGATAAGAAGCTAACGAATAATGTAAAGATGCAAATTGAACAATTTTGGAACTCTCACTCTAGAATATCACAGAATGTAAAGGATGTTTTAAAGTTAAGAATTGGCAAGTGAGATCGCACACCACATACTAAACATTTCTTGGAATGTAGCCAAACAATTTTTTGAAGAACATCCAAATTTGTAAGTCTCACAAAGATATTTTGAGTCTTACAAGCCATTTTATTGTGTACCTATTAATATTCATAATACATGTTGTAAATACCATGTTGAGTTATCAATGTATCATGAATTATTATGCCATATTTGTTCTACAATACATACTAACAAAATGTTGCAAAAGTGTCATGCAATGCAACTTCTCAAGTCATTCAGGGACTTGTTAGATTCATTTTTATGTGTTAGAGGTGATGGTGTCTTATTTTATAGAAATGATTGTTTAAATGAAACATGTTTGCAATGTGGTGGTTTATCGAAGTTTGTAACATGCTTTCATGAGGGCAGTGAACATATTTTTGCTAACAAGATTGTTGAGAAAGAAAGGTATTAGACAGTCAAATACACATTGAAGAGTGGAGGTGAATGTTTTAGATGCGAGTTGGCTACAAGAGAGGTAAGTATTGTTGATTTTATTTCTAATTTTAAGAAAAATATTTTCTATAAGTATGCAAGGCATAGCCATATATCACAGTGGTTGGATTGACAATTCAAGATGTGTAAGGAATATTTCCCAATTGGAACTATTGTATCCATAGTTGAATTTGCTAAAAATTACACATTGTAACCACAAAATAAAGTATAATCACAATATTATAATTCTATTCAAATTTCTATTTTTGCCACATAACATATAGACATGCCCCTGATAGTATAGAAGAGGACAAGAAGATAACCAGGGAGTACCATTTTTACATGAGTGATGATAGATCTCATTCATCTAAGTTTGTGCAACATTATTTTGAAAAAAAATTGAGTTCTTGTAGGAAAAAGGTATTGCAATGGTCAACATCTCATTTGGTCAAATAACTACATAGGGCAATTTAATAGTTGAATAGGATGCATATAGAGAGGGGTGTACCACATATTTGGAGCTTTTTGGAAGCTATGCATATAAAAGGAAAGCATGATGGCACATGTGCATGTGTGAAGAGAGATCTAATTAAGGAATAAATGTAGATAAGAGGTAGTGCAACATTTAGTGATACACGTTCTATTGTTGATTAGTGTACTTATGCATTATCATGAGGAGGGAAACTTGATTCCAAAGTGTATAGGTTCTTTTGGTTGGTTGAGAAGGGAACAATCAAAGACAAATTGGAATGTCAAACAATTAGAGAATCTTCAAGGATGCATTCATTTCAAAGCTCAAATGCGGATGCATGGACCATATGGAAATGAGAGTTGGATTATTTCTATTAGAATTGTATTTAGTGTGATTGGGATCAATGTGATTCAAGTGAGTGGGTAGATACATGCATTCCACAATATCTAACCCCTTTATCTATAGAAAAATCCTCTTTAGAAGATGAAATGGAAATTTCACTTACCTACAACCATCTTTTAGATCTTGTATAGCTAGGACATGTCTATGCAATTGTAGCACTGCAAGGGAATTAAGAGGGATCAAAATATTGATTTAAATGATGTGTACAAGGAAAGAAGAAGCTAATACAACCAATTAAAGATGATGATAGGTTCATGTATCCTACAGGTTCAGTTGTTGTTTATGTAACTTGGTTGCATTACCATTTCATCATCATTAGTAGTGTTGATCATGAAGCATTACTCAATACTTTAAAGGTAAGAAATGACCCTTTGTTGCAATAAATGTTAAGTTATTGAGACATAATGCTAGACCAAAAATAAAGGAACTATGGACAATTAGTAGTATTGTTGATCATGAATCATTACTCAATACTTTAAAGGTAAGAGATGGCCCTTCAGGAACACTTGGGTAGCCAACCATTTGTTGTATGGGATAGGTATGATATCATTCATCTTATTTTGATTAATATTCATAATAATTAATTTTCTTGATCTACTAAGGTTCATTATTTAGGTTGTTTAAAATAATATAGATTTGTTATTATAAGCATCTTTTCTAGTTTGCATTACCATTTCATTATCATTTAGGTTGTTTAGAATAATATAGATTTGTTATTCTAAGCATCTTTTGTATTGTGATCATATAGATTTGTCATTCTAATTATATTACAATGTTCACAGCATGATGGACCATGGAGTTGCTGCAACAATAGCCAACTCTTATTGTAAGCGTAGGAATGAGTTAAACAATCTAAACATGCTTCTACACCTCTAAATAGGACATTGCATCTAAGACTTAAGAAATTTAAACTAATTTAAACTAAAAATCTTTAGAAATCTATCCTATTGCTCTCTAACTCTAAAGATCTCTCTAATCTACTTTGCTCTCAGATTTTAGAAGCTAATTAGACAATTGAAATGACACTTAGAGAATGAGAATTAAACTATTCTATTCCTATATGATTTAAATGTGCAACTAAAATGATTCTACAGCAAAGCTTCTAAGAAAGAAATTACTGTAAACTGCCATAATTAAGATGTTGGGTGAATGTTGAGTGAATGTTGAATGCTTGAGATGCTAGATGAATGCTTGATGCTTGAAAAACCTGCAAAGTAAGATTGCATAATTTGGGATCCATTTCCTATAGCCAAAAAGCTGTATTTATAGCTTTCACGGTAGCACATTTGCACAGGGATACGGGATAAGGGGTTGTGATTCAATCTGGAGAAGTGAAAGGCATGGGATGAGAAGATGGAGCTGATCATGGAGGATTGTTCCTCCCCATGAAAACACCAGGCAAGAAGAGAGGGAGGATTGATGGAAGAAGATTGAGAGGACTTCCTGCAAGTTTGTCCCCAAAGCTCTTCCCATGAATGAAAGTTGCATTAATTAGATTTTTAAAAATCTAATTTTATTGGTGAGTGAATACTGGTAAATGTTTTATGCATAAATTTAAATAATTTTAATTTATTTAAATTTAGCAAAAGAGGAATAAATAATTGAATAAATCAAACTATAGGATTTGTTTATTAAATTAAAATAAAAGGAAAGTGATAATTAAATAAAAGATTTTTAGAATATCTTTATTTAATTAAAAAGAAATATGATGAGGTAATTAAATAACACAAATTATTTAAGTTGTGTATTTAATTTTTAAGATAGAAGTATAAAAGAAGCAATAATGATAATAATTAAATAAAAAAAGGTTTTTAATTTTGTTTATTTAATTAAGAGAGAAATAATATGATAAAAAATGATAATAATTAAATAAAACAAAGTTTTTAATTTTGTTTATTTAATTAAGAGAGAAATAGAAGAATTAATAATGAACTTAATATAAATAAATATTTCTATTTATTTATTAAGTAGATGAATTTAAGATTAATTAATCAAATAAGTCATATTTAATTAATTAGATTCTCTAGACTATTTTTAGGTGTCGACATTTTTCCCCTCTTTGAAGTGATGTGTTTACGCATTGCTTCAAAGAATGATTTTTCCTTAGCTACTAGTATTGACGAAAAGTTTAAAATATGCCCCTGATTTGCCCCAGATGTTGGATTTTGAAATGATAGCGATATATGCCCCCATGGGAGATAAATTGATGAGTTTTGAATTTTTTATGATTTTTCAAAAAAAATTGAATTTTTATGATGATTTGATGATGAATTGGTGAAGAAACAATTTATCTCCCGACAAAATTGTCCAAAAATGCCCCTATGATAGATAAGAATTAATTTCCCAGAAGGAAAAATAAATAAATCCTATGAAAATCCCAAAAAATTAACCTATAAAAGCTCAAAAGGTCATTTTCAAAAGTCATTTGTGCATTTGACTTTGATGACCTTGTGATAGAGACCCTCAGAGTGTTAGAGCCTCAGGATGTCGATCCCTTACCACACCCACCGACTCGAGCATGTGCGATGTCACCAGCGTCCGGCTGACTATGGACCTCTGGTACGTACCCCAAATTCTCCTCGTAATTTGTGCCCATATGTTTTATGTCAATTTGCACATTTCTTTTGTTTTTAGCGCCCGGTAGACATGGTGTAGCACGTATGTGATTTGTTGTAGCACGCCATAGTTTTAGCGCGCCCATTGAATTCTGTAGCACGTCCATACATTAGTGTAGCGCGTCATAGTTTTAGCACGTAGGGTCAAATCTGTAGCACGTTAGCAGGATTTTATAGCATGCCTGACTTTTTAGTGCGTTAGGTTGATTTTGTAGCACTTCAATAAGATTTTGTAGCACGCTAGAATTTTTAGTGCTTTAGGTTGATTTTGTAGCACTTCAATAAGATTTTGTAGTGCTTGGAGGTATAGATTAATAAAAAATTGTGCACTTTGATTTTTATTTCGTCGATTTGTTGTTGACTCCATTCATTTTAGTTTGATCTAACTAAATAAATGGTTTACGATCTCATGATGTGCAAGATCCATTGATTTGATAATAATTACCCTCATGATAGGCGAGGAATAATTTAGAATGTCTGAAGGAATGAACCTGATTGATAGATGAGGGTTCCTTCTTGATAAATTGATCATTTGATAGGTAAAGCACATTTTTTAGTAATTGATACCTCATGATGTTTGCTATTCTGATTGATAACGGATTGACCTGTAAAATGTTCTTTTTGTATGATAACAGGAGCATTTAGATATTATTTAGGTGCGAGAGCAGTTCCCTTGGCCCTTTGATATGATACCACAACTTTCACTAGATGAGAGACAGCATATTACTAATTGTAGTTTAGTGACATTACTGGATATGCCCCATATTAGACTTAATAGGGGTCTATTGACAGCCTTAGCGGAGCAGTGGCATAGTGACCACAGCACCTTCCACTTACCTACTGGCGAGATGACTGTGATGCCAGAGGATGTATGGCGTATTCTTCGCATTCCTTTTGTTGGGGAGATTGTCGTGCATGATTCAGAGGAGGTTCGTGGGGTAGAGGCTATGCAGAGAGTCTTTCAGGATCCCCATGTTGCAGGAGAGTGGGTTCCATGGATAGAGATTTATGAGTCATATGCTCCACTTCCTTCAGTTTTGGCCGGCTTTATTGGTGGATTCCTTTGTCCTGATAAGAGGTCAAAGGGTCTATCTCTCGGATGGGGTCAATTTTTAGAGGGTATGGTGGTACACAGGATGAGATATACTTGGGGCATGTGCATGCTTGCTCAACTCTATCATGATTTACATTGGATCGTGTACCTCGGCGGCAGCAGTTTATCGGCGGGAGCTACCCTTCTTCAAGTATGGGCATGGGAGCATATTGTTGTTACACATCTTGTGTTGGTGTTATCGAGACCAGCAACGAGACCCTATGTGTTTCATTACAGAGGCAAGCCTACCCACCATATGATGGGTAAGCTAGATTATTGGACGTGGATTATTGATGATGTAGAGACAGTGACCTGGCATCCTTATTTAGACTGTGATGACTGGGATGATGATGATATTGAGTTGGGGTTCTTGGCCGATTTGATGTATTTGATCGGGAAGAGCCCTAGGATCTTGGAGCGATTCCTGTTTCATCGTTTCTACAGGCAGTATGGTATTGTGCAGTGTATGCCACAGGGAGTAGCACATTATGGACGATGACAGATAGATGTCAGTGATTGGGGTCCTAGTTTTCCTTACGGGGCACTTGTTGAGGGTTATCGTGCTCTACAGCCATTAGCATGGGATATGTGACAGGACATTGTCGAGGCACCTATTACTCCCGAGTATGGACAGTATTTGGCTCTGCATCCTCCTCCACGTATTACTATTCCATATGAGCTAATACCAGCACCAGCACCAACACCAGTAGCAGTACCAGCAAGGGGTGGTCAGGTTGGTCAGAGATGGGGGAGAGAGGAGGATGTAGATGTGGACGTGGAGGGCAGCGAGGAGACTGACAGTGATGAGAGTACTGATAGCAGCGAGGATAGCAGTGATGGTAGCAGTGATGATGATGGCAGAGATGGGGGGAGACCAAGCATAGTAGGTACTACAGAGCCATCTACTAGCATGCCTCGTAAGAGGCAGGCTGTTGCTTCCTTGTCAGCAGAGCGATCAGAGGTTGCAAGTTTACAGGTGCAGGTTCAGACCTTACAGGGACAGCTAGCATAGGTGCAGGGATTATTAGCATAGACACAGGCTCAGATGTAGACACAGCTAGCTACTGCACAGACACAGATTACCTCTCTAATTGGTGAGATAGATGAGGCCCTATAGGTAGCAGTGACAACATAGGCTCAACTAGCAGGTGTACGAGCACAGTTGACTACTGCCCAGGCACAGATCACAGCCTTGACTGCCGAGCGAGACACTATTAGACAGGCAGTAGAGACAGCACAGGCTACTGCAGAGAGATTGCAGAGAGTGGAAAATGGGACCTCTGTGGCAGATTACATGCGAGAGGCCATGTGGGCAAGTGTTGAGATTGAGTTTTACAGGAGCCGCTATCATGAGCTTTGCCCCCTAGAGCAGAGAGTTAGTTATGCCCAGTCTCGCTCAGAGAGGACTCGTTCGAGGACAGTGAGTAGAGGTGTGACACAGCCTCTTCCGAGAGATCCGAGAGATTCGAGAGATCTTGGGACATCTGGTGGTGGTTTTGATACTAGTGTGAGACCTACTCCGTCTGGTGTGAGTACTACTTGATATCAGTTGTGTACTCTTTGAGAGATATATACAGCCATTTTTGATATGATGTTATTTTCATTCTTTTCAAATTTCATTGTATACTTGACACTTGATGAGATATATATGTGCAGTGGTTCGATTGATCTATGATACGTTCTACATGATTTATGTGATGGATGCATTGATCTTATGATGTGTTCTACATGATTTATTTCGATGGATGCATTTTAATTTTTATGTTTTATGATGATTATTATACTAGATTGTATAGATGCATTAATGATGATGTGATATGATATTGATGATGTATTTCTTTTCTTAATGAGATGCCATGTATGATAAATAAAATGTGATGTAAATGAATGATGTACGGATGAAATGTAATGTAAATGAATGATGTATATAAATGAAATGTAAATGAATGATGTATAATGAGATGTAAAATGAAATGAAGTATATAAATGAAATGTAAATGAATGATGTACGGATGAAATGTAATGTAAATGAATGATGTATGTAAATGAAATGTAAATGACATGATGTATGATGAGATGTAAAATGAAATGAAGTATATAATGAAATGTAAATGAATGATGTATATAAATGAAATGTAAACGAATGATTTTGAAACTATATGACAATGATAATATGATGAGATGATAAATGTAATGAATGAATATGTGATATGTGATAGATAAAATGAGATTTAAATGAAATGTAATGTATGAGACGTAAAAAAATGAAATGTAAATGAATGATGTATAATGAGATGTAAAATTAAATGAAGTATATAATGAAATGTGAATGAATGATGTGGGGATGAAATGTAATGTAAATGAATGATGTATCTAAATGAAATGTAAATGACATGATGTATGATGAGATGTAAAATGAAATGAAGTATATAATGAAATGTAAATGAATGATGTATATAAATGAAATGTAAATGAATGATGATTTTGCAACTATATGATAATGATAATATGATGAGATGATAAATGTAATGAATGAATATGTGATATTTGATAGATAAAATGAGATTTAAATGAAATGTAATGTATGAGATGTAAATGGAATGTATATATGATGTCATGTAATGAATGATGTGAAATTTATGATGAGATGAAGAAATGATTTTATATACATGCCATTATGAAAATTTTATGTGTCAAGTATACTCAATCCTTAATAAGAAAAGATAACATTCTTTGCAAATGAACCCTTGTAACTTGTGCAACCAACATTCTGCAGATGTATTATTATGAATGCAATCTATGTTTATCATGCAAAAACTATTTTATCAATGAAAACCTAAGTGTCATTTCAACAATCTTTTTATTTTGCTTGGTATCATCACTGAGCCTTAAAAATGTTGAAAGTGAATACAAGCATCAATGATATGAGATAGACCAATGATGACCTGAGTATTTCTTTCATGATTTTTGATATTGCAAGTGAACACAAGCATCAAGGTATAAGATAGACCAATGATGACATGAGCATTTCTTGCATGAACAAACAAGAATTAATCATTTTCTTAAGTGAATTGGAATGTCATCCATGATACTTGGTAGAGCACTTCCTGCGACAATTCACAAAGTAATAATGACTAACTCACAAACAGAAAACAAAGAAAAGTATCATTCTCCTTCCTTGCTTCTCTAGTTCAATACATCATCGAGTAGCT
The DNA here is from genome assembly GCA_007258455.2 of Sequoia sempervirens. NCBI lineage: Eukaryota > Viridiplantae > Streptophyta > Pinopsida > Cupressales > Cupressaceae > Sequoia > Sequoia sempervirens. The sequence goes on along the minus strand of VDFB02049217.1, from coordinate 133,628,108 downwards.
CCAAAGAAATGATAAGCATATGATAAAAATAAAAGTACAACAATTCAAATTCTACTTAATGTATTTTCAAATCATTATTCAGATTAGATCATCGATGTTAAAATTGTGTGTTGATGTTTGCATGATATTCTCAGATGTTCGACTAAACAATGTGACCTAAAGACCTATCCTAGGGGTCTCGAGGACTGATCAAAGATTAGTCTTGCCTACGTTATACACGCAGAGACCACGTAGTTCGATTGACACAGACTCCACTCTCAATTGATGTTGATTCTATTTTTTTGTTTTCAATTTTATGAATGTTTTTGCATGGATTTTCTGATTTTTTGATGTGTTTGGAGTTTGATTTTCTGATGTTTTTGGATTTTGCTTTTTTGATGTTTTTGGATTTTTATTTTCTAATGTTTTTTGGATTTTTTTCAAGTATCGTCACTTGGTGTTGTCATGTTTGACTGCCTGTCCATTTAAGTTGAAAGTCCATTGTACCAAATAAGACTAGGATGTTGCCCCCAAGCCAGGGTAAAACATGATATCCTTGCTATGATATGGATAGTGATAGTGATTATCTCAAATGATAGATGGAAATGATATGAAAGGAAACAATCATAACAAAACTGTACCTAATAGATAGAAGAGCTTGGTGAAAATCACAAGTAGCGCCTGTTTGCTAGGTTTTCATCACTTGTTTTTATTATGTCCTTTTTCTTTTTCTTTGTATTTTTATTTTTATTGTATTTTTTTTTGTTTTTCTTGAATTTCAGTCATCGTGACACCTATTTGCCAGGTTTTCATCAAGACAACTTTATTGAACGTGCACTAGGTATCCTCAAGTGTAGAATCACCTAAGATGAATGTTGTTCATGGGTTCCTCCAACATATCCCCTTCTGGTGTAGACAACTGGTATGCTTTTGATCCATAGACTGATATGATGACATAAGGTCCTATCCAATTAGGTTCAAACTTTCCCTTCTTTTCTCTGTCTACTTGATTTCTAGGGTTTTCCCATAGGACCAAGTCTCCAATTTGGAAGACTCTAGACTTAACCCTATGATTATAGTTCCTAGACATTCTTTGTTGATAGGCTGTCAAATGATTGATAGCTTGTTGTCGTCGTTCATCAAGTAGTTCTAGTTCTTGAAGTCTAGAGATCCTATAATCCTCATCTGAAATGAGTCCCTTTAGTGAAACTCGAAGGGATGGAATTTCTACCTCGATAGGTAATATTGCTTCTGATCCATAAACAAGAGCATATGGTGTAGCTCCTGTTGGTGTTCTAATGCTAGTACTGTAAGCCCAAAGAGCAGGGTTAAGCTGAACATGCCAATCACACCCTACCTCATTTACAGTCTTCTTGAGAATCTTGAGGATTGTTTTGTTGAAGCTTCAGCCTGTCCATTACCTTGAGGGTAATACGGGGTTGAAAAGCGATGTTGGATGTGGAACTTTTCACACAGCTCTTGGACGTCTTGGTTCTTAAAAGGCCTACTATTATCTGTGATGATTGACTGGGGTATCCCATATCTACAAATGAGATAATTAAGTATGAAAGATGATATTTGCTTCCCATTGATTGTGGTTAAGGGAATTGCCTCCAACCATTTTGTAAAATATTCTGTTGTGGTGATAATGAACTTATGTCCATTAGGTGAAGATGGGTTTATTTTCCCTACCAAGTCCAATCCCCACTGACAGAAAGGCCATGTAGTTGCAAATGGATGGAGCTCCTGTGCTGGTGCATGTATAAGATTGCCATGAATTTGACATTTTTGGCATTTCTTAACAAACTGGTAAGATTCTTGCTCCATGTGTGGCCAGTAATATCCCAAACGAAGGAGTTTCTTGGCTAAAGATAATCCGCTTGAATGTGTGCCACAAATTCCTTCATGCACTTCATGTAAAGTAGAAGCAGATTCATTATGTTCTAAACAACACAAAAGCGTACCATCTAGGCCTCGACGGTAAAGGGTGTCGGCAATAATGGTATGTTTGGCGGATTGGCGTATGAAGTTGCGCTTTTGGTTGCGAGAAAGATTTGGTGGTAAGATATTATCTTTTAGATAAGTATAAATGTCTCCATAAATGGAAGATGGAGCACTATCCAAAAGGCTTATGGTTTGGGATTTGGGATTTGTGTATGCAGGATTTGACACTTGTTCCACAATAAATCGATAATGATCTTGCGTTTCAGGCATTTGTAGAAGAGATGCTATTGTGGCCATAGCATCTGCTGCTTTGTTCTCTGATCTTGGTATCTACTCAAATTTGATTTCTATGAAGTATTTTCTTAGATCATCTACCAGTCTCTTGTATAAAATCAGTGTGTCATCCTTAGTTTGGTAATCATTGTTGACTTGATAGATGATTAACTGGGAGTCTCCATACACCTGTAGTTCTATGATTTTCTAGTCAATAGCCACTTTAATTCCAAGGATCAAAGCTTCATATTCTGCCATATTATTAGTGCAACAAAAGGTATTCCTGTAAGATCATGGAATCGTGTGCCCAAGATTTGTAACAAATAAGATTCCTTCCCCTGATCCATGTTGTGTTTAGGATCCATTGAAGTAGAGTTGCCATGGTTGTGTTGTAATGTTGAGGATATCCACATCAGGAAATTCCATGGTCATAGGATGACAGTCTGATAATGGAGCTTCTGCTAATTGGTCAGCGATGACTTGTCCTTTGATAGCTAGCCTTTCAACATACTGAATGTCAAACTCACTGAGGAGCATGACCCACTTTGCTAACCTTCCTGTTAAAGCTGCTTTGCTCAGTAAATACTAGAGGGGATCAATTTTTGCAATGAGCTTGATAGTGTGAGTGAGCATATAGTGTCACAATTTTTGTGTTGCAAATACTACTGCTAAGCATGATTTTTCAATGAAGGTGTAGTTTACTTCATGTCCATTGAGTGTCCTATTGATATAGTATATTGCCTGTTCCTTTCCTTCTCTGTCCTCTTGTGCTAGCAAGGCTCCCAAAGAGATATCTATTGTTGTGATATATAGCAACAATGGCTTGTCTTCACTGGGTGGCACCAAGATTGGTGGTGTCATCAAATAATGCTTGATTTGACTGAAAGTACTCTCACACTGTTCATCCCATTTGAAAGACACATTTTTATGCAAAATATGGTTGAATGGATGACACCGATCTACTAGTTGAGAGATGAATCTTCTGATGGACTGTAGTCAGCCTTGTAGAGATCTTAATGTACTGATATTCTTAGGAGGTGGCATTTCCACAATGGCTTTAACTTTTGTTGGATCTATTTCAATTCCTCTTGTAGAAACTATGTATCCAAGGAGTTTTGCTGATGTTACTCCAAAGGCACATTTCTTAGGATTTAATCTAACTTTGAATTTCTCCAACCTGTCAAATATTTTGCCCAGTATTTCAAGATGTCCTTCCCTGGTGTGAGACTTTGCTAAGATATCATCCACATAGTCCTCCATGAAGGTGTGCATCATGTCATGGAAGATTGTTTTCATAGCTCACTGGTATGTAGCTCCTGCATTCTTTAACCCAAAAGGCATGACGTTCTAGCAAAAGGTGCCCCATGGACATGTGAATGCTATATTTTCTTGGTCTTCAGGAGCTATTTTGATTTGATTATATCCTGAAAAATCCATCCATGAGTGATAGCATTTGATGGCCAGCTATTAGATCTATAATCGTGTCTATGTTTGGAAAAGGAAAAACATCCTTTGGACATGCTTTATTTAAATCCCAGAAATCAGTACATATTATGATGGTGTGATCTTGTTTTGAAACAGGTACAATGTTGGATATCCATTCAGCATAATCAATAGATCGGATAAATCTAGCATCTAGTAGTTTCTTCAAATCATTTTGTACCAATAATGCAACATGTGGATGCATTTTTCTCAATTTCTGTTTTACTAGTTTAGTGCCAGCTGGTAAGGATAAGTGATGCATAATGAGATCTATGTCTAAGCCTGGCATGTTAGAGTATGACCATGCAAAATTGATGCATCGTTCTTCAAAGAATTTGATAAAATATGGCTTTTCTGTATCTGTCATGGATGCTGATAGGTGTAGGATTCTTACTTTCTCTGATGTGCCAGTATCAATAGACTGTGTGGGTTCTATCAACACTGATGATCTTTCATGGCAATGTTGTGGGAGGATGTCAAACCTTCCATCCTTTGGTGCCTCAATGAGGTTTTCACCATTGGATGTGTTCTTTGTTTTTACTATTTTAGGATCAAATACTACCATAGAATGGTTTTCACCATTAGATCCATTTTTTATTTTCATATTTTTGCAACTGGAAGGCTTGGCATCCTCCTACCTAAAAGCAACATTAAAAGAAGTATTGGTAGAACAAGCATCGGATTCCTCATAGAAAAGGTAGTTAATAATGGCAGAATCATTGTCAAAAATAGGGAGATTGATGGTGTGTTGGGGTTCCCACTCGATAAGCTCGGGATGCAGTAAAGGCAATGAATCATTAGATGGGTTGAGTTCAGCGATTGTGAAGGCTCGAACGGAAATGTCGTCTAGGTTGTTAGTGGTTATGTCAAGGCCTATGAAGGTATTTTCTTCCACATCATTTATCTCAATCGATGTCTGTTCATCTTCACTTGAGTCATCAAAATTTTGTGTTGCAAAGACAATAGGATTAAAACTCAAGCTTTGACCCTCCTCATGTTTGGGGGTATACTTTTTGATGACGTCGATCTGAATATCTTCATAGGAAACATCTGATAAGTTATCCCACTCATGACATTTGAATCTATTTCAGAGTTATCTCTCATTTGAAGAATACGCTCCATAGTTTTATTGGTGATTTCTGCTCTTGCTTCTTCTATGTATCCCAGTCCAGCTCTATCATTTTGTTGAATTGTGAGAACTTGGATTGGTTTTGTTACACTTTGTTTCCCTCAGTCAAGAGATCCTTGTTCTTCTGTATATCCTAGTCTAGTTTTATCCTTGTGTTGGAGCGTGAGTGGCTAGATTGGTTCCATTATGCCTTGTTTCCTTAACCCAAGAGGTCCCTGTCCTGAATATCCCATCTTCTCCAGAATAGTTTTTCCCTTTCCATATTGATTTGTTTCTAAGATATTACTCATGGAAGTGGAAGCTTCCTCATCCCTATAAATCCAATTTAGTATGGCCTTATCTTCTGTTTCTTCATCTAAGTTCCCAGCTTTTACAAATCTGCCATCTAATGTCGTTGTAGATTGTGTTGATTTTTGGGTGGTTGTAGATGGCTGTCCATATGTTTGTAAGGAAGGTAACATCTTTGATAGATGGAAAGAGTGCCCAACACCATATTCACTTATCCCTTCATCACTTATTTGTACTGTGTTGGTGAATTAGTGTGAGAGTGAAGCCAATTGTTCTTCAATATTTGAAGGGTTAGATTGTGCCACCCTGAACTCTTGTGATTTTTGTTGTTTTGGAAGCCATTTTGATATGAAGCTTTTTTGTTTCTCATCATTAGATGTATCTAATGTACCAACTTCTCTATTGTGAGGTATCAATGTATCCTGAGATGTTTTCAATGTATGACAAGCTTGGGTGTCATTATAGTCTATTGTGATTGTTACCTCTTGTCCATTGATGGGAAATTTCAAGCATTGATGATAAGTGGAAGGTACTGCTTGCATATCATGAATCCAAGGACGTCCCAACAATATGTTGTATGTCAATTCTCTATCTAATACTTGACAAACCACATTTTGGACAATAGGTCCCACTTGAATGGGTAATATGATCAACCCTTTAGATGATCTTTCTTCCTCATCATATGCTTTGATTGTGATTTTTATTTGGTATCGATGGCTTCATCTGAGTATCCTAGTGCATGAATCAGCTTTAAGGTACAAATATTTAAACCATCCCCTCCATCTATCAGGACACACTTTACATGGTGTTTATGGATGAGGACTTCAATGTGAAGGGTGGAATTATGTGGATGGGTGAGTGATACATCATCATGTTCAGAAAATGAAAGACAATGAGGTGCAGATAGATGTCCCACCATAGCTTGGAACTGACACACATCCAAATTTTTAGGCACCGTGGTTGATACAAGAGCTTTTTCAAGAACCTCTTTGTGTGATGGGGAAATCTTTAAAAGTTCCAGGATGGATATTTGTGCCGGTATTTTCTGCAATTGATCGATAATATTATATTGATTAGAGGGAGGATCCACATATGGGGATGATATTGATGCTCCTTTCAATATAACTTTGGATTGTGCCCTTGTTGTGGCATTAACCGGTTGGTACTCTTATTTCCCTTTGAGTGTGATTACATTAATTTGGTTTTCATATTTGTCCATATGTTGTACCAAATTAGTAGATGTAATGTCATTGTTCTGATTGATTTGATTACATAACTCCTCATCCTCTTTGGCAGTAGAAAGACAAAGGATCGTTGTGTTATAAACATAACCAACGTTCTTACCTTTGGTGTTTGCAGAAGAGGATTCTCCCTTTTGATAATTGGGTAGAGGATTTTTGAATGTCGTATGCTCTTTGTTTTTTTGGTGTCCCTCTACAAATACTTTCTTTTGATCTATGAGGTCTTGTACCGCATGTTTTAACTGCCAACAATTTTCAGTCATGTGACCTTTATTTTGATGGTAGTGACAGTAATGTAAGTCATTCCACCATGATGGTTTGACTTGAGGGTCCCAATTTCTAGCCTCTTGTACTTGAATGAGTGTTTCATCTAAAAGTTCTTTGAGGACTGATTCCAATGATTGTCCTAATGGCGTGAATTTTCATTTATTGGATGGTCGTTGGAATGATTGGGTTTTTGTTTCTCCACTGTTTTGATTATCTCCTTGATCACTACTTTGTTTGATATTAAGACCATTGTTTTGTTTGTTTCTAGTAGTTGGCGTCAAGGTAAATACTGGTTTAAATGTGTGTGTATCGATCATGGTATCAGTATTCTTGTTCTTTTGCCAAAATCTTGGCTTTTCGTTGTTGTTGTTAGAGGAATTGTTATTGTTTGAACCTTCAATGAAGTGTTTGATTGTTCCTCTTTTGATTAGAGCCTCTTCAATTTTGAGCCCCTTTTCGATAACTTGTTCAAATGTAGATGGACATTGTAAGTCCAATCTATAATTCATGTCATCCACTAAGTTATCAATGAACATCTCTATCTTCTCCTCTTCAGGAATAGATCTAGGGTATTTAGCAAATAGCCTTCTCCATCGTTGGAGAAAGGAAAGAAACTTTTCACCCTTTGCTTGTTTGGTGTTGTAGAGTTCTTTTAAGGTTACCCCATGTTGGATGTTGAATGAGAAGTGTGTTATGAACCTATTGATCAGTTCTTCAAAAGATTGAATCCCGGGTTCCAATTTAGAAACCACTCCCAAGTGTTTCCTAAGCTTCTTGGAAATAATCGTAGTAAGTAAGAGTCCCTCGTAGCAAACTCTATGTCATGGTCAAATTCCGTACGTGATCAAATGGATCGGTTCTTCCATTATATTTGTTGTACGTTGGGTATTCACAATACCGGGGAAATGGTATCATGTTAATGCTTGGGTCAAATGGATAAGGGCAAATGTCTTGTAAGGAATATCTTTTTGTTGGCCCTTGTTGGATATTTTGGAACTGCAATTGTAATTGTTGGATTTGTTTTGTCAAAGCATCTATTTGATTTGGATTTTCTATACTAGTTGGGTTAAGTGTGGTTGTTTCCTTGAGTTGATTAACATCAAAGTCTTTAGGAAGCTTAGCACCTTTGTTAGCTAATAATAGAAGATACTTTTCCATATCTTGCTCTAGCATCTTTTCCATAAATTTATGGAAATGAGGGTCTTGTTGAACTTTCTCGATTTCTTCTACAGTTATTTCTTTCTCGTGTGAATTAGTGAGAGGATCAGTGTTGCTATATTGTCCCCAAGGGTTTTCTTTAGCTATGGCTGCTATTCTTTCATTTTGTTCTTGTTGTTGTCTTTGATATGCTGATCGTGTAAAAATAGGCATACAAACTTTTTACTCTAGACTTTGATCTTGGATTTTTTATTGGATAAGTGTCAAGGTTTTTTTATTTAAAATTTGATTTAGTCGTGTCAAGTTTTGTGATGGAAGGATGATAAAAATCCTTGATAGGGAAACTTTGACAGAAAATCTCAGATTTGGTGATAAGGACACTTTGCAAGATGTTTCAAGATCTAGGTGTAATGGTAAAGTTTTCCTTTTGTATGACCCAAGTGTTTTGGACTGTGAAAAAAATGTTTTGGACTGATGAAAACCTTGTTATCGATATGGGAAAATTGACCAACTGTCTTATCAACTCTCTATTTTTTTGAATTTCTGGAGCGCTAAAACAGAGACATGACGCGCTAAAACAGAGAAGTGATGCGCTGGAACAAAGACCGAAAGTGCTAAAACATAGAACCTACGTGCTGGAACAGAGACCCAAAGTGCTAAAATAGAGACTCTACATGCTGGAACAGAGACCCAAAGCACTAAAACAGAGACCTGAAGCGCTGGAACAGAGACCCAAAGTGCTAAAACAGAGACCGGACGCGCTAGGATAGAGACCCAAAGCGCTAAAACAAAGACTGGATGCACTGGGATAGAGACCCAAAGTGCTAAAACAGAACCATGAGGTGCTAAGACAGAACTATCTTATTCTATGAAACTCACTTGGTTTGGTATCGTATTGTATGGCTGGTTGTGGGATGTATTCTGGACGAATTCTCTGACTGTGATTGTGGTGTTGCCTAAGAGCCCTTCTTTGATAAAATGCTTGTGAATCTAAGGGAGCTACAACATAGTCGTCCGTGTAACCTCTAGAGAAATCGTGATACCTATGAATAAAATTCCTATGTTGGAGTAGAACTTTCCTACTTTGATATAGAAATCCTTGCTTTCTCAGAAGTTGTTTGTATGCAAGTGTTTTCTTTCATTTTCTGATTCATTTGACAAGAGATTTCTTGACAAACTTGGTGGATACCCAATCTCGAATCATGAGAATTCCACAAGTGTTTTGATTTTGAATATTTTTGTGATGATCTTATCTAAATTTAATGAGAGAAAACACAGCAAGCAAGAATAGAATGGTTGACTTTAAAAATCCTAGAATCTAAACATATAGTGTATGTTCTTAAGAATCAAGCATGATTCTTTTTTATTTTCACTGGTTTATAATAGATAAGACACTTCAGATAGACTCACTCCTAGAGACAAAAGGTCATCGTTATATACTCGAACGGCCCACAACTTGGAATTGCATCGACTCAGACAGCCATGTCACCCCCTAGAGGGCGTCCGTGTTTTTGTCTTTTCCAGGTGCGTACTCAGAGTGACGGAAGTGGATACCAGATCCCCTAAGCAAACAGTCCTTAGCAATTATATGGTGAGTGCTTGAGGGTAGATTCTTCCCCACCCCTGCACCGCCAAGTATTACAATGTTTAGAAACTGACAAGCGTGCTTCTATTTCTAGGTTCTTAGATAGGGTTTCTGTAATCAAGGGAAAATCCTGGTTTTGTTAATGGGGTTAGCACAATAACATTAAATTCCAATGAAATAACAAAGTACAAAGGAAATAATATGTGAAAACAAAAAGGAACAAAGTTACCCTATGTCTTCATCTTCCATGCTTCACCTTTGTTACACCTCCTAGCTTGCAGTAAATAGAGATGCCCTCAGATTTGTATGAGCAACTATGACAAATGACAAGACTAAAGCAAGTTTTCAAGGATTTTATTAAAAGAAATAACTTGACAATAGACTAAATATGACAATGACTACAAATGACAATGACCATGAGTTGACAGAAAATGAGCATGAGATGGAGAGAGAGAGAGAGAGGGAGAGAGAGACTTCAAATGAGAACAAAATTGCCATTTTATAAAAATTGCAATTTTGAATGTGTGGCCAGGATGAGAAGATGAAAAAAAACCCTAGAATCAATGATCAAGATTGAATGTTGCAATAAGAATTAGGTTTAGGTCAAAATTAGGGCAAATGATAAGGATGAAGGGCCAAGATTGAATTATAAGATAATTCAATCAAGGGTCGAAATTAAATGAGATGTCAAAAGATAAGAATTAATTTGGGAGATAAGACTGGCACGGACAAAGAGGTTGCTGGAGAAATTAAATAATAAAATTATTTAATTTAGGTGACCAATGAATAATTAAATAATAAAGATATTATTTAATTATAGAGGAATATGACAAAAAGAATCATTTTGAATTAAATAATGATTTAATTCAAAATTCGAGAGAGTGGACCAAATTAAATAAATAAAATTTATTTAATTTATGAGAGAAGAGGCTAATGAATAATTAAATAATTATAATGATTATTTAATTATAGTGGAAAGTGGACAAAAATTAAATAAATTAGAATTTATTTAATTTTGGAAAGAAAGTGAATATAATTAGTGACGTAATTTTTTTTTTTTTGGGTAAACGCTTTTTTTGACCGGAGCTATGAACCAGATACAACAAACCACAAGAAACAACCAAACCCGCGAGCACAAAGGCCCAGCGAAGGCACAAGGCCTACGAGCACTTTGGCCCAGCGAAGGTTTGAACCCTGGTGGCTGTCACTACAACCAAGTGACTTAACCACCGAACCATGCCCTTATCGGCAATTAGTGACGTAATTAAATAAATAAAATTTATTTATTTAATAATCAAGAAGAAATAAAGATAAAAATGAATTAATTAAATAATTAAAATGATTTAATTAATAGAAGAATTATGACTTTAGAAAATAATTAAATAATTAAAATTATTTAATTATTAAGAATGAAAGGGCAATGTTGAATAATCTAAGAGTTGCAAGCCTAGGACAATTTTATGTGTCTACATTTTGCCCCTCTTTGTCATAATGTAGCATGTCACATTGTGACAAAGAAAATAAGTCAAAAAATATGCCCCAGTGCAAAATAAGATGAGGAAGAATGACGAGAAGGATTGTGGTATGCCCCCTCGAGAGGACAAAAAAGTTCCAAGAACATGGGTGTGCTCTCGAAATGGATGAGAAGACTAGAATATGAAGAAACAAAGAAAATGTTAGTGCAAAAGATATGGATGATGATGCCTATATGAGACGAGTGAGAGAAGATGACAAGACTAAAGAAGATGCATGTTAGTTCCTAGACCAAATCCTTCAAAACATTGCCATAAGACTAATATTTATTGCTCTTAATCATCATTGGGCGGTAAAAATGACACAAATGGACAACAAACACAATGGTATGACGTAGAACAAGGTGTGCAAGGTCATCCACTTGAAAAAATAGACAGTCACTGACAAGGAATGTCCTAACTCATACTAAGGGTCATGTTGCCCCACTCTTTTTGTCAAGACAATCCACAGACAACAGTCAAAGAAAATAAAATATGCCAGGAGACGTCATCGTACCTCTAAATCCTTTATGGGACATCCTTGAGGTAGCTAGTAACATGACCAAAAAGACAAGATAGTAAAAATATAAGACAAAATAGCCAAGATAGCCAAAAGATAAGATAAGAAAGACCAGAAAGATTAACAGCCATGTAATTTTGTTTGCCAATGTTTGTTTGCCAAATATTGAATTTTTGTTTGATTTGACAGTTTTGACAGTTTAAGAGTTTTGCCAATTTGACGGTGTTGACAGTTTGACAGGGCCTATTATCAGGAAGGACGCATCCTGAAAAGGCAAAAGACATTTTGACGAGGTCTAACTCCAAGAACGACACATCTTGAAGAGGACCAAAGAGTGACGGGATTGACATTGTTTTGACTAATATGCTTTGGCAAGTTGACTGATGTTGACTGTATAATTGATTGGCTTATGTTGTCTAATTTTGACCAATTTTGACATTGACGTTTCAAATGACTGTCTTGTGTTTGAGTTTGACTATGTCTGACTTATTTGACTGATGTGACGATTGTGACAAATGCCATGATTTTATTTGGACCAACCTAAAAGGACTGACCTAATGTCTCGGGGACTCATCGATTGATGGCCTTGCCTACGAAAGTAAAATGTAAAGAGACAACGAGTTCTAATTCACGCATATTGTGATCACCGCCATGACCTGACTTTGACTCCTATTTTTAGGATTTTGACATCGATTTGAATGTTTTTGTGTTTTTCTCCTCGATCCTTTGCGATTTTGAAGTCTTTTTTCAGGACTTTTTATGATGTTTTTGTCTTTTTTCAGGACATTTTATGATGTTTTTTGTCTTTTTATCATTTTATGATTTTTTTTGGATTTTTTTTTAGGACATTTTGTGATGTTTTTTGTCTTTTTTCAGGACATTTTATGATGTTTTTTGGTCTTTTTTCAGGACTTTTTGTGATGTTTAAGAGGATCGTGACAAATGCATATGACTAACTCCTACACATGAGAATCCAAGGATAAACATGATTGTGCCCCTAGTCAAGCTGAATACCAATTGACAGGTGATGACAACATTGTTTGATGTGGGAAGGACGCATCCCAAAACAACGTGAGGACGATGACGATAATATGACGAAAGTATCGAGGTCTACAGCTGGGCCAGGAATGAAGTCAAGTAATGTTTTGGATAATGTGCTTGTATGAATTGGACTCATTGCATTTGGAATGACCTGGTTAGGGCTAGATGGGATGATGGAGTTTCCTTAGACCATTTGACAAGGGAAAGCCAAGATAGGTGACAAGCATGAAAGGATAGGGGGTGACCTTGGTAAAAGATGGGGGACATGAGACTAATGGAATTGTCATATGATTTTCAAGGACTATGTTGTACAAGGACAATAAAACTATGATGGTCAATGACATGATGTTTCGTGAATCGTGTATGACTAAAGGATAGACATGTCAAGAGTTTTCCCAAAGCATGATTTATGTGTGCCAGTTTTATGTCAAGACCAAGGTAGGTGGGAAAATGGACGAAAATGATAGGGCTTAGATGGATGGATGTCAATGTCATGAGGAAGGCATGGGAAAATGAGACGACTTGCCCCCAAGTGTAATGGTAGTCCAAGACACTTTTACACATGACTGGCTTTGTCGCTTTCATCATGGCAATTTATCCAGGTGCCTGCTTGCTAGGTTTTCACCATTGACGAAATTTTTCTCTTTACTTCATTTTTTAATTTTGAAATTTTTTTGGTGTCACCAAGATTTGCTTACTGTGGCTTTCATTAGGTGGACGTGATTTTTGATTTTTTAATTTTTTTTTTTGTATTTATGATTTTGTGGATAGCCTGGATGCTTTAGATAACCACTGACTGTTCTGAATCCACTGACGGTGCCGATGTAGAGACTGGTGTCATGATATGCCAATAATGACCTTGCTGAAGGAGTTGTCTTGCCAGGATTGTAGCACTTGTATACAACTGATCAATATCATTGTGATCCTTTTTGATACTAGCGCTAGCCTTATCAAAATACGCACATCGCAATAGAGTGCCATGAGAGTCCTTGCGGTAAAGAGTTGCTACCATGACATGATGGATTTGTGACGGATTTTTGGACTTTAGGCGAGATGTAGGATTATGACAAATGATGGTAGACATGGAAAGGTTGTTTGGATGTTTAGATGAATGACTTTTTATTTTCCAAACTTGGGATGGTGGATGACGGATTTTGGAGGAATGGTGTTTGGAACCAACACTTTTATATGTCTTGATTGATGACCATTTTGAAGGAGGTGGACATGTGTTATATGTGGGAGTCCTCTTTCCTTGTGGCTCCACATTGTGATTGACTTTTGTATTTGACGGGGTGTCTTTGTTCGATCCGTCTTTCTTTGGGATCCATTTTAATTTCATTTGTCCACTTGTCCTTTTGTTTGATTCAATGGCCTTTGACATTTGATTTTGATCTTTTGACTTGTAAGACTTTTGTTTTTGTTGGTCCCAAAGGGGAGGTTGATTCATGATAGAATAACGGTTCATGGTGTGGGTGGACGGGGTGTTGGCAACAACCTTATGACAAGGATTTCTCACGGACTCCATTTTGATGTTTGTATCTGACAAATTTGCCCCTAGTATCGAGGAGGTACCACTGACATCGTTTGATTTGCTGACTCAAGAATACCCAAGACCTTGATGTCTGTAATTTGCCTGAAGCTGTACTGGTTCAAGAATGCCTTGCTCATGTATGCCTAGTCCTTTGCCTTGATATTGCATGCTTTGACAGATTCTATTTGCGATGGGGTATTTGTTGTTTTGAAAGAAAGATGCTAACCCATCATGATGTCTATGGACACTGTCACTTGTAATATTTTCATCTGCAAGAAAGCCTGCTCTGACAAAGATAGATGACCCTAGTTGATAAAGTGTCTTAGCTTCATTATCTTGTTGGAAATATTCTTGACTAATATCTGTGGTTTGATCTTGTGACATGTCAGGTTCAGATGATTTTGTTGGTGCTTCCAAACAAATGTCGAAGCCATCATTATGGTCACTGTCATAGAGTCGAGTAAATTCAGCTATAGCTTGATCATTTTCAAATATGTCCATATTGGAATACTCTTGTGCTTGAGAAATATCGTCTATGTGTGTAATGGAGGCAAGTGTCTCATCGTGGGAAGTGTCAATAGTAGAGGCCTTTATAGGGTCGGAAAGTTTTTGATCATGAATGGCATAAAGGTCAAGGAGTGGATCATTTTGGACTTCTTGGTCAATGGTAGGGTCTTGGTCGAAGATGGGGTTGTCATGGATTTGGATTTCTTGGTCAATGATAGGCTCTTGGTCAAAGATGGGGTTGTCATAGATAGGTGTGTTTTGGATGTCATGATTGTCTTGAAGGACTCCCTGAATGGAGTTTAAGATAAGGTCATGGGATGGACTACCTTGTTCTTGACATGAGGGTGACATTATAAGGTCATGCTTTGGAATTTCATTTTTACATGTATCCTCAAGTTTATTAAATGGAATTTGACTTTGGACTATGATAGAATTTTCATGACTAGATGTGGCTTGTGAGGGGGTGACTTGAAAAGGATTAATGACCAAAGGATTAGGATAGGACGTGGGAACTTGAACTGGACTAGTATATGAAGGACTAGGATAGGATATGGGGACTTGGACTAGAGTAGCATGTGAGGGACAAAGATAGGACATGGAGTCTTGGACTGGATATGTCATGGAGTCTTGGACTAGAGTAGGATGTGATGGCATATGATGTGACATGGGGACTTCGACTATATTAGTTGGTAATGATATAGGGACTTGGACTGGATTGGAGTAAGGTTGACTAAAATAGGACGTGGAGACTTGGGCCGAATCGATATGGTATGATGTGGGGACTTGACATGTGTTGGTAGATGACTGATAAGGGATGCATACTTGGACGGGATTAATAGGTGAAGGACTAGCATATGATATGGAGACATGGAATGGACTAGTGGACAATTGAATTCCCTTGTCAAGGTTAGGATAAAGGTGATAAGTGGACGTTTGTTGTGAATTATTGGTAGGATTCATGTCAAGTGACTGTTGATGGTGAGGGTAGACGGGTGGTGGAAAAGTATTTATGTCAAAGCCTTGTGGTAACTTATCCCTTTCATCCAAAAGCATGGCTAGATACCTTTGAGGGTCACGTAAGAGATATTTTTTTACAAAAGAGATTATATCAGGATTTTGCTTTGCAGCTTCTATGTCTTTGAAATATACTCGTCCATTTTGGTCTCTTTGTATGAATGGTTCAAAAATGTTTTTTGATGAAGATGGAATGTTAATGGGAGGTTGCATGTTCATGTTGTGAAATGGCTCAGAAAAGGTCCAATGTTGGTTTGTGTCATAAGTGTGATTATTGATGTTGGGATTGAAATCTTGTCTAAAGTTTTCCATTTGTCATTGTTGTCTTTGAAGCGTAGTCTCAACCGTAAAAGGGATTTGCTCAAATGAGGAGGATGAGAATGATAAGTAAATGCAAGGATGGCACTAGCCTATGTTTTTGTATTTTTTGATAAAGGATGACAATGCAAGACTATGTTTTTGGATTTTTGACAATAAGGGATGCAATATGACAATGTTGTCTAAAGAAAATGACTAATGCAAGGTGATAATAAAGGATGTCAATGCAAGGTGATAATGACGATGTTGACTAAGGAAAATGACCAATGCCGAGTCTAGATGCCAAATGAGGACTATGATGGACAATACCAAGCCTAAGTTCAAAATGAGGACTGAGATTGTGTTTTGATGTCTTGTTGAAAAGTATGAGTTGTCCAAGGTCAGTTGTTTGTGTCCAGATTTGTGAATATTGTGTATAATGTTTTGAAAAAATCCAACAAGCACTTTGACAAGCACAATGTTTTGGGTGTAAACAAACACACATCAGATAAGCACGATCTTAGGTTAGGCCATGACAATATTCACTAGATTCCACGTGGGTTTCCCCAACCGCATATCTGTAGCGTGTGAATTCAGAAGCTTGGCTGCATGGGCTCCCCCTTACAGTGCACTCTCTTCTCAGGCCAACCAAGCTTCCAACCCCCATGAAACTCCCATGGCGAGCTGATCACCTCTACTACAAACTGTGAAAGTGTGGATGCCTTCACACCGACTGGTGTTGCGCTAGCAAATAGAAGGATTTTTGCTTACTACACAAGAGTTTTTAGTTCGTGCATTCCGTTCGTGGGGCATGATCCATGCGGTGAGAGTCCCCTTTTAGATCCATCTCGTCGGAACCACACTCGTGATTCTTGGGCTTTCCCCAAGAACCCACTTTTATATACCAACTGGAAGTCCCTCGGTGTCAGGGTGCTACCGGTCTGAGTCGTCCTGGGGTGAGTACTTTTTCCCACTAGAACAGGCCCAAGTTCTAGAGTCAGTAACTGTTTCTCTTACACCCAGGATCGCACGAATGCACAAGGGGAGAGGATACTCCGATATACCAAATCGTGAAGGGTAATTAACAAATAAAGATGGGTCTGGTTTTTTGATCACAAGGTTTTCACCAAGTGAGAGCATACTCACCTACTATCTTGCAAGCACAATCAACCAAAAAAGACATGTGTTCTTTTTATATGCACCAAAATCAAATGTTTGCTAATCTATGAAAAACAAGTACAAAGTTTTGTTATTCCTTCTTTGACATGCGAATCTACAAACAATGAATATTAGTAGTCTCATATGCAATGGTCTTGGACACACGAATGAGGATTGCCACACGCTACAAGAAAAGATTAGTAATACAAGAAAAATCTAATCTAGTTAACTTGCAGGAATAAAGACACAGAAAAGAAATAGAAAACCAGAAAACCAGTAAATAGAAAAACCAGAAAATCCAAAAATTAGAACCTCAAAACTAAAAGAAAAATTTTACCAGACAGTTGTGGCTCGATTTGTCAGTTGTGGCTCGATTTGTCAGTTGCGGTTCGATTTTCTAGTTGTGGCTCAATTTTGTAGTTGCGGCTCGATTTTGCAATTGTGGCTCGATTTTACAGTTGTGGCTCGATTTGGCAGTTGTGGCTCGATTTGGCAGTTGCGGCTCGATTTGGCAGTTGTAGCTCGATTTGGTAGTTGCGGCTCGATTTGGCAGTTGCAGCTCGATTTGGCAGTTGCGGCTCGATTTTGTAGTTGCGGCTCGATTTTGTGATTGCGGCACTTGAGCCTACGATTGCGGCGCCCTGTACCTGTTCCTGCAAAATTGACAAAAAATACATGCAATCGTACGGAAAAATGATAGAAAACAGAGTCGGGTTCACCAATGTAATCAAGGGAAAATCCTGGTTTTGTTAATGAGGTTAGCACAATAACATTAAATTCCAATGAAATAACAAAGTACAAAGGAAATAATATGTGAAAACAAAAAGGAACAAAGTTACCCTATGTCTTCATCTTCCATGCTTCACCTTTGTTACACCTCCTAGCTTGCAGTAAATAGAGATGCCCTCATATTTGTATGAGCAACTATGACAAATGACAAGACTAAAGCAAGTTTTCAAGGATTTTATTAAAAGAAATGACTTGACAATAGACTAAATATGACAATGAATACAAATGACAATGACCATGAGTTGACAGAAAATGAGCATGAGATGGAGAGAGAGAGAGAGAGGGAGAGAGAGAGAGACTTCAAATGAGAACAAAATTGCCATTTTATAAAAATTGCAATTTTGAATGTGTGGCCAAGATGAGAAGATGAAAAAAAACCCTAGAATCAATGATCAAGATTGAATGTTGCAATAAGAATTAGGGTTAGGTCAAAATTAGGGCAAATGATAAGGATGAAGGGCCAAGATTGAATTATAAGATAATTCAATCAAGGGTCAAAATTAAATGAGATGTCAAAAGATAAGAATTAATTTGGGAGATAAGACTGGCACAGACAAAGAGGTTGCTGGAGAAATTAAATAATAAAATTATTTAATTTAGGTGACCAATGAATAATTAAATAATAAAGATATTATTTAATTATAAAGGAATGTGACAAAAGAATCATTTTGAATTAAATAATGATTTAATTCAAAATCTGAGAGTGGACAAATTAAATAAATAAAATTTATTTAATTTATGAGAGAAGAGGCTAATGAATAATTAAATAATTATAATGATTATTTAATTATAGTGAGGGATAAAACTAAATAAATTAGAATTTATTTAATTTTGGAAAGAAAGTGAATCTAATTATGACTAATTAAAATAAATAAAATTCTATTTATTTAATAATCAAGAAGAAATAAAGATAAAATGAATTAATTAAACAATTAAAATTATTTAATTAATAGAAGAATTATGACTTTAGAAAATAATTAAATAATTAAAAATTATTTAATTATTAAGAATGAAAGGGGCAATGTTGAATAATCTAAGAGTTGCAAGCCTAGGACAATTTTATGTGTCTACAGTTTCTGTTTGGAGCAGCAAATGGATAAACTCCCTCGAGAGACCTCCCAATCTTTAGTACAAAGATTTTGGGGATGGTTATCCTGCACACTTCTGTTGAAAGAGGGTTTCCCCAAATTCACATAAATTTTTAAGTGGGTTGGAATACCATGGCTTTTGGTTGTCCCCACTCAGGTCATTCTCGTAGGGTGAGTAATTTTTCCCACTACGGCAGGCCTATCTAAAGCTTTTAAAAAATCTTTAAAATGCATAAAGAAAAGTGAGTCTGGTATTCTGATGCACCCAGTAAAGGGGAGAGCATAAACCTATCACCTAATCATAGCAAAGAAGTTGTTCTTTTTAAAACCCAAAAGACAAATGATCTAATCTATATGGAGATATTGCTCCATTATAGCATAATGTTCAATTTTAATCCCACAAGAAAATGTGAAGTTTCTATCCTAGGATTGATCAATTTTTATCCATTTCTATCCTAGGATTGATAAATTTTATCCATTTCTATCCTAGGATTGATAAATTTCAATCAAAAATTAGACAATAAAATCTGGTCGCGGACGCGTCGGTTCCAGAAAAAAAAAATGATTTTAAAGACAGTGAAGCGGCGCGCTGAAACAGTAACGCGGCGCACTGAAACAGTGACGTCGCGCACTGAAACAGTGACTCGGTGCACTATAACAGAAACCCGATGCGCTGAAACAGAACACCAGCATGCTATAAAATCCAACTGGCGCACTGCAAAAAGTCACGGTTCCGCGAAAACTATCACACCGATACCTGTAGGACACTTTTCTCAAAAATCAAGCAAAATATAGGGTTATGCCCCATGGTGGGCACCAAATTGTAAGTGTAGGAATGAGTTAAACAATCTAAACATGCTTCTACACCTCTAAATAGGACATTGCATCTAAGATTTAAGAAATTTAAACTAATTTAAACTAAAAATCTTTAGAAATATATCCTATTGCTCTCTAACTCTAAAGATCTCTCTAATCTACTTTGCTCTCAGATTTTAGAAGCTAATTAGACAATTGAAATGACACTTAGAGAATGAGAATTAAACTATTCTATTCCTATATGATTTAAATGTGCAACTAAAATGATTCTACAGCAAAGCTTCTAAGAAAGAAACTACTGTAAACTACCATAATTAAGATGTTGGGTGAACGTTGAGTGAATGTTGAATGCTTAAGATGTTGGATGAATGCTTGATGCTTGAAAAACCTACAGAGTAAGATTGCATAATTTGGGATCCATTTCCTGTAGCCAAAGAGTTGTATTTATAGCTTTCACGGCAGCACATTTGCACTGGGATACGGGATAAGGGGTTGTGATTCAATCTGGAGAATTGAAAGGCATGGGATGAAAAGATGGAGCTGATCATGGAGGATTGTTCCTCCCCATGAAAACACCAGGCAAGAAGAGAGGGAGGATTGATGGAAGAAGATTGAGAGGACTTCCTGCAAGTTTGTCCCCGAAGCTCTTCCCGTGAATGAAAGTTGCATTAATTAGATTTTTAAAAATCTAATTTTATTGGTGAGTGAATAGTGGTAAATGTTTTATGCATAAATTTAAATAATTTAAATTTATTTAAATTTAGCAAAAGAGGAATAAATAATTGAATAAATCAAACTATAGGATTTGTTTATTAAATTAAAATAAAAGGAGAGTGATAATTAAATAAAAGATTTTTAGAATATCTTTATTTAATTAAGAAGAAATATGATGAGGTAATTAAATAACACAAATTATTTAAGTTGTGTATTTAATTTTTAAGATAGAAGTATAAAAGAAGCAATAATGATAATAATTAAATAAAACAAAGTTTTTAATTTTGTTTATTTAATTAAGAGAGAAATAGAAGAATTAATAATGAACTTAATATAAATAAATATTTTTATTTATTTATTAAGTAGATGAATTTAAGATTAATTAATCAAATAAGTTGTATTTAACTAATTAGATTCTCCAGACCATTTTTAGGTGTCTACACTTATCCTTTGGAAAAGGTATGTGACAAATTAGTAAATTTGACATTATTTTTTCTCTTCTATGATCTATTATTGAAAATTTTCATTATACTTGTATGTAGTTTAATTGCTATTAATTTTGATGGTTGCTATAGGTACTTGTCACTCCAAAACTCCAATGTGCTACTATTGTGGAAGATCATGATGATTATTTGTTTATGATTTTTTTTTTATATGTCATTCCACAGTTTTCAATTTCTATATATTAACATATATAATTCTTATTCTATCAATTGCATCTCTAGATGAGTGAAGAGAGGAGGACTAGTGGGAACATTCAAAAGATAAAAAATTCAACACAAACTCCATCCAACTGATCCAAAGGAAAGGTGTGATCTATTTCCTTCCCTTAGTACAAAATAACTATGTATTAGGGCCATTTTTTGTATGCCTATGTGACATTTTGTGAATATTATATTTGATAGCAATTCTTGAATGATTATATCATGTGTATTGTGCAAATTTTATCCTAAATGTTGTAGGCATGGGTGTTGATCATGAATTGTGACTGATGACTTATGTGTATTCAAATGTATACTTTATAACTTACGTGTATACTTTGATTTATGAGTATTCAAATGTATACTTTGTGACTTACATGTTTTCATGTGTGTACTTCATGACTTACGTGTATTTGAGTAATGATTCACTTATTCATTGATTCCTAGCATTAACCCACCAATTTGAATGTGTTAGAATTGTAATTTTGATCACATGAAGAGAAAAATGAAAGTTACACCCCTTTGTACATTTACACTACATCCATCTAACCCTTTTTCCATCAACTAAAAACTTGATACCATGGGAAAACACCTTAGAGATATTAAAAACCAAGAGAGGTCATAGCAGATGGGCCCTATGTGATCCCATAGCCTTAAATGAATTATTTCTAAGTTACATGGTTTATGAGTAATAGCTTATCAAATATTGCTTCCTTTTTTCACTTTGGACTCTTTAGGGATATCGGCAGTCTGATGTAGCTCAAACTATTTCAGAATGTTCAGGTTAAAAATAGGACCATGTCTAGCCTAAACCCACTAATTTGGATGTGTTGGAACTATCGGTTTGGTCACATGAGGAGTAGAATGAAAGTTACACCCCATTTTAATTTTACACTACATGAATCTAACCCTTTTTCCATCAACTAAAAACTTGATACCATGATAAAACCCTTAGATATATCAAAAAATAAGAGAGGTTATTATAGAGGGGCCCTACATGATCCCATAGCCTCAAATGGATTGTTTCTAGGTGACACAGTTTCTGAGTAATAGCTCATAAAATATTTCTACCTTTTTGCACTTTTGACTCTTAAGGGATATCGTCGGTCCAATGTAGCTCAAACTATTTTGGTGTGTTTGGGTGTGAAACAAGAAAATTCCTATCATAAATGCACCAATCTAGACATGTTGGAACTATCAGTTTGGTCACATGAGGAGCAGAACGAAAATTACACACCTTTGCAACTTTACACTACATATTTGACCCTTTTTCCTTCAATTGAAAACTTGACACCACGAGAAAATGCCTTAGAGATACCAAAAACTAAGAGAGTTTGTTGTAGAGGGGACCTACATCATTCCATAGCCTTAGATGTATTTTTTCTAGGTGACACGATTTCCAAGTAACAACTTGTCAAATATTGTTTCCCTTTTCACTTTAGAATCTTAAGGGATATCATCAGTCCAATGTAGCTCAAACTGTTTCAGCATGTTTGGGTTCAAAATAGGATCATTCCTAGCCTAAACCCACCAATCTAGATGTGTTGGAACTATTGATTTGGTCACATGAGGAGAAAAATGAAAGTTACACCGCTTTGCAACTTTACACTACATCCATCTGACCCTTTTTCCATTAATTGAAAACTTGACACCATTGGAAATTTTTTTAGAGATATCAAAAACTAAGTGAGGTCATTGTAGAGGGCCATGTACATGACCTCGTAGCCTTAGATGGGTTGTTTCTAAGTGACACAATTTTTGAGTAATAGCTCATCAAATATTGTTGTCTTTTTTCCACTATGGACTCTTAAGGGATATCATCTGTCCAATGTAGCTCATACTATTTCGGTGTGTTTGGGTGTAAAATAGGACCATTCCTAACATAAAACCACCAATCTAGACATGTTGGAATTGTTGGTTTGGTCACATGAAGATCATAATGAAAGTTACATCCCTTTGCAACTTTACACCAGATGCATCTAACCCTTTTTCCATCAATTGAAAACTCAACACTAGGAGAAATCTCCTTAAAATATCAAAAACTGAGAGAGATTATTGTAGAAGGGCCCTACATGATCCTATAGCCTCAGATGGATTATTACTAGGTGACATGGTTTCTAAGTAACAACTCATCAAATACTGCTTTCTTTTAGCTCTTTGGACGCTTAAGGGATACGACTAGTCCAATGTAGCTCAAACTATTTCAGCATGTTTGGGTTCAAAACATGACCATTCCTAGTCTAAACGTACCCATCTAGACATGTTGGAACTATTTTTAGAGTAGACTAACCTCCTTTTCATTGACGATAAAATCTTCTTCTTATCTTTTCATTCCTTTTCTAAGTGGTTAATTTTAGTCTTCAATTGTTTTGCTTCAATTTCAATGCTTAGGAAAACAACATCCCCTTGTTTGATACAGGTTTCAATTCTTAGGAAAAAAACTTCATTTGTTCAAATCCACCTATAGCATTATCTCTCACTTTCTTTGCCTACACAAATTCTTACCAAATACAAAACCTTAATTGTGTTAGGTTGAATGGCATATATGAGAACAATTGCGATATAGAAAGTTTGGAATGGTTCAAGGTTGATTAACATATATGAAAATATCATATGAGTGTTATTTCTTTTGTGTGAAGTGTGTATTATGACTAGTGTGCATCAGGCCCATATGGTATGCCTAGTTTGCTTATTCATGCATTATGGTTAGCAACATTCATTGTTGTGCATTATGATAATACAAATTACATGTGGAAGGTCAAATAGCATTCATGTCATGGAGTTGTATTTGGTTTGTTTAATTGTTTTATGACACTCATATGGCATGCATTTATAGTGTTTTTCCATGCATCATGGTTGAGTGATGTCTTAATTGTTGATCATGATTATTGTATAGATTTCACATGAACAATCTAATGAACATGTATCTTGTTCAGTTGTAAGGAATTTTTTTGAAGGTTGCATCAAACCCCTATGGTGTACATAATGTTCTTGTTTATGTGAAATGTAAATTCATTCAAGAGAGCTTAAAATCATGTGTATTCTCAAATTGGGTGTTTGATAAGAATGATTTGGTAGACATGTAAGGAAAATGTGGTACAATAGAAAAGGTAGTGAATTGTTTGAAACAAATCCTCAAAGAAATGTGGTCTCATGGAATGTAATGTATGTGAACCTTAATATGAATGGAATCTAACATAGATGGATTACCAATTATAATTCATAAGTTCTATTAAAATGCAATTTCTTTAATCTATATCATGTTATTGATCATATAACTTTAAACCATTCTAAAATAATTGTACATTCCATTTTGAAGATTCAAAGTAGAAAGAAATGCACATGAGGAAAAAATTTGATTGAATATCAATTCTTATATATCAAAATTTAGAATAATTGTGTTTGTGCATATACAAATTTAGCATATATGCCTACTTAGAATAAGTTTTACAACAAGTTTTATAAATTGTGGCATATATGCCATCTCAAGATCTATCAAACCCTAAATACATATCAATATATATCAAACCCTAATCCTATGTTGGACCATGAAAATCAATCCTCCTCAAAGAAATTAGTGGCTCTAAATTTTCTTACACAATAACAATTCAAACCACAAATTAGATTAATTATGTGAATGCTTGACAAGATAGAATTGTAAATAGAAACTTATCTACTATAATTTATAAATTATCAATTTAACATCAAAATCACTATATTGAACTATATTATATCAAAAATGAAATTCTTGTTTACCTCAAGTATTTCTATCTTTTCTACAAGACATTCTACATATGATTGTCCCTTAGGATGATCAGGAGTCCTCATATAAATAAATGGTCCCACACTCATCACATTGCTAAATCATTCAGAGGACTATAGTAGGTAAAATAAAAATGATAAGAATTATATAATTGTTTACAAATAATTATATTCACTAAACATATATCTACTCCTATCTAAATGAAAATATTTGCAATATAAAATAAACACATACCTGTTGTGATGCTTCTACACTAGACGAGCTTGTGATGGATGAATCAACTAAGATGGTTTCCTATATAAAAAATAACAATAATGTAACACAATATAAATTCACATACACATATACTCATAATGTTGAGAATATAAAAAAAACATATACCTATTGTGAAGCTTCTTCCAATGGGTCAAGCTTAGTCAACATAGTTGTAAAAGTACCAAGTTTTTGCTTAAAAAGACAATATTACATTAGACTATCAATCTATGTACATGTATTTAAACATAATAGATTTCAAAAATTAACATCTAAATACCAATTTAAATGATATCGTATACTAAGTCCCTAGGCCAAAAAAAAGGCAAATGATGCAGGAGCATCTAGTGGTGTAGGGCAATCTTGAATCACCCAAAAAAAAAAACTCGATTTTCTTTAGTTGTTTTGAGTCCCATGATGGAACTTAAGGGGTATAAGACTATCAGGCATCAAAAATAGTGAAAAACAAGAACTTACTATTTTTAGTAAGTTGGGCTAAACAGGCTCATATGGATGTGAAAATTTGCCCTAAGGAGTAGAGCTGAAAAAAAAAATTGGTCGCGAAAGAATCACCTTAATACCCTACATGGTTTTGGAGAAATTAAAGTTTTTTTCCTAGGAAATTTCTCTAATGCAACTTCAAATTCAGATATAAAGCTTTGGAGGCCCCAAAATAACTCAAAAAGTGATTAAACTGACCTATGGTGGGTTTGTGTGTTGTAGAGCTCGTCGAGAGATTTCCAACAATATGAAATAATAGCAAATTGAACACCTGGATCAAAATTTATGGCCCCACAAAGTTGACCCTCTAAAAAGTGAATTTCATTAAATTTTCTTCCTAGGCCTTAAATCAAAAGGCGAGACTTTTGGTGCTGAAACAAAAGGGGAAATTTGATCTTTCTAGAACATTCTAGGGTGGTTATTGGGGAAAATAAAAAGGGTTAAGTGGGGATTGTAGAAGGTGGCCTTGATAGTGTAGATTATGGCTCTGAATAGTAGATTTCTTTTCAAAGATGAATTTTTTTGTAATGAATCAAGCCCATGAGGCTATAGCATGTAAGCTTTGAATTTGTAATCTCGTTTTCTAAAAATAATTGAAAGTGAGTCATTTTTTGTCTCACATCTTCTTGTTGGTATCTGTTGTTGTGAATTTCTATGGGTTTTGTGTGGTGTGGCCCTCATCAAGTGGTATCAAAGCAGGAGTTCCTTAGCCTATAATAGAGAACCAAACGTGAGGCAGTTGTACTAGGACCTATGAGTGTGGGTTGAGTTCAAGATACCTGCAAGACTTTCCCAATATGGAAGAGGTAGAGGTTGAGGTGGAGGAGGTCCACCTAGAGATGAAATCAGAGCCCTTAAAAGGAAATTATAAACCTTGCAACAAGAGGTTTGAAGAAGAGATATGCAACGAAACAAAGATGACAGTGAAGATGAAACAAAAGAGGAAATGGAAGAGGAAGAGCAGGATCCAATGGCTCTTGGAGAAAGAAGATTGTTGCAAGTGATCTCAAGCATAGGGAAGACACCTAAAATGGAGGTTTCAAATTTTAGTGGAAATATGAATCTTGAAGAATTGATTGATTGAATCAATGGCATGGATGATTTTTTTTAGTTTGAGGAGATTGAAGATCCTCATAGAGTGAGGTTTGCAAAGAAAAAATTTAAAGGTCACGCCAGTATATGGTGGAAAGAGGTCGAGTTAGAAAGAGGAAGAAAAGGGAAAGATAAAATTTCTAGATGGGACAGAATGGTGTCAAAATTGAGGAAACAATTTATTCCAGCTGGTTACATATTAGAGCAACACAAGAAGATGCAGAGCTTGAGGTTAGGGACAAGGACGGTGAAAGAATACATAGAGGAATTTCACAAGGTCCTAGTTCAGATAGGACATTTTGAGGCAACTAAAGGGAAATTTGCTCGTTATATTAATGGGTTGAAGCCAAGCATACAGGAATAATTGGAACTGATAAGAATAACCACCATTGAGGATGCATATTAGTTTTCTCTAAAGGTTGAAGAATGACTAAACAAGAGGTTTGATAAAAAACAACGAGGTGGAGGCCATGGAGGAAATACTAGTGGATGATCATATGGAGGTCAAAATGAAGATCAAAATAAGGGTGAAGGCTCCAATAGCGGCCAAAACCAAAAGAGAGACAAATCCTACCTTACTCGTGATCAAAATAATGGAGACCAAAGAGGAAGGGGAAGATCTGGACAAGGATTGAGAAGAGGAGGCTTCCATGGAAATGTTTCCAGTGTGAAGAAATACATAGAGCCTACGAGTGTCCTCAACATCAAGGAAGGACAAATAGAAGACTTGAGGGTAATGCATGAGTTGCACATGTTGATGAAGATGTTGAGTCTTCACATTTTGAGGATGCAGAAAGAGGAGAGGTTCTTGTTACAAGAAGAGCCTTGTTGAATGAGGAGAATGAGCCAAATCAAAGGAAGAATTTGTTTCGTGTGAAAGTAAAGTTTTCAAAGTTATTATTCATGGAGGTAGTACTGATAACCTTGTTTTAGAAGAAATGGTTAGTGAGTTCTGGTTGGAGAGAAGAAGGAATCCAAACCCATACCAGATTGCTTGATTGCAAACGGACCATAAAGCCTTGGTAAATGAACAGTGTTTGGTAAAGTTCAAGATTGCAAATTACCATGATGAGGTATTATGTGATATTATGCATATGGATGTTTGTCATATGTTGTTAGGTAGATCGTGGTAGTTTGATTATTGAGCAATACATGATGGACATGCCAGCACCTATTCTTTGACAAAGGATGGAGTTCATCATAAGTTGAAGCCCTTGAAAGTGGTAGAGGAAAATATATGTAGTAATGAAAGAATTTGTTTGGTTTATGGAAGAAAGTTCCTAGAAGCTATGAAGCATGGGCATATTTTTTAGCATTGATCCCTAGAGTTGATAAATAAGATACTACTAAGGTACCTGTAGAGGTTTCAAATTTGTTGAATGAGTTTCAAGCTATTATTTATGATAATGTACCTGAAGGTTTGACTCCAATAAGAAATATTAGTCATCAGATGGACCTGATTCCTAGAGCTAGTTTTCCAAATAAGGTAGCTCCTCGTATCACTCTAGTAGAGAGTGAAGAGTTGAATAGACAAATGTAAGATTTTTTGTGAAAAGGATTGATTAGTGAGAGTTTGAGTCGATGTGCAGTACTTGTTGTACTAGCACTAAAGAAGGATGGGGAATGGAAGATGTGTATAGACTCTAGAGCCATGAACAATATCACCATCAAATATAGATTTCCCTTGCCAAGAATGGATGACATTATAAATTGTTTGAGTGGAGCTGAGTACTTCACAAAGATAGATCTTAAGAGTGGATATCATCAAATCTATATTAGAGAAGGAGATGAATGGAAGACAACCTTCAAAACCAAGGAGGGCTTGTACGAGTGGTTAGTCATGCCTTTTGGGCTAACTAATTCACCGATCACATTTATGCAGCTTATGAATGAGGTATTGAAATAATTTTTAGGAAAATTTGTTATTATTTACTTGGATGATATTTTGATTTTCATCAAGACATTGAAGGAGCACTTGATGCATATCTGGAGATTTTTTGAGAAACTAAAGGAGGAGAAGTTGTTGATTAATTTGAATAAATGTAGTTTTGTGATGAGATAGTTGTTGTATCTAGGATTTGTTGTCTTAGTAGAGGGACTCAAAATGGATCCAGAGAAGTTGAGAGCTATCATTGAATGGCCTACCCTGAGGAGTGTTATAGAGGAAAGATCATTTCATGGTCTAGCAAGTTTTTACGAAAAGTGTATTAATAATTTCAATAGTATTTGTGCACCTGTAACTGAAGTGATGAGAGGGGATAGAAAAGAGTTTAAGTGGACCATAGGAGCAGCCAAAAAAATTCATATGTTGAAGAAGAAAGTCATAGAGCAACCTGTTTTGGCCCTTCTAGATTTCAACAAGGTTTTTCAGGTAGATTGTGATGCTAGTGGCACTTCCATAGGAGCGATTTTGAGTCAAGAAGGTAAGTTTGTTGCCTATTTTAGTGAGAAGTTAAATGATGCTAAGAAGAAATATTTTGTCTATGATCAAGACTTTTATGTTATAGTTTATGTTTTGAAGAAATGGAGACACTATTTGTTTCCAAAAGAATTTGTTGTATATACTACTCACCAGGCTTTGCAGTATCTCAATAGTCAAGGAAAATTAAATCAAAGGTACTTCAAATGGGTTGAGTTTTTGCAGATTTATACTTTTGTTTTGAAGCACAGGAGTGGAAGGTCAAATAGAGATGCAGATGACTTGAGTGGAAGGAAAAAAATATTGATAGAAATGAATATAGAGGTTGTTGGGTTCAATGAACTCAAGAATTTGTATCCTAAAGATCCAGACTTTGAAGAAGCTTGGAAAGGTTGTTTGGAACCTGTTACATTGGATAGGACGAGATGGTTGGATTTATTAATCCAAGATGGGATGTTTCTTAGAGGAAGCTAATTGTGCATTCCAAGGAGTTCTATGAGAGAGAATATAATCAGGGAGAAGCATAGTGGAGGATTAGCTCGACATTTTGGTCAAGATAAGACCATTTCTCTTGTTAAGGAGAATTATTGTTGGCCATAGTTACAACAAGATGTGAAGAAGTTTGTACAAAGTTGCAAAGTATGTCAGATGGCGAAAGGAACAAGTTAGAATAATGGATTGTATCAAGCATTACCTGTACCTAACAGGCCATGGGAGGATATTAGTATGGATTTTGTTCTTGGATTTCCAAGGACACAAAGAGGGTGTGATTCTATATTTGTGGTGGTGTATAGATTTTCAAAGATGGCACATTTCATTCCATGTCATAAGACTAGTGATGTTCATGTTGTAGAGTTGTTTTCAAAGAGGCGGTGAGACTAAATGATCTACCAAAGAGTATAGTTTCAGACAGAGTTACCAAATTTTTTGATTTATTTTTGACGAAATTATGGAAGAAGTTGAAGATAGATTTGAAGTTTAGTTCTACACACCATGCACAGACTCATGGAAAAATAGAGGTGGTGAATAGGAGTTTAGATGACCTGCTAAGATGCTTAGTTGGAGATAATCCTAAGGGATGGGATTCGATTATACCACAGGTGGAATTTTCTTACAACAATTCTATCAATAAGAGCACTAGTAAATCACCATTCTAGATTGTATATGGGAGTAGTCCCAAAACTACTTCTAAACTAAGAAAGATGGATAAGGGGGAGAAGAGTAGTGTTGAGGCTGAATAAGCACATAAAGAATTTGCATGAAGAGGAGAAGAAACATATCAATAAGAGGAACACACAATATAAAGCTCAGGAATATTAGAAAAGGAGACATAAGGAGTTCCAAGAAGGAGATGAAGTCATGGTTCATTTGCAAAAGGAAAGGTTTTTGATTGGTACATACAACAAGTTAATATGAAGAAGTTTGGACCATGCAAGATCCTGAAGAAGCATGATTCATGAAATGCTTATGAGGTAGAGTTGCCTAGTGGAATAAACATTTCCCCTATGTTCAACATTTTTGATTTGATAGAGTATCATGAAGATGATATAGAGGAGGGGCCGATAAAAGAATAGTGGAAAATTCTAGCACCTACTTTAGAGAAGGGAGAGATAGAAGAAATCTTGGATAGCCATGTGGGTAGAAGCACAAGAAATAGGCACTAGGTAGAGTACTTGGTGAAATGGAGAGGAAGATGTTGCAACTATGAGCTAGTTTGATGGTTGTCATTAATGTTGTCATTGATGTCAACGCAGTTTAATATGTTGCAGATTGTACATGTATAGCTGAGATGTTGAGAATACATGGAGCTATCTTTATGATGTTGCATTTGTGTTGGTTTGAAAATTTTACAAATGCTTTTGAGAATATTAATAAAGAAGAGAAGTTAGTGTGATGAAAGTATTTAGAATGTGCACCGGTATGTGCTCTACATTTCTCCTATGTTGATCCTATGCTTGTGTGGATCTGAAGGGTTGATAATGGTGATCTTCTAGTGATATCTCCTAAGTATTAATTTTTGTTTTAATGGTACATGAAATTTATGTTCATTGATATGTGAACTGTTCTGGCAGAGTTGATCTTCTGTGGACTTGGAGAAATATATCTGCTCTACAGTCCTCTGCTATTTTTTTTCAAATCTTGTGGATCTAAGATATGTCTTGTGAAGTTATTTTCTATACTCTGGTGAAGAGGTCTAAATATTGGTGATTTAGAAGTCATGTTTCAATATTTCAATGTGAGTTTATATAGCTAGGATGGACTGGTGAAAGTCATTCAGTAATTGAAGTTTGTTGTTTTGTTGCAAATGTATCTAGAAGATTCTAAGAAGTATTCTCATTCCTAAGGAAGCATGTTATGGTTTCTGTGTGTCATCTTCTTGTTGGGAAGCATGTACATCAATGTTCTTTTGTGTTTTCATTAGGTTTGGCTGACATGGTGTTTACACTTCATTC
The DNA here is from genome assembly GCA_007258455.2 of Sequoia sempervirens. Classification (NCBI taxonomy): domain Eukaryota; kingdom Viridiplantae; phylum Streptophyta; class Pinopsida; order Cupressales; family Cupressaceae; genus Sequoia; species Sequoia sempervirens. The sequence goes on along the minus strand of VDFB02049217.1, from coordinate 133,596,595 downwards.
GAAGAATAAAATTTTATTAAGGAAGTGTGTGATTGGTTCAAGGTGTTATTTTTTATCTTGAAAAATGTTATTTTTTTTTCCACTCTCATTCCTTTCCACCACAGGAAATTTGAGTTGCTGACATATTTTCAATTTATGAAATGAGATATTTGTGGCCGACCTTGAAAAAAATTCTAAGGATGAGAATGGTATAAGAGCAAGACTAATTGTGAAGAGTTGTATGACAGTGTGATGCAAAGTGATGAAAGTGAGCCAAAAAGCATAAGAGTAGAAGTGTATATGTGAGTGAGTTCTATTGAAGGCAATGAGCTAAAGGTTTCTACAATCCCACGGATGTGTATTAATTGTTGTGGTGGATATTTTGTTCTCTTTTGTATCTATAGGCAGTGAGCCTCCCTATTAGACAATGAGTCCTTTTTGTAGGCAATGAGCCTTTGTACTTGGATAGTGAGTCTTATTTTGGGTAGTGAGCCTTTGTATTCAGTTTATAATCTTTTATATTGTGAGTTAACCCTCACTATGGTTTTTTCCTCATTGGGTTTTCCACATAAAAATATGGTGTTCATTGTGTTGATTTTCTTTCTGTTATTTGTGTTTCATGTTCTTACTTAATAACAGAATAGTGTAGTTGTGAAAATAATAAGTGTTGAAGTTTTAAGTTTGAATCTTGTGAAAACTAACTCACCCCCCTCTCATTTTTCATACACCTATTTAATAATCGGTATCAGAGCTTTGGTTCCTTTGTGTAGAGCTTAACCACTTAAGGAAGATCTAATGGTGCATAAGTTGGCGATCCCTATGTTCGATGGAACTGACTACAATGACTGGAAGGGAAATATGAAAGGATATATTATCTCTCTTGGTTTTAAGACCTGGAAGGCTATTGAGACAAAATATACACCCTCGTCTAGTGGTCTTACTATTGTAGATGAGATTTTTGCTTATGAAGAAAATGAGAAGGAAAAGTATGCTATTTGTAGCGGGTTGTCTAAAAATGAGCAAGCTAAATTTCTTTCTTTGGGCACTGCATATGAAGTTTGGAAGAAGTTGGAAGACATGTATCAAGGAAATGAAAGGGTCAAATTGACAAAGAAGTTGGTGGTAAAGTGCAGATTTGTGAATCTAAAGATGGAAGAAGGTGAAGAATTTACAAGTTTCTTTTAGAGAGTTGAATTGACTACAAATTAAGTTAGAAATCAAGGAGGAAAACTATCAGATTAAGATATAATTGAAAAGATCCTGATCACTCTACCAGACTGCTACAACGATAAGATCTCAATGATTAAAGAAGTGTATGATCCTAAGAAGTACACATTGAAATAGTTGTTCGACACCTTGCAAGCATCTAAGATGAGAAAGTTACAGAAATAAGACAAGATGGAAGAAAAGACAAAAATATCATTTAAGGCAATGAAGATTGAAGAGGAACTGGATAGTGATGGTGTTGATGAATTGGAAGCAAACTTCACCAGGCAGTTGAAGAAAGGAACCGAAAAGTATAAAGGTACATTTCCCTCTAAAAATTTTAGTTGTGGTAATATTGTTAATTATGCTTCAAGATGTCTAAATAGAGTTGCACATAAAAAGAACAAGGATTATAAGGATAAAGATAGAAAAGACAAGAAATATAAGAAGTTGTACTATGTTAAAGAAGAAGCAGGAATTTCTGATGATGAATCTGAGAATGAGGTTGATGATGGTGAATGCTTATTCATATCTTTGGAAAGTAAATTTGTATCCACTAACCCTAGAAAATGTGTAAGCAAGAAGGCTCCAAGAATAAGAGAAATAGGATGGAAGGTACTTTGGTTACCATTTTTCATGCAAGACAGGATGAAGACTACTGGGTAACGGATAGTGGATGTTCTAATCATATGACCAAAGATAAGAGTAATTTTACTAAACTTGAGAAATATGATGGTGGTTTAGTTGTGTTTGGTGATGATTCAGGAGCTAATATATGTGGGAAAGGTTCAATTAGTTTTGATGGAGTGCATAGTACTGATGATGTATATTATGTGCAGGGTTTGAGGCATAACCTTCTGAGTGTTGGTTAGATGTGTAGCAATGGTTTTAAACTTTTATTTTCAAAATAATACCTGTGAAATCAAAAAAGGATCCAAAAATGGAGATATGAATGTTGCTAGAAGAAAAACTCATGGAAACGTCTATCAACTGAAAGGAGTTGATGGCCATTGCCATGTATTTGAAATTAGTGAAAGTTGGTTATGGCACCAAAGAATGGGACATGTAAATTTTGATAACATGGTCAAGATCAGTGCAAAGGAGATTGTTTGAGGGCTTCCTATAATCACAAGACCTACTAATGCTATTTGTAGAAGTTGTCAATTGGGGAAACAAACAAGATGTAGCTTTAAGGGAAAATAGCATTCTACTATTGGGAGGCTAGAGCTAGTTCATACTGATCTTTGTGATCCAACTAGGACTGGAAACCTAAATGGTGATAGATATTTCATGCTACTTATTGATGACTATACTCGAATGACATGGGTTGCTTTTCTCAAAGAAAAGACTCTGGCTTTGGAGAGGATTAATGTATTCAAAGCAAGAGTGGAAAATGAAGTAAATTTGAAAATCAAGTGTTTGAGATCTGACAGAGGTGGAGAATTCACTTTTGGTGAATTTAATGCATCTGTGAATAGCATGGCATAAGAAGATAGTTTTTTTCTCTAAGAAATCCTCAACATAATGGAGTAGTTGAAAGGAAAAACAAGACTGTATAGGAAGCTACTAGAACCATGATGAAAGAATCAAATGTACCGGATGTATACTGGAGAGAGGCATTACATACTATTGTTTATGTTCTTAATAGAGATTAGATCATATACAACATCACAAAGAATCCTTTTGAGTTGTGGAATGGTAAGACTCCTACTATGAAGTATTTAAAGATATTTGGAAGTAGATGCTATATTAAAAGAGATGATGAAAATCTTGGATAGTTTAATGCTATATGTCATGAAGGAATACTTCTTGGATACTCTACTACTAGAAAAGCATACATATCCTTTAATAAAAGGTTGAGAAAGATTATTGAAAGTGTTAATGTAAAGGTTGATGAAGACATACATAGACCTATTGAGATAAGTGAAGTTGAACCTGATGATCCTATCTATAGACATTTACTTGAGGAAAACAAAGAAAAGGAAGAAGAAGAGAAAGAAAAATAAGTGGAAGAAGAAGAAGAGAATGAACCAGAACCTACTATTAGGACTCCTATATATGTATAAAATAATCATTCGGAAGATCAGATAATTGGAGATAAAGTGAAGGTGTGAAGACAAGAAGTAGAGTTACAACTGAAGTGAATTTGTGTTTACTTTCTAAAATTGAAACCAAATCTATAAGTGAAGCATATGAAGATGAGATTTGGATGAGAGCTATGAAAGAAGAGTTGCAGAAAATAGAAAAGAATTAGACATGGGAACTAGTCCCTAGGCCTGTGAATAAAAATGTGGTTGTCTCGAAATGGGTGTTCCAGAATAAGTTGAATGAAAGTGGAGAAATTGTAAAGAATAAAGCAAGACTAGTATGCAAAGGATATTCACAAGTTGAAGGTATAGATTTTGAAGAAAAATTTTCCCCTGTGGCTAGAATGGAAGCTATCAAGATGTTTTTGGCATTTTCTACCCACAAGGAGATGGATGTTAAGTCAACATTTCTAACTCGTGAATTAGAGGAAGAGATGTATATGGAGCAACTTGAAGGGTTTCAATTATCTAAAAAACTAGACATGGTGTGTAAATTGAAGAAGGAATTGTATGGAATGAAGCAAGCTCCCAAAGTTTGGTATGCAAGATTGGATAGATACCTGACAAAGCAAGGATTCAACAAAGGTTCTACTGATAGTAATCTCTACTTCAAAGTGCAAGGTAACAAAATGTTGATAGTGGTTGTTTATGTTGATGATATCATTTTTGGTGGAAATGAAAGCATGTGTAAAAGGTTTGCTGAAGAGATGTAGAAAGAATTTGAGATGTCTATGATTAGTGAATTGAATTTCTTCCTTGGTCTACAAGTGAATTAAACTGACAAAGGGATATTCATTTCACAATCTAAGTATGTAAAAGAGTTGTCGAAGAAGTTTTGGATGAATGATTCCAAACCAGTTTGTAGTCCTATGGTAATTGGATGTAAACTAAGCAAGGATGATGAATCTGCTAAGACTGATCAGAACAAATACATATCTATGATTGGTGAACTGTTGTATCTTACTGCTACTAGACTAGATATTATGCATGCAGTATGTTTAGTTGCTAGATTCCAAGCAGACACTAGAGAAGCACATGTCACAGTTGTTAAGAGGATATTTTGATATCTTAAAGGTACACCAGATTATGGATTATGGTATCCTAAGGGTGATGATTTCACATTTAATGCTTATACAGATGTTGATTGGGTTAGATGTGTAGATGACCAAAAGAGTACCATTGGTGGTTCTTTCTTTCTTGGTGAAAGATTAGTTTCATGGTTGAGTAAAAATCAAGACTTGGTTTCTTTATCCACTATAGAAGTAGAATATATTACTGGAGCATCCTGCTATACACAATTTTTTTGGATGAAGCAAACTCTAAAAGACATTGGAGTGATATGTGATGAGCCTATTTCTATTTTTTGTGACAACACAAGTGCAATAAACATTTCAAAGAATCCAGTTATGCATTCAAGAACAAAACACATATATATCAAGTACCATTTTTTGAGAGAAAAAGTGTTGGAGAATGAAGTCAGATTGGAGTATGTGACAACAAAGGAGCAGATTGCAGAAATATTTACTAAGGCTCTTCTAAAGGATAATTTTGAGCATATTAGGGAGAGGTTGGGGGTCATTGGCCCTCCTAACTAGGTGCACATGAAGGTGCATCAGTCCAATGAATTCAAAATTTCTTCATTTATCTAAACTGATAGATGAGTCTGCTCTGCAGGGGGAGTAGAAAATGTTTTCATTGTTGCAGTATGAGTGTACTCCTAAGGGGGAATAATCAGAGTTTTTGATCTTTGGCATTGATGTCAAAGGGGGAGAGAAAGTCATGTGAAAAATAGTTGCAGAAAAAAAAAGGTGTTCTCCCCAGATATCGTGTAATTTTTTTTGTCTTTGATGGTTTTTCACATCATGTGTTGCCATCAATGACAAAGGGGGAGATTGTTGCAAGTATGAGCTAGTTTGATGGTGTTGTCATTAATGTTGTCATTGATGTCAACACAATTTAGTATGTTGCAAATTGTACATGTATAGCTGAGATGCTACTAAGATGTTGAGAGTACATGGAGATATCTTTATGATGTTTCATTTGTGCTGGTTTGACAAGTTTCCAAGTTCTTTTGCTGGTTTGACAAGTTTCCAAGTTATTTTGAGAAAAATAATAAAGAAGAGAAGTCAATGTGGTGAAAGTATTTAGAATGTGCTTCGATATGTGCTCCACATTTCTCCGGTGTTGATCCTATGCTTGTGTGGATCTGAAGGGTGTATAATGGTGATCTTGTGGTGATATCTCCTAAGTTTTAATTTCTAGTTTGATTGTACATGAAAGTTACGTTCATCAGTACGTGAACGGTTCTAGCAAAGTTGGTCTTCTATAGACTGGGAGAAATATATATGCTCTACAATCCTCTATTTTTTTCAGATCTTTTGTATCTAAGATATGTCTTATGAAGGTCTTTTTTGTAATCTAGTGAAGAGGTTTGAAGATTGGTGATTCATAGGTCATGTTTCAGTATTTTAGTGTGAGTTTATATAGTCAAGATGAACTAGTGAAAGGTGTTCAATAATTGAAGTCTATTGTTTTGTTGTGGATGTATCTAGAAGAGTTTGAGATGTATTCTTGTACCTAAGGAAGCGTGTTGTGGCATCTACATGTCATCTTTTTGTTGGTAAGTGTGTACTTCAATGTTCTTTTGTGTTTTCATTAGGTTTGGCCGACCTAGTGTTTACACTTCATTCAAAGAATAAAATTTTATTAAGGAAGCATGTGATTGGTTCGAGGTGTTATTTTTTATCTTGAAAAATGTTTTTTTGGTCCACCCTCATTCCTTTCCATCATGGGAATTTTGAGTTTCTGACCTATTTTGAATTTATGAAATGAGATATTTGTGGCCGACCTTGAAAAAAATTATAAGCATGAGGATGGTATAAGAGCAAGACTAATTATGAAGAGTTGTATGACAATGTGATGCAAAGTGAAAAAAGTGAGCCACAAATCGTAAGAGCAGAAGTGTATGTGTGAGTGAGTTGTGTTGAAGGTAGTGAGATAAAGGTTTATGCAATCTTGCAGATGTGTATTAATTGCTATGGTGGATCTTTTGTTCTCTTTTGTATTTGTAGGCAATGAGCTTCCCTATTAGACAGTGAGTCATTTTTGTAGGCAGTGATCCTTTGTACTTGGATAGTGAGTCCTTTTTTGGGCAGTGAACCTTTGTATTCAGTTTATAATCTTTTATATTGTGAGTTAACCTGCACCGTGGTTTTTCCCTCATTATTTTTTCCACATAAAAATCTTATGTTCTTTGTGTTGATTTTATTTATGTTATTTGTGTTTCATGTTCCTACTTAATAACAGAATAGTGTAGTTGTGAAAATAATAAGTGTTGAAGCTTTAAGTTTGAATCTTGTGACAACTGATTCACCACCCATCTCTATTGTCTTACACCTATTTAACAGAAGACCTATTGAAGATTCATTATGATTGTTTGAGGCTAAGGTTAACCATCTTGGTTTCCCTCTAACTCCTAAGAAGTGGCAAGGTCACTTTTCAAATTACCCTGCGTGTTTGATGCAGGCGCATCAAGCAGTGCAGGGCATTCTTTCATCACCCAAAAAAAATTGTTTTATTTATTTTCTTTAATTGTTTTGAGTCACATGATGGCACTTAAGGGGTATAATATTGGTAGACATCAAAAATAGTGAAAAATGGGAACTTACTATTTTTAGTAAGTCAGCCTAAATGGGCTCATATCAACGTAAAAATTTACCCCAAGGAGTAGAGTTGAAAAATATTTCTGGTCACGAAAGAATCACCTCAATACCCTACATGGTTTGGGAGAAATTAAAGTTTTTGTCCTAGCAAATTTTTCCAATCCAGCTTCAAATTCAGATATAAAACTTTAGAGGCCTCAAAACAACTCAAAAAGTGGTTGAACCAACCTATAGTGGGTTCATGTGTTGTAGAGCTTTCCAACGATATGCAATAATAGAAAATCAGACACCTAGATCAAAAATTTATGGCCCTACAAAGTTGACCCTCTAAAAAGTGAATTTCATTAAATTTTCTTCCTAGGCCAAAAATCAAATGACGAGACTTTTGGCACCAAAACAAAAGGGGAAATTTGATCTTTCTAAAACATTCTAGGGAGGTTATTGGGGAACATAGAAAGGGTTAAGTGGGGGTTGTAGAAGGTGACCTTGATAGTGTATTGTGGCTCTGAATAGTATATTTTATTTTTAGAGTTGAATTTTTTTGTAATGAATCAAGCCCATGAGGCTGTAGCATGTAAGATTTGAATTTGTAATTTCATTTTCTAAAAATAATTCAAAGTGAGTCATTTTTTTTTCTCACATCTTCTGTGTTTTTATATGTTGTTGTGAATTTCTATGGGTTTTGGGAAATGTGGCCCTCATCAAGTGGCATTAGAGTAGGAGTTCCTGATCCTGTAATAGAACACCAAATGTGAGCCAATTGCAGCAGGACATGTGAGTGTGGGTTGAGTTCAAGATGCCTCTAAGACTTGCCTTGTATGGCAGAAGTAGAGGCTGAGATGGAGGAGGTCCACCTAGAGATGAAATCAAATCCCTTAGAAGGAAATTAGAAACCTTGAAACAAGAGGTTCAAAGAAGAGATGTGCAACGAGACAGAGATGACAGTGAAGACAAAAAAAAAGAGGAAATGGAAGAGGAAGAGAAAGATCTAATGAATCCTAGAGAAATAATATTGTTGTGAGCAATCTCAAGCATTGGGAAGAGACCTAAAATGGAAGTTTCAACTTTTAGTGGAAATCTAAATCCTGAAGAATTGATTGATTGGATCAATGACATGGAGGAACTTTTTGAGTTTGAGGAGATTGAAGATCCTCATCGAGTGAGGTTTGCAAAGAAAAAATTGAAAGGTCATGCCAATATATGGTGGAAAGAGGTCTAGTTAGAAAGAGGAAGACAAGGGAAAGATAAAATTTCCAAATGGGATAGAATGGTGTCAAAATTCAAGAAACAATTTATTCCAGATGATTACGAATTGGAGCTGCTCAAGAAGATACATGGCTTGAGGCAAGGGACAAGGATGGTGAAAGAATACATAGAGGAATTTCACAAGGTCCTAATTTAGACAAGACATTTTGAGGTGAATAAAGAGAAATTTTCTCGTTATATTAACAGGTTTAAGCCAAGCATATAGGAAGAATTGGTAATCGTAAGAATGACCACCATTGAAGATGCTTATCAATTTTCTCTAAAGGTTGAAGAACGATTGACTAAGAGGTTTTAGAACAAACAATGAGGTGGAGGTCATGGAGGAAAGACTGGTGGACAGTCTATGGAGTACGAAATGAAGATCAAAATAAAGGTGAAGGCACCAATAGTAGCTAGAACTAGAAGGGAGATAGCACCTACCATTCTTGTGATCAGAATAATGGAGACTAGAGAGGAAGGGGAAGATCTAGAAAAGGATTGGGAAGAGGAGGTTCCATGGAACCTGTTTCCACTATGAAGAAGAAGGACATAGAGCCTATGAGTTTCCTCAACATCAAGGAAGGACAAATAGAGGACCTGAGGGTAATGTACGAGTTGCACATGTTGACGAAGATGTTGATTCTTCACATTTATATGATGTGCAAAGAGGAGGGGTTCTTGTTACTAGAAGAGCCTTGCTAAATGAGGAGAATGAGCCAACTCAAAGGAAGAATTTGTTTCCAACTAGATGTAAGTGTGAAGGTGAAGTTTGGAATGTTATTATTGATGGAGGTAGTGCTGATAAACTTGTTTTAGTAGAAATGGTTAGTAAGTTGCAGTTGGAGAGAAGAAGGCATCTAAATCCATACTAAATTGCTTGGTTGCAGAAGGGCCATAAATCCTTGGTAAATGAATAGTGTATGGTAAATTTCAAGATTGGAAATTACCATGATGAGGTATTATGTGATATTATTCCTATGGATGTTTGTCATATGTTGTTAGGCATATTGTCACAATTTGATTGACAAGCAATACATAATGGACATTCCAACACCTATTCTTTGATAAAGGATGGAGTTCGTCATAAGTTGAAGCCCTTGAAAGAGGTAGAGGAAAAGGTATGCAGTAATGAAAGAATTTTTTTGGTTGATGGAAGAAAGTTCCTAGAAGCTATGAAGCATGAGCATATGTTTTTTGCATTGATCCCTAGAGTTGATAAATAAGATACTACTAAGCTACCTGTAGAGGTTTCAAATTTATTGAATGAGTTTCAAGCTATTATTTATGATAATGTACCTAAAGGTTTGACTCCAATAAGAAAGATTAGTCATCAGATGGACCTGATTCCTAGAGCTAGTTTTCCACTTAAGGTAGCTCCTCGTATCACTCTAGTAGAGAGTGAAGAGTTGAAAAAAAAAATGCAAGATTTGTTGTGAAAAGGATTGATTAGGGAGAGTTTGAGTCGATGTGCAGTGCTTGTAGTACTAGCACTAAAGAAGGATGGGGAATGGAATATTTGTATAGACTCTAGAGCCATGAACAAGATCACCATCAAATATAGATTTCCCTTGCCAAGAATGGATGACATTATGGATTGTTTGAGTGGAGCTAAGTACTTTACAAAGATAGATTGTAAGTGTGGATATCATCAAATCTATATTAGAGAAGAGGAGGAATGGAAGACAACCTTCAAAACTAAGGAGGGCTTGTATGAGTGGTTAGTCATTCCTTTTGGGCTAACCAATTCACCAATCACATTTATGCAGCTTATGAATGAGGTATTGAAAGATTTTTTAGGAAAATTTGTTATTATTTACTTGGATGATATTTTGATTTTCATCAAGACATTGAAGGAGCACTTGATGCATATCTAAAGATTTTTTGAGAAGCTAAAGGAGGAGAAGTTGTTGATTAATTTGAATAAATGTAGTTTTGTGAAGAGATAGTTGTTGTATCTAGGATTTGTTGTCTCAGAAGAAGGACTCAAAATGGATCCAAAGAAGGTGAGAGCTATCATTGAATGGCCTACCCCAAGGAGTGTTACAGAGGTAAGATCATTTCATGGTCTAGCAAGTTTTTATAGAAAGTGAATTAATAATTTCAATAGTATTTATGCACCTCTAACTGAAGCGATGAGAGGGGATAGAAAAGAGTTTAAGTGGATCATAGGAGCAGCCAAAAAATTTCATATGTTGAAGAAGAAAGTCATAGAGCAACCTGTTTTGGCCCTTCTAGATTTCAATAAGGATTTTCAGGTAGATTGTGATGCTAGTGGAACTTCCATAGGAGCGATTTTGAGTAAAGAAGGTAAGTCTATTGCCTATTTTAGTGAGAAGTTAAATGATGCTAAGAATAAATATTTTGTCTATGATCATGATTTTTTTGCTATAGTTCAATATTTGAATAAATGGAGACACTATTTTTTGCCAAAAGAATTTGTTTTATATACTAATCATCAAGCTTTGTAGTATCTCAATAGTCAAGGAAGGTTGAATCAAAGGAACTTAAAATGGGTTGATTTTTTGTAGAGTTATACTTTTTTTTTTGAAGCACAAGAGTGGAAGGTCAAACAAAGTTATAGATGCCTTGAGTAGAGAGCAAAATTTGTTGATAGAAATGAACATAGAGTTTGTTGGATTCAATGAACTCAAGAGTTTGTATCCTAAATATCCATACTTTGCAAAAGCTTGGAAAGCTTGTTTGGAACCTGTTACATTGGATAGAATGAGATGGTTGGATTTCTTAATCCAAGATGGGATGTTGTTTAGAGGAAGACAATTGTGCATTCCAAGGAGTTCTATGAGAGAGAATCTAATCAAGGAGAAGCATAGTGGAGGATTGGCTAGACATTTTGGTTGAGATAATACCATTGCTCTTGTCAGTGAGAATTATTATTGGCCATAGTTAAAACAAGATGTGAAGAATTTTGTACAAAGTTGCAAAGTATGTCAGATGGTGAAAGGAACAAGTCAGAATACTAGATTGTATCAGCCATTACCTATACCTGAGAGGCCATGGGAGGATATTAGCATGGATTTTTTTCTTGAATTTCCAAGGATACAGAGGGAATTATTGCATATTTGTGGTGATGGATAGATTTTCAAAGATGGCACATTTCATTCCATGTCTTAAGACTGGTGATTTTGTTCATGTTGTAGAGTTGTTTTTTAGAGAGGTGGTGAGACTACATAGTCTACCAAAGAGTATAGTTTTAGACAGATATACCAAATTTTTTGGTTATTTTTGGAGGACATTATGGAAGAATTTGAAGATAGATTTGAAGTTTATTTTTTCACACCATTCATAGACTAATGGATAAATAGAGGTGGTGAATAGGAGTTTCGATAACCTGCTAAGATGCTTAGATGGAGATAAGCCCAATAGATGGGATTTGATTATACCACATGCAGAATTCTCTTACAAAAAAATTGTCAATAGGAGCACTGGTAAATCATTATTCTAGATTGTATATGAGAGTAGTCCCAGAACTAGTTATGAACTGTGAAAGATGGATAAGGGGGAGAAGAGTAGTGTTGAGGCTAAAGATTTTGCTGAGCACCTAAAGAATTTGCATGAAGAGGTGAAGAAACATATCAATAAGATGAACTGACAATATAAGGCTAAAGCATATCAAAAAAGGAGGCATAAGAAGTTCCAGGTAGGAAATGAATTCATGGTTCATTTATGAAAGGAAACATTTCCAGTTGGTACATACAACAAGTTAAAGATGAAGAAGTTTGGACCATGCAAGATCCTTAAGAAGCATGATTCAGGAAATGCTTATGAGGTAGAGTTTCCTAGTGGATTAAACATTTCTTCTATGTTCAACATTGTCAATTTGACCGAGTATCATGAAGGTGATATATTTGAGGGGCCGATAAAAGAACAGTGGAAAATTTGGGCAACTACTTCAGAGAAGGAAGAGATAGAAGAAATCTTGGATAACCATGTGGGTAGAAGCACAAGAAACAGGAACTATGTAGAGTACTTGGTGAAATGGAGAGGAAGACCTATTGAAAATTCATCATGGTTGTTTGAGGCTGAGGTTAACCATCTTGGTTTCCCTCTAACTCCTAAGAAGTGATAGGGTCACTTTTCAAATTGCCTTGGGTGTCTAATGCAAGAGCATCTAGTGGTGTAAGGAAATCTTGTATCACCCTAAAAAATTGTTTTATTTATTTTCTTTAGTTGTTTTAGGGCCAATGATGGCACTTAAGATGTATAAGACTATCAGGTGTCAAAAATAGTGAAAAATAAGAACTTACTATTTTTAGTAAGTCATCCTAAACTAGCCCGTATGGACATGAAAATTTACCCCAAGGAGAAGAGTTGAAAAACATTTTCGGTCGCGAAAGAATCACCTGAATACCTTGCAGGGTTTTAGAGAAATTAAAGTTTTTTTCTCAAGAAATTTCTCTAATGCAGCTTCAAATTGAGATATAAAACTTTGGAGGCCTTGAAATAGTTCAAAAATTGGCCAAACCAACCTATGATGGTTTGTGCATTGTAGAGCTCATTGAGAGCTTTCCAACAATATGCAATAATACAAAATCAAACACTCGGATCAAAAGTTATGGCCCCACGAAGTTGACCCTCTAAAAAGTGAATTTCATTAAATTTTCTTCCTAGGCCAGAAATCAAATGGCGAGACTTTTGGCGCCAAAACAAAAGGGGAAATTTGATCTTTCTAGAACATTCTAGGATGGTTATTGAGGAAAATAAAAAGGGTTAAGTGGGGGTTGTAGAAGGTGGCCCTGATAGTGCTGATTGTGGCTCTAAATAGTAGATTTTCTTTTCAGAGTTGAATTTTGTTGTAATGAATCATGCCCATGAGGTCGTAGCATGTAAGCTTTGAATCTATAATTTTATTTTTTAAAAATAATTGAAAGTGAGTCATTTTTTTGTCTTGCATATTCTGTGTTGGTATCTGTTGTTGTGAATTTTTGTGGGTTTTAGGTGGTGTGGGCCTCATCAGCCAATTGTTTTGCCTGCTACACTTGGGAAATATGGTCCTCTATCAACAACTATTAAAGATTACGACACATAAACATATATTAGTACAAATATCATTTATAAAATATGAATGAATTCAGATAAAACACACTATAAAATTACTTTCAGTCTTATCAATGTTCCCACGTCGTCTCTAGCACCTAATGTCTCTCCTCAAAATGGTCCACTCCATGCTCTATCAACTCCCACATTTGACATATCATGGACCTCGTAGTCAGATGTTTCTATGGGAGCCTCATTGGACTATCGAAGAGGACCCAAACATATATTGTGGCACGTGATGTAGTAATGGGGCACACAAATATGTGCCGAAGAGGAGGTTGTACTAGTCAGAACTAGTGCAACTGGTGCATCACCATCAATGGGATGTATCAAGTGCATCACCATCATATAGCTATGCAAGATGATGGCTCTACATGATCAAATGATCACTCAATGCATTTATGGAAAATTTCTTTGACTCTTTGCATCTAAAACAATATTGGGGTAAGGTATTGGAGCTGAGGCAGCAATAGGTAGAGCAAGAAGAACTAGGGTGAATCAGTGTGCTATGGGTCTATCCCATGGCATCCCTTTACCCACACCCTAGAAATCTCACATTTTAGAGTAATAAGCATGCCTCCATGGGAAAAAATTGGCTTCTAATTTTTGTACAAAATACTGAGGGACATCAAGATTGTTGTTGGGTGGTTTATCAAAAACCACTCATCAACGTCCCTAGATTATATCTAATATACCTCTATGTGTGCACCATTTAATTAAAAATTTTGGCTTCTGCACATTTACAAGTTTTCCTATTTTTGGATTGATGAATAACTGGGCTAATTGGGCTTTGTCAATATCAATTGACCTCACTTCATCATATGATAACCCATTGGCATAATTTTTCCTTTAGGACTCTCACCACTAAGCAAACCTATTGTGTTGGTTTTCCATAGTTTCAACATTTGAACTGATTATTTCTAAAGTGTTTTCCATATCTAATATCTTGGGGAGTGTCTCATAAATTCGACATACATTTCTCAAATTATCTAAATTTCTATGAATAGATCCATGTATTGTGGGCACATTTTGATTTGGAAACATCTGTTTCAGTGAAGGAGGATTTGCAAGGATTTCATCTTGAGAGGGTTTAGGGTTTACATCTTGAGTAGGGTTGGGATCAATCATTCTTAAGTTTTTTTATTGATGAAAATTTTAAAAATTAATAAAAATTTTAATGCAATAATTTAAAACTTATTAAAAAACCTATTTTTGACTAAAATTTGCAAAAAAACAATGAAAAACTAATTTGTAAATTGAAGAAAAACATTAAAATTTATAAATACCTCTAAAATTTGACCATTTTGAGTAAAACAATTCATTCCCAAACAAATATTTGATTCACCTAATAGAGAACCTGTGCACAGAAAGGAAACAGTATGTGGAAATAAACTCATGTTTTTCTTTTTTGATTTTATGCAATAAGAAATAGATATCATTCCATTTTGTTTATGTTTTTTTTTAATAATTGGTAAAGTTTGAAACTCGACCCCCATATGTTATGTATGAGTGTTGTTTATATTATATATAATATATAGTATTATATTATTATATAATATAATATAATATTATAATATTATAAATATTATATTATAATATTATAAATATTATATTATAATATATTTAATATTATGTAGTAATAGAAAAAGTATCCCTCTTTCTTAAATAGGAATAATTAACAATAAATGAACCTAATGTTGCCTTGATTAAAATAAAATAGACTTAATGATGCATTATTTAAGATGTTGTAAAGTGTATCTTTACACTTTCACACTAATCTAGGGCTTTAATTAATTAATTGAGCGTAATTGGCCCCTTATATTCTCCTAGCCTAATTTATTTAATTTTTTGAAGGATAAATCCCGAAACTCATTAATAATGTTTAACAACACTTAATTTGGAAAGGTTTGATTCTTAGGCTAGTGACCTAGGACCCATTTGCCACTTAGTGAATGGGTCCTTCCTAGATCCTAGGAACCCCTTTTTACATGTTATTTCATATCCCTGAAATTTTTCCTAATTGAGTGTGTTAGGACCCATTCGCCCTATGGCGAATGGGTTGTCCTTAACTTAGGACACCGCTTTTTGAACTTATTCTTGGTGCGATGTTAGTGATTTCAAATCCTAGATCTGATGTCGGCTTATGTTATTTGAATTTTAGGATTAAATCTTAAGGTAAGTGTAAATATAAGGTTGATTCACATAGTTTCATCTAAGAATTTTGAGGTGACTTCATGAGATCAAAAGAAAGATCAATATAGAGCATTCAAGAGTATTTCAAAGGAATTCAAGTGTAGATTATCAAGGTTTTATTGTAGCAATCAAAGGTCATATTATCATGTCAAAGGCATAGTGCATCATAAATTTTGTTCAGCTAATGTGTTTATGTAGCATTGAATATCCAAGTCAAGCATTGTTTCACATTCAAATTCAAGATCAAAATCTACATTCCTTATGGCCACTTCATGCTATATTACTGATTTTCATTCCAGGAATTCATCCAAGGTATCATTGTTTCATGTTTTATTATCTCATCACAAGGTTTAATTACCAAAATGGGGTTTGACAAAGAAAACACCTATTTGCTAAAAATCAACATTTTCTCTTCTCTCTTGATGTGTGATTATAGGTTTTAAATTGAAGATCAAGTGGAGAAAAAAGTTGCAAAGTTGTCAAGATTGTAAAGTTGCAAAATTTGCCATCTTATTTGCAAGATCACAAAAATTTCTCTACAGAATTTATTACCAACTTTCAGGAGTTGAACACTTAGGAGCTAGGAATGCAGACATTCAAGAATAGAACCCTTAAAAAATATTTTCTAGAACCCTAGTAGGGACCCATTCACCACTGGGCGAATGAGTCCTTAGTGAGGCTCGGAACAACACTTTTTCAGCAAGGTACAAATTGTTTTAGCATCTTAAAACCTTCCTATTTGTTGTTATAACAGTTGCAATTGATTTCTAATTGTTATTTATGCATTATACCCCTCATAATTGAGTGAAAAATCCAAGAAAAATTGGGTTCCTCCATTTTATTAATACCATTTCGGGTGAACTCTCTTTTTTTATGTTTCATTTTGGTGAACCCAATGTCTTGAGCATTGTACTTTTTTTTATTTTAGAGTCTCTCTTTTTATCCTAGGTGTGTGTAAGAAAATATGCGTGAATAATATCAAAATAACACACACCTAGATGAAAAGCATTACATTAAGGAAATTCAACTTAATCAAAACATGATTCAATAACAAAATTCTCAAAAACTTCCCATCTTCCTCTAATCTCAGATGTCTTGGAAATTTATGCTCTTAGATATTATTTATGCACAAATCACTACGATGTCATCTAAGAAACGAGTAGCCAATGTAATTATAATGCAGATTCTAAACCTATATCTACATGATTGAAAGATTCGACTAGATGAAATGATGGAGTGACATGGTGAAATAAATTGTTGTATACAAAATCAAGTGAAAATAAGACAATGTAGAATTAAGCTAATGATAGTGAAATGAAAATTGATACTACATGCTGAATCAAACTAGGAAATATCTAAAGGAGCCATGATTGTAAGAAAATTGATAAACTATCCTAAATGCTAAGTTAAAAATGCAAATGAAGCTCTTAAAACTCAAATAAAATCTTGTAGAGTGATGTTATGCAAATGCTCCTTATGTAATAGTTGTAAATTGGCCTCAATTTATAGATTTTTACAAGGCATTGGGTGAGTTGGAAGCCATGAATGATCAAGATTTGATTTGGAGAATTCAACGGAGGGGAATGAGAATGATGAGGAAAAAAAGGTAAATGTTCCATTTAATAAAACCACTTTGCCAAGTGTAAGAAGGAATCATTTTGAATGAAGAAGCCATGTGTCTTGAAGGTGGTTAAATTGTTGAGAACAATTATCCAATTTATAAAATAACTAAAATTATTTTCATGTGACACATGATGAGTTGGAGGGTTGGGTGGAAGGTAGTTAGAGAAATATGTAGAAATGTGATGAAATTAAAATTTAAAAATTTGAATTAAATGATAAGGGAAGTTAATTAAAATAAAATAAATTATTTAGATTTGTTCATTTTAATTAAATCATGAAGGGGGGGAATTAGAATAGAAGAATAAAGAAAAAATAGGAACTTTGTAAATAAATTTGATTTATTTATATTGTAGAGGAATAACGATTTTATTAATTAAATAATCAATATTTAATTAATATTCTCTAGACCAATTTTGGATGTATACATTTTTCTCCTCTTTGAAGTGATGTGTTTACACATTACTTTAAAGATAAATTTACCAATGCTGCTAAAAATTTCAATGATGCCCCATAAAGTGTTTTTCAAAAGATTATGAATGTATGCCCCCTCGGGAGATAAATTGAGAAATGTATGATAATAAAAAATTGTTTGATGATTTTTCAAAATTTTAGTTGACTTGTGATGATGATGATGATGAGAAAATCCTAATTTGATAATATCTCAATGATTTATCTCCCGATATTGAAGAATTTTGTTGCCCCAATTAATTGTCTCTCAAAAGGAATGAAAATAATGCCACCAAAATTACCCCTTTAATTACCTTTATTAAGAGGTAAAAAGTAAAAAGGAGTTCATTTGTGCAAATTGTATTTTGAAAATTGTTTGAAGTGAGAAAGCACTTTTGAGCTTCTGAGCAAGATGGTGATCCCTGTGTAGACACATCGATTCAAGTAGTGATGGCATAATCAGCCAGTGGGATACAGACCTCTGATAAGAATTTTCAAACTTCTCTTGTGATATCAAGAATTCATTTTTCACATTTTTAAATTGGATTTTGAAATTTCAAAAAAAAATCAGCGCTTGCGAAGTTTTCTGTGGCGCTTAGACTAGGTTTTTCAGCGTTTTCACCAAAAAAAATTGTACTTAAGAGAGATTCTCCTGTGCATCTAGGGTATGTTCCAATGCATCCAAGTTTGGTTCTTTTGAGGTCTAAAATGGCATTTTCAAGCCATTCATAAGTCAAGTTTATGATTTGGTGTTTCCACCTTCTGTTCTGGCGCTTATGAGAGATTCTCCGACACATCCTTTGAAATGGTGCTTCTTCCCACTTCTTCGGCACTTCTAATGGATTCTCTAGCACTCCTACCTAAGATGGTGCTTCTGTGTGGTTTTCTGGCACATCTGCCATTTTTAGTGCTTTGACGGTCTATTTTGGTGCTTTCAAGACAGAATGAAGATTTTTGTGATTTTCTCCTTGAATTTGTGATGTTTGATTGCGTTTAGCCAATGATTAGGTATTGATGATAGGGTAGATGATGCAGTGACCTCATGATAGACAAGATACACTAATGATGATGTCGTTTTGACCTCATGATAGGAAAGAGTCAAAAAAAAATGTTGACAAGATTTGATGAAAATCTCATTAAAATTAATAGGTTGTTTGATTTTGATGAGTGATTGATTTGTTGATTTGATTTGATTTGATTGATATGTTGATTTGTGATGTTGTAAAATGATAGGAGATAGATTTAGATAACCTTAAGTATTGAGAGTGATTCCCATGCACTTTGGTGATGATCCCACAGTTGTCGCGTGCTAATAGAGACATTATTAAGAGATGTGGTTTGTCTTCATTGATTGATATGCCCTAGGTAAGAATTAACCGGGGATTGTTGACAACATTGGAAAAGAGGTGGCATAGCGACCACAAAACTTTCCATCTACCCACCAGAGAGATGGTTGTCACACTAGAGGATGTGTACAGGATTTTGCAGATTCCTGTAGTCGCAGACATCATGACTTATGATCATACAGAGTAGGGAGGGACAAATGCTTTACGCAGTGTTTTTCAGGATGACCATATTGCTAGTTATTGGATACCATGGTAGGAGATGTTTTCCAGATATGCCCCTTTGCCTTCTATTTTTGTAGGATTTGTTGGTGGCTTCTTATGTCCCAACAATAGGGCAAAGGGATTTTCCGTTGGTTGGGGGCACACTTTGGAGCAGATGATCTAGTTCTAGAGTCGTTTTGCATGGGGATCATGCATGCTTGTGTATCTATATCATGATTTGCACCAGGTTGTTTATCTCAGGGGACCCAGCTTGTTTGTCAGAGTCACATTGCCCCATATTTGGGCTTGGGAGCATATTGCAGTTACATGGCCAGAGACAAACAAATTTTGACCATTTGGGAGGCCTTACATCTATTGTTATTTAGGTGCAATTATCCAGCATAAGCTAGGTAAACTAGAGTATTGGAGATGGGTGTTTGATGATCTAGATGCAATTACCTAGTGGCCATATGTAGACTACGAGTAATTGGCACAGGATCACCTAGAGGTTCCTTACCTTATGACTACTAGATACCTCATTGGACGGACACGATATATCATTGAGATATTTTTATTGCTGAGGGTCTTGAGGTAGTATGGAAAAGTTTAGGGGATGCCGCAAGGATCAGCCCTATATTCCCATAGACAACAGGATTTGACTGAGTGGGGACTGACATTATCTTATGATGTTGCCTGTGATGAGTACCTACATCTACAGCCAGTGCTCTGGGATTATCATCCAGAGATAGTCAAGGGCTACATGAGTGAGTACACAATGTATTTCGGTCAGCATCTGTTCCCGAGGATTTCAAGGCCTGATGAGCTCATGCTGCCATTTGAGGATGATGAGGATAGACTAGTTGGATGGAGACGAGGCAAAGATGATGGTGGAGATGCGGAGGGAGAGAGTGGAGATGATGGTGATGATGATGATGATGGAGATGATGATGGGGGTGATGATGTTGGTGGAGGAGATAGAGGAGGTGGTGTACATCCCAGTTTTGATGCTAGAGTGCCTTGCAGGAGGTGATCCTTGGTAACAGCAGCACAACAACAATAGTCACAAATCACTACTTTGCATATAAAGGTTTAGACTGTTCAGGGGTAGTTGACATATTAACAAGAGTAGTTATAGGCATAGACATAGTTGTTGACCCAGGTATAGGCACAACTTCTACAAGCCTAAGGGTAGATTAAGACGCTGACAGCTAAGAGGGATGCTACCCGACAGTAGTTGGCACAGGTACAGGGCTAGGGGCAGGTTTAGGAATAGGTGGCAGCTTTGACTACAAAGAGAGATTCATTGAGATGACAGGCTGAGTAGGAAAAGGCCATTACAGAGACATTGCAACAGGCTGCTACAACCACTGGATCTATTGAATATTTTTGAGAGATTCGTCGCACTTCTTAGGAGGTCCAATTTTACAGGGACTGGTATCATGAGTTGGTCCTCCTAGGTAGTGAGAGAGTTTTAGTAGATCTCGGATGAGAAGATCATAGTCCTGGACAGTGAGTATGGGGGTTACACAGCCATTGCCTAGGGATCAAAGGGATCCAGGTGCAAGTCCCAAGGGTACAACAGGGGGAGGTATAAGTCTGGTGAGGCCAATAGCATCAGGGGATAGTACTACATAGTTTCATATATTTGATGTTGTATTGTGATGTATACCTTGAAAAATGACATTACTACCATTTTGATGATGTATTTCTTGACATTCAAATATCCTTGTACATTTGATATATTTTGAGATATATGCAGTGATGATGATGATCCTATGTGTTATATGCATTGATTTATGATGGAAGTATTTAATTTCTATGTTATCTATGTTATGTGATGTTTCACGATGACGATATTGTATATGTTATAGATGCAATATGTTTTATGATCCTATGATGTTTTATGAAAATGCCTACATGCTATTTTTTTCGTATTTTTCTAATGCAATTATGTGTTATGTGATGGATGGAAAATGATGCTAACGTAAAGATGAATGATCCTATGGATGTATTGTACACATGGTAACCTATTTTTTTTTCGCGTATTTTATGATACAAATATTACTATCAATGCATGTATGGGATGAATGATTGATAATTTGCATATGGTGGTATCTAGAATATATGATTAAATGCATGTGGATGTAAATGATATGATTAATGCATTTTTTTTTCTTGTGATTTTCATAATGATGGATGACTAAATGGATGCAACATGGTAATTTACTTCTATTCAGATTTCTATGGTGCAACTATATGATCCTAAATAACTAAATGGATGCCTAGATGATATGATAATGTTATGAATGATGTCTTACTGCCTATGCCCCTAAATGATGTGTTTTTGGGTAACATAAAATGTACTCCATCTATTAATGATGGAAATAACATCAGCCTTGGAAAAATCTATAAATACCATTACAACAACTAATATGAATGCAACCTAGACATGTAATGCCAATAATTCAATGATGTCATCCCAGTGATTTATTGTGGTTATTGTCATCATTGAGCTTTTGAAATATTGAAAGTAAGTACAAACATCAATGATATAATTAGACCATGATGACCTGAGTACTACTTCCATAATTTTTGATAGTGCAAGTTAACACAAGCATCTAGGTATAATTAAACCAATATGACCTAAGCATCCCTTGTGTAAATAGACAAGAGTTAACCATTTTCCTATGTGGATCTAGAATGTCATCAGTGATACTTTTTAGACCACATCCCATGATGATTCACATAGTAATTACGGTCAACTCACAGACAACAGACAAAGAGAAATATCATTCTCAATCATATCCTTTCTAGTGCTTCAACATCCTTGAATTGCTCCCGAGAAATGATAACATCAATCATAATACAAACAATTTGAACCTTCGTGTGGAAGTTGTAAAACCATGATTCAGAATAGCATCATCCTTTTAACCCTGATTTTCTGTTGTTTTTGGGATTTTTCAATTTTCTAATGTTTAAGTGTTTTCTGAGATTTTTGACCAAAACCTAACCTAAAGACCTATCCTAGGGGTCTCGAAGGATGATCAAAGATAAGCCTTTCCTAAATTATACATGTAGAGACCACATAGTTTGACTGACTTGACCAATTCACAGGACCAAGATATAAATAGATAATGAATTGCAACAATGCAATTCAACAAGGTGACTCTGTTTTTGGATTTTTAGATTTTTGACCTATTTTTGGATTTTTTGATGTGAAAAAGGATGTTTGATGCATTTTCAATGGTGATTGATGTTCACTGTTTGATTTTAGTATGATCATTGTTTTCGTTATGTTTGTCCTCCTACTGTTGTCTATTGGTTCAAGCGTATAGTTTGTTTCCCCTGATGAGATCAAGATTTTGCCCCTAGTGGACACAAACTAGTTTATTATGGATATGTACAATGGTAAAAAAAAAGCCAAGGTGAGACATAACTAGCAAAACAAGATATATATATGCAGCCCAAATAAAGGATGCGGATGGTAATGGTACCAAGCTAGGGATCAACACACGTTCTTATAGACAAAGAAGCTAGCCTGTCACAAATAGTGCCTGTTTGTCAAGTTTTCACCACTTGCTTTTATTGCATTTTTTTAGATTTTAGGATTTTTATTCACTTCTTTTGTATTTTTCACTTTTTTATTTTTTTGTTGTCACCAATGATGCCTATTTTCCAAGTTTTCACCGGTGACCATTTTTCCTAACTTTTTGATGTTTTTGGATTTTTGACTTTTCTGATGTTTTTGGATTTTTTCAAGACTTTTTATGATTTTTTTTGAATTTTTTTAGAACTTTTTTTAATGTTTTTGGATTTTTTAGGACTTTTTCTAATGTTTTTAGATATTTTAAGGACTTTTTCCTGATGCAGCTGCTGACATATGCATAGAATTTCTTGAGATGAAGATTGTTCATGGGTTCCCCAAAATGATCTCCTTTTGGCGTGGACAATTGATATACTCCTGAACCATAAATTGACACAATGACAAAAGGCCCCAACCAATTTGGTTCAAATTTTCCTTTCTTCTCTCTTTCTTGTTGATTGCATGGGTTTTCCTTCAACACAAACTCACCAACTTGGAACGTTCTAGGTTTGACCTTGTGGTTGTAACTTTTGGACATATGTTGTTGGTAGGCTTTCAGGTGATTCACTGCATGTTGGCGTCGCTCATATAATAGTTCTAATTCTTGTAATCTTGAAACCCGCTAGTCTTCATCAAGGATGACACCTTTCAAGGAAACCCAAAGTGATGGTATTTCAACTTCAATAGGTACAATGGCCTCTGACCCATATACCAAAGCATATGGTGTAGCTCCCGTCAGTGTGTGAATACTAGTGTGGTACACCCACAAAGTAGGGTTTAACTGGATGTTCCAATTTTGTCCTACATCATTGACAATCTTCTTCAAAATCTTTAGAATATTCTTGTTGGAAGCTTCTGATTGACCATTTCCTTGGGGATAATATGGTGTAGAGAAGCAATGTTGGATATTGAACTCCTCACACAATTCTTGCATGTCTTGATTTTTGAACAGTCTTCCATTGTCATTGATAATAAACTTGTGTTTGTTTGATGAAGGTGGATGAATTTTACCAACAAGATCAAGTCCCCATTAACAAAATGACCTTGTGGATGCAAAAGGTTGGAGTTCTTGTGATAGTGCATGGATGAGGTTGCCATGAATCTAACATTTCTTCACAAATTGGAAAGACTCCTTTTCCATGGTTGGCCAAGAATATCCTAAACAAAGAAGTTTCTTGGCTAAGGTTAGGCCACTTGAATGTGTCCCACAAACACCCTCATGGACTTCTCATAAATCCATTTCAGAATCGTCGTGTTATAGACATCATAGGAGAGTTCCATCAAGACCTCGTTGGTATAGTACATCCACTATAAGTGTATGTTGGGTGGCTCAGCGAATGAAATTGTGTTTTTGGTTTCGTTACAAGTCAAGTGGAAGAGTGTTATCTTTTAGGTAGGTATAAAGTTCACTATAGATTGAGGTATTAGTATCAAATAGGTGAAAAATAACATGGGATTCAGTATTGTCATAAGCAGGGGAGAATAGTTGTTCCACCAAGAACTCATAACAACTTCTTTTCTCTAGGATTTGTAGCAAGGAAGAAATAGTAGCCATGGCATCGGTAGCTTTATTGTCCACTCTTGAAATCTGTTCAAATTTGATATCCATGAAATATTTCTTAAAATCATCTAACAATCTCTTGTAAGGCATCAATTTTTCATCCCTTGTTTGATAATCATCATTGACTTGGTTAACGACTAACTAAGAATCCCCATATACTTGCAATTCTAGGACTTTCCATTCGACTGCTATTTTTATGCCAATGATTAATGCTTGATACTTTGTCGTGTTATTAGTAAAAGGGAACATCAATCTGTATTATTTTGGTATGGTATGTCCTTTTGGAGTGACAAATAGGATCCCAACTCCTAATTCATGTTGGGTGTGTGATCCATCAAAGTATAGTGTCCACTGTTTTGTAGCCACATTAAGAGCATCGACATCTAGGAATTCAATGTGTAAAGAATGACTATCTAGTAGTGGTGCTTCTGCCAACTAATCATCAATTTCTTGTCCTTTTGTTGCCTTCCTATCTACCTATTGGATATCAAATTCACTGAGTATCATGACCCATTTATCCAATCTCCCTGTCAAGTTAGCTTTCCTGAGAAGATATTTGAGAGGATCAATTTTATCTATCAACTTGATGGTGTGAGTTAGCATGTAATGTCATAGTTTTTGGGTAGGAAATACTACTGCTAGATAAGCCTCTTCAATGGAGCTATAGTTGATCTCATACCCATTTAGCATCTTGCTAATGTAGTAGATTTCTCGTTCTTTACCTGTTGAATCTTCTTGTGCTAATAAGGCCCCCAATGATGTCTTTGTGGTAGCAATATACAATAGTAGTAGATTCCTTCTGTTGGTGGTACTAGGATAGGTGGATTCATCAAATATTGTTTCAAATGGTTGAATGCTCCTTCGCATTACTCATCCCATCTAAAGGAAACATTTTTATGCAGCAGATGAGTGAAGGGATGGGTCTTGTTTTCCAATTGTGAAATGAATCTATGGATTGATTGAAACCTCCCTTGTAGAGAATGGTGTTTACTAATGTTCTTTGGTGGTGGCATTTCCATAATAGCTTTGACTTTGGCTAGATCTACCTTAATCCATTTTTTGAAACTATGTACCCTAGGAGTTTTGCTAACATCACCCCAAACACACATTTCTTGGGATTTAGCTATACATTGAATTTCTCTAGTCTAGTGAAAATTTTATTCAAAATCTCCAAATGTCCTTCTCTGGTATATGATCTAGCTAATAGATCATCCACATAATCTTCCATGAAAGTATGCATCAGATCGTGAAAAATTGTTGTCATGGCACATTGGTAGGTAGCTCCAACATTCTTCAAACTGAATGGCATGTCGTTCCAACAAAAGGTTCCCCATGGACAGGTAAAAGTTGTCTTATCCTGATCTTCTAGAGATATTTTGATTTGGTTATACCTAGAAAAGCACTCCATTAGTGATAGCATTCCATGTCTTGTCATCAAGTCTACGATGATATCTATATTAGGCAAAGGAAAATCATCCTTAGGACAAGCTTTTAAGATCTCAGAAATCTATGCAGATGTGAATGTTATTATTAGGCTTTGAAACTGGTACTATATCGAAGATCCACTTGGCATTAATCAATAGGTCTAATAAATCTTGCATTGAGCAACTTCTTCAACTCTGCCTTTACCAATAGGGTGATATGGGGGTGCATTTTTCTCAACTTATACTTTACTGGTTTCACTCCTGGAGGTAATGATAGATGATGCATGATGAGTTTTGGATCAATTCCCAGCATATCAACATATGACCAAGAAATTTTTTATTTTTTTTCTATGAATTTTTTTAGAAAGCTTGGCTTTTCCTAGTCTATCAAAGATGCTGCTAGATGGATAGTTTTCACTATCTCTTCACTTCCAATGTTGATAGAATGTGTGCGTTCAATCAATAATTTTCATCTTTCCTAGAAATTTTCTATTAGAGTATCAAATCTTCCATCCTTTGATGCCTCAGAGAGGTTTTCACCATTGGATGCACTCTTTGTTTTTACTTTTTTTGGATCTGACACTACCATTGAATGGTTTTCAATATCAGATCTATTTCCTATATTATTTATTTTGTAGGTAGAAGATTTGATATTCTCCTATTTGGAAGCCTTGTTACAATGTCCATTGGTGGTATCTATTTCTAGATCATTGGCACAGATGAAATTGATGATGGCATCATCATTTGAAAATGTGAGGATGTCAAATGGCTTGGTTAGGTCCCAATCTATAAGCTTGGGATGTACTAAGGGTAGGAAGTCACCGAACTGGTTAAGATTGGAAATGATGAGGGTTCTGATAGTAGTGTCTTCAATTTTTCTAATGGCGAAATCAAGGTCTATAAGGTAACTCTCCTCTGAATTATCTATTTCACTCTGAGTGCAATCATCTTTGCTAGAATCATCAAGGTGCTGCAATCCAGATTCAAATGGTCTAGAACCTGACCCTTTTCCCTCTTTGAGTAGGGGTGCATATTTGTGTACTACATCAATTTCCTTATCATAGCAGGAATCTTCTAACAAGGAATCCCACTCATATTCATTGGAATCAGTCTCATGCTCATCACTGGCTTGCAGCTGTAGGATTCTTTCAACTACCTTTTCTTTTGTGTCCTCCTTATAGCCCAACCCAATCTTTTATTTTGGATTGATTAAAATGGGTTGAATTGGCTCCACAATTCCCTCTTTCCTTTTGCCCATAGGACCTTTTCCTTCATATCCCATATTTTCTAGGATAGTGAAACCTTTTCCATATTGAGTTGTTTGCACATTTGTGGTTGCTACTTGGGATTCTTCCTCATCTTTATAAAGCAATTTTAGAACCTCATTGTCTTCTACTTCATCAAACCTATTGCTTTCTTTTATAAATAATCCATCAAATTTGGTAACTAGTTATGGGGTCTGCTGTGTTGATGTGGAGGGTCGTCCATAAGATTTTGGAGAAGAAAAATGTGAAAGACATAGGGACCATTCAAAGAATAATTCACCAACACCTTTGTATTTGATTTGGACTTTTTCATCAAATTTCTTTGACAAGGAATTTAGTTGAGCTTCAAGATTTGAGGAGGTGGAGGAAGTAGGTTCTTTTTTCTACTCAGACTATTTGGATATGGAACTAGATTGACTTTCATGATTTTTGGAAATGAAAAATGGTTTGGATGAGGAACTTGATTGGTTCTGCTCATTGGAGGTAGTGGGAGTGGAAGCTTCTCTATTATGAGGCACAAAGATATCTTGGACAGATTTTAGGATATTTCAATATTGAGGGCTATTTGAATCAGTCGTAATGGTAATTTCCTGGCCACCACAAGGAAATTTTAGACATTAGTGGTATGTTGAAGGGACCGCTTGCATTTCATGAATCCATGGTTGACCCAATAGTATGATATAGGTTAGATCCTTATCTAAGACTTGGAAAATTACATCTTTCTGGATTGGTCTCACTTGAATAGGTAAAATAATCTATCTCTGTGAAGATCTTTCCTCATCATCATATGCTTTTATTGTAATCTTTTTCTTTGAATCAATTGCATTCTTAGAAAATACCAAGGCATGGACAAGCTTTAAAGTACATTTATTCAGGCCAACTCCTCCATCTATTAGGATGAGTTTGACATGATGTTTATGAATTAGGACTTCAATGTGGAGAGCAACATTGTGGGAATGAGAAATGGATGCATCATCATTTTCAAAAAAAGGATAGGAAATTTGGTGTAGTCAAATGTCCCACCATAGCTTCGAAGGTACAAATTTCAAGATTAGTTGGTACTATTGTGTCCACTAGGGCCTTTTCCAAGATCTCTTTGTGAGCAGGAGAAATTTTGAGCAATTCCAATATTGATATTTATGCAAGGATCTTTTGTAATTGTTCCACTATGTTATATTGATTAAATTATGTCACGGGGGTTTTGGATGAACTTCCTTTTAGAAAATATTTGGTTTGAGCTCTTGTGGTTGCATTTACTGGTATGTTGTCATGTTTCCCATTAATTTCAATGACATTGATTTGGGTATCCATTGCAGTCACATCTGGCTTAATGTCATCAGTTTTTTTTCAAGGACAATGGAATGTTGTTCTTGTTCCATTAGAGTGTCGTAGAGGGGATTATCATTTGTGGTAATTTCTTGATGATCATTGGTTTCAAAGGTATTCATTTGGTCTTCTGCTGCTGAAATATGATTTATGACAATGTCATGGACATAGTTTACATTCTTTCCCTTGCTATTTGTTGTAGATTATTCCCCTTTTTCATATTTTGGCAATGGATTCTTAAATGCTCCATGATCTTTGTTTGTTTGGAGTCCCTCGATTCGCATGATTTTTCTATCTATCAAGTCTTGTATTTTGTGTTTCAATTGCATGCAACTATTTGTCTAGTGACTTTTGCATCGATGAAATTCACAGTAATAGGCATCATTCCACCATGACGATTTTACTTTTGGTTCAAAACCTTGAGTGTCAAGTACCATTATGAGGTTATTTTCAAGAAGTTCCTTCAATGATGATTCATATGATTGACCCAAAGGTGTTAATTTTTTGTGGTTTGATTGTGTTTGATATGGTAAAGGTTTTGATGTGGTGTTACTTTGATTAAGACTATTTTGATTTTTGGGTGGGTTGATATTTTGATTGGTGCCCTGATTGTTGTTTTGATCAATTTTGGTTGTGGTTCCTGACAAGTTAAAGATTGGTTTCACATTATGTGTTTCATTAGCACCATCATTGGCATTCTTGTTCCTTGTCCAAAATTTGGGTTTCTCATTGTTGTGATGATTGGAAGAACTAGCATTGCTTGATCCTTCATTGTGAATCTTTAATACCCCTCTTTTGACTAGAGCTTCTTCGATTTTGACACTGTTCTCTATCATTTTTTTGAAGCTAGGGGGACATTGCAATTGTAATCGATAGCTCATTTCACTGTTAAGGTTATCAATAAAAATCTCCATCTTTTCTTGTTATGGTATAGGATGAGTGTATTGAGAAAATAATCTTATCCACCTTTGTAAAAATACAAGAAAATATTCTCCTTATTTTTTTTTTGGTATTGCAAAGGTCCTTCATGGTTATTTCATGTGCAATGTTGTAAGAATATTGTGCAATGAATTTGTTAACGAGTTCTTGGAAGGATTTTATGCCTGGTTGTAATATTGAAAACCATTCCATGCAGTGACCTCCAAAGCTACGAGGGAAGAGTCTAATCAGATATGTGTCCTCATGAGAAAATTCAAGACTCATTGTTCAAAATTATCGTACGTGATCTATATGGTCCAATTTCCTATTGTATTTGTCGTATTTTGGCAATTCACAGTTTTGAGGAAATGGTATCATGTTTAACCTTCTATCAAAGGGATAGGGACAAATATCTTGTAACAAGTATCTTTTCAGAGTCCCTCCTTGCATATCTTGTATTTTTTGTTGAAGGTTTTACATCTAATGGTTTAGAATAGCCATTTTATCTATGGGAGGAGTTTCAGTCTCAGTTTTCTTCAAGTTTTTCTTCAATTTATTGACATCAAAATCATTAGGTAATTCGGCCCCTTGATTTTCCAACATCAAGAGGTACTTTTCCCCATCTTTCTCAAAGATTCATTCTAGAAATTTGTGGAATTTAGGATCTTGATTGGCTTGTTCTACTTCCTCTTCCATTAGCTATTCAGCTTCATTTTGGGAAACCTTGTGAAAGGGATTTTCCTTTGGTTCTGACATAGTATTTTGAGATTTTGGTTCTTTGTCCTTAAGCTTTTGTTTTTGGGACCTTGTTAAAATGGGCATACAAGTTATGAAATTTTTCTAAATTTTGATCATTATTTGAGAGTGCCAAGGAATACCTAGGTTGAATAGAATGATGAATTCTATTGATGTAACCAGGGTAATAAAAATTTGATTTAAAGTGTATTGTTTCAAGACAAAGGATGAAAAACTTGATAGGGAAACTCAACTTGATGATCAAATCTTGAGTAGTGATGATGATGGACACTTTTAAATGTTTGATCAAAGTTTAGGTAAATTGTTTCACTTGTAAGAGTCAATTTTAACAAGTTTTGGACTCTAAGGGATAATTCCAAACTTTAAGGAGATTTTACAATTTTGGTTCCAATTGTGAAATGGTGAGAAATTTCTTTTTTGACAAGATGTTCAAATCTTTGGAAAAGTCTTGAATTTTGGAAAATAATAAAATGAATACAAATCAGGGTTGTTCTTTGAGGCTTTTCTATAAAAATTGAAGAGCAATCTGTCCCTAAAGTCGTAAAGTGTTGCAAGACATTTTTGACGATCCTTTGGACTAAGAGCCAGGGGTTTTGGTTTTTGAATTTTAACCTTTCATGAAATCATTGGATAAAAATAATGTTTAGACTCTTGCCAAAGCTACAGAATGACTTTGGACTAGAAAGATGTTTGAATTCTCATTTCAAAATGAAATTCAAGAATTATATTTAGTTCTTTGTCTCTGGATTTTGGTGGATGTGTCGTTACAGAGGGAAAAAGTGCTAAAAGGTAGAAGCACCACAGAAAATGGTCAATTCGCTAAAATTTTGGGTCAATGCACTAATAAATTGGGTGTATGTACCAGAGTTTTGGGTCAATGCACTGGAGAAATCAGTGAAAGTGCTGCAAAAAGTAGTGGAAGTGTTGGAAAGAGAATTCAACAATTTGTTTCCAGTTTGCTTGATTTTTTTGGTGTTTGGTTAGAGGATAGTTTGTTCCAGATGACGTATTTTGAATCACAGTCTTGTTATTTTCTAGTGTGTGATGTTTTGTTTGAATTTTGGTTTTTGACAACACTTTAACAAGCACAATCAAGCACAATTTGCATTCCCTAGGGCTATGAAAGACTATATTCTCTTGGATTCCACGTGGGTTTTACCCCAACCACACTTATCTTTAGCAGATGAATTCAGAAGCTTGGCCACACAAGCTCCCCCATACATTGCACTCTCTTCTCAGGTCAACCAATCTTCCAACCTCCATGAAAATCCCATGGTAGACTGATCATCTCTACTAAAGACTGTGAGAATGTGGATGCCTTCACAACGATCGTTGCTTTAACAAGAGAATAGATAAAGGTTTTGGCCAAACTACTACAAGGGTTTTAGTAAGGACTTTCCATTCATGGGGGATAACCCATGCAATGAGAGACCATTGTTTCCCTTCTCATCAGGACTCTCCTTGTGATATTGGCCTTTGTTCCAATACCCACATTTATATCTTGGGTGGAAATATGCTTGGCTTTAGCGTGTTGCCAATTGGGTCATTCCCTTGGGTGAGTACTTTTTCCCCAAGGCAGGCCCTCTAGGATAAACAAAAGTGAGAGAATATACCTATAGTTCGATCAATCTTTATTCTGTATCAATAAAGAGATAACCCACACCATATACCCTACTCACACTCACAAATTAACAAGAATGGGTCTGGATTTTTGATCACCCAGTTAAGGGGAGAGCATATGCCTACCATTCAAAACACACCACAAATAATGAAAAGGGAATGGGTCTGTCTTTTTTATCACCTAGTTAAGGGGAGAGCATATGCCTACCATTCCACACATGTAGCAAACATTGTGTTCTTTTCTTGTTAATTAATCTATGTTCCTAATTTAAGCAAAAAGGAAAGACATAAAATATGGCCCCTGCATCAAATTTTTTTGTAGTTTATTGTAAATTTTCTTTGGCAAGTGTTTTGGAGTTTCAGCAAGATCTTTGACAGCGTTTTATGAAACCTACATAATAGAAATGCAAACATTAGTTTTCATTCTCGAGAAAATTTTATATAAATAATTGAAAGCACCATAACAGTAAGCAAAAGCATTGAAATAACAGAAGCGTCATAGAATGAATTAGAAACGCCAGAGAAACTAGCCAAAGTGCCATAGAAAATCCAAGAAGCATCATAGGATGGCTTGAAAGCATCGAAGTAGTCCTTGGAAGCACCAAAAATGTCAGTGAAAGCAACAGAGGATCTTTCGTAAGTGCCAAAGAATTCAGTGGTTGCACTAGATAAATACTCGTTTGAACCTGCAAAACACAATTTCCAAAAAATAACAGGGGTTGGGCCCCATAGTGGGCACCAATTTATGTGTGTAACAAAATATGCATGAATTATATCAAAATAACACACACATAGATGAAAATCATTACATTAAAGAAATTCAACTTAATCAAAACATGATTCAATAATAGAATTCCCAAAAACTTCCCATCTTCCTCTAATCTCAGATGTCTTGGAAATGTATGCTCTTAGATATTATTTATGCACAAATCACTACGATGTCATCTAAGAAATGAGTAGCCAATATAATTATAATGTAGATTCTAAACCTATATCTACATGATTGAAAGATTTGACTGAATGAAATGATGGAGTGACATGGTGAAATAAACCGTTGTATACAAAATAAAGTGAAAAGAAGATAATGTAGAATTAAGCTAATGATAGTTAAATGAAAATTGATACTACATGCTGAATCAAACTAGGAAATATCTAAAGGAGCCATGATTCTAAGCAAATTGATAAACTATCCTAAATTTGCTAAGCTAAAAATGCAAATGAAGCTCTTAAAACTCAAATAAAATCCTACAGAGTGATGTTATGCAAATGCTCCTTATGCAAAAGCTATAAATTGGCCTCAATTTATAGATTTTTCCAATGCACTGGGTGAGTTGGAAGCCATGAATGATCGAGATTTTATCTAGAGAATTCAATGGAGGAGAATGAGAATGATGAAGAAAACAAGGTAAATGTTCCCTTTAATAAAACCACTTTTCCAAGTGTAAGAAGGAATCATTTGAATGAAGAAGCCATGTGTCTTGAAGGTGGTTAAATTGTTGAGAACAATTATCCAATTTAGAAAATAACCAAAATTATTTTCATGTGACACATGATGAGTTGGAGGGTGAGGTGGAAGGTAGTTAGAGAAATATGTAGAAATGTGATGAAATTCAAATTTAAAAATTTGAATTAAATGATAAAGTTAATTAAAATAAAACAAATTATTTAGATTTGTTCATTTTAATTAAATTGTGAAGGGGGGGGGGGAATTAGAATAGAAGAATTAAGAAAATAGGAACTTTGTAAATAAATTTGATTTATTTATATAGTAGAGGAATAAAGATTTTATTAATTAAATAATCGATATTTAATTAATATTCTCCATACCAATTTTGGATGTATACACTAGGTTAGGTCTTGTATTCATTTGCATTCATTTGCATTGAATTAGATCTCATTTAGGGCCTTTAGTTTGCATTCAAAATATTCATTTCATCTAAGGTTTTAGAATTGTATTGCTTTCATTTCTTAAATCTAAAAAATACAAAAAAAAAGTCATCTTACATGTCATTTGAATCATAATAAACTTGCATTTGAAAATTAAAAAAAAAATTCATATCAAACTAGGTCTTGTAATTCATCATTTTGTCACATTTTCATTTTGTATTTTACATTGCATTTATAGAAAATCAAACCTAAAGCTTACTATAGCAGACCTAAATCTAAAAATCATTAGAAAAGGCTTTAAAATATGTAAAAATTAATTTCAAAACCCTAATCTAGGACCCATTCGCCCTAGGGAAAATGAGTCCTTGATCAGACCTAAAACTGAATTCTTGGAATTACAAAATTCAGGTTTTGTGCTTATGTTTGTTTCCATTACATCTTTATTTCAGTTTCTTAATTTTATGGTTCATTCATTTCATTAGATTTAGCTTAATTTGCTTCATTTATTGTATTTTCAAAACTCAAAATTGCATTTACAACATTTCATTTTCAGATTGTTGCATAGTGTAATCCGCAAATTACCTTGTTTAGAATCTAAAAATTGCATTTCATTCTAGGACATTGCATTGCATTTTACTCATCTTTCCATTTTGGGTTAGCACACTAAGTTTGTGAAACTTGTATGAGCTTTACAACTTGGCATCCTATTAGCAATATTATTGTTAGACGTAGTTTGAGGCTCATGCCATCCCACGATATACCATTCATCATGGATCTTTGGTTTTCTAGCTCTCTTCCTAATAGTGTTGATAATCAACCATCTATGGATCATATTATGTATACTTCAATTCCCTTTACTACCATGCCTACAACCAATGTGCTTAATGTTAACAACACCATCCCTACCATGACTAGTTCTACTCAAGCATTGGGGTGTACTCAAAGCCAAGGTGGAACTTAAATTCCTCCTTCTAAAATTCCCATTTTCATTCCTACATACACTAGTACTCAAGTTACCACAACCATCCAACCTACTAGTAGTGTGAACACTTCCTTAGGCATTTCCATAGGGAATCCTTCTAGATTTTTGCATTCACATATTGTATCTCCTCAACCATCCTTCCTCACAAACTTACAATTCACTTTCCCTTTGCATGAATACACCACTCCACCCTATTCCACTCCACCTTACAATAACAATGATGGTATCCTTAACACACTTATGCAAACCATTTCATCTATTAAACAACAAGTTTCAATCCTACATCAAAAAAATAATGGTCAACCTTCATAATAAATCAAAACCAATCCATTATCCCTAGAGATATTGAGAGCACAAATTCCACAAGGTATGGAAGTTCACCAATTTGAGAAATATGGTGGGAAAGGAAATCGTGTTAGCCATGTTTCCGATTTTACAACCTTATGTAGTGATTTCATCTTTGAAGATAAACTCTTGGTTAAATTACTCCCTAGATCCTTGGAGGACACTTCTTTACAATATTTTTCTTCCTTACCGAGTAACTCAATTGGTTCATTTAATGAAATTATTGATTCCTTTTACAACCACTTCCACATTCACATTTGTCCCAAGATGACCCTAGCTGATTTAATGACATGCAAATAAAAGGATGATGAGAAAGTGATAGATTTCATAGCAAGATACCAAACAATTTATTTATAAGTGAACATTAATATTCCTGATGTCGACCTTCAATGAATATTTATTGCAAACTTACAAAACAAACTTCAAAACAAACTTGATATGTTGACATTCCTATCCTTTACATAGTTATGTACAACCCTTCGTGATTATCATAATATGACTTATGGTCGTGATACGAAAATTCCCCTAGCTGTCTTGAAAATTTTGAATCCTCAACTCAAAATAACTACCAACCTTTCAAGAAGAAAAATAGGGGCTTTTTACAACTTAGTTCCCCTTAACCAAGTCAACAAACTAATAACCAAGTGGCTTCTATAAAGGAAACAAGTCTTTTTTTCCTTTGGGAATAGGAATAAAAATTTCACTCCCCTACCCAATACCCTTCATAATGTCATGTTGTAGCTTATTGAAAAGAATGTGCTTTCTTTACCTCCTATTAAAGAGCACAATCCTAATCTACCATTTCCTATAATATTTTGATGAAACTCTTATTGCCATTATCACCGACAAAAATAGACATGGTATGGAATAATGTAAGTGTCTTAAACATCTTTTCCAAGATATTATACATAATAATCAACTTAAAATTGGAGGTGTGAATGATAAAGAAAACAAGTTTGTAGCTCCTCCTAACCAAAATTTACAAATCTTATACCAAAGCACACTATTTCATTTGTCAAAGCTAGTGAAACAAAGAATGATGTAATGAATGTTGACACAGATGATGAAAACATAAAAGATGACAATAAATAACAAATGATTAAAGTAGTAGAATTTATTGAAGCTAGATCTCATAAGGGCTCAACCAAAAGGCCTGTTGATATTTCTTTCTCACAAAACCCGATGGTCCTCTTTACATAGCCGAAAGAATAAAAAATAAGGTTACTAATGGGATATTAATTGATTCTATCTATGGAGAGATTGTGATCATTGAAGAATTTCTATTTGTGCATGAACTCTATCAATACATATATGATAAACCAAAAGCATGGATCAAGATGCATAATGGCTTTTCTTGTCCTATGATTGGCTCAATAGATCTTCCTTTAAAAATTGGACTGAAAACATTAAATGTCTCATTCACCATCATCCCACAATCAGAACAATTTTATCTGAAGTTAGGTGACCCATGGCTTCACTCCATAAATGTCGTCTCATTATTTGTGCATAAATGTTTAAAGTTTCACTTTGGCAATGATATTTTTAATATGCATCATAGTTTGTATAATCTTGTGTCTTCTCAAGGGAATATTTCATTGGATTTCTTTTGGATTGATCCTATTGAACCTATTAGACCTCAAGAAGACTTATTTTTTAATTCCTACCAAAACTTCAAGGAAAAACACATAGAAAAACTATCTCTTAGAAACTTGCCTCAACCCTCCATTAAGCCACCTATTTTTTATGAAACAATGATTGAATTGAAATTCCTTCCAACCATCCAAGAGTATCATGTGACAAAACCTCCTATAATCTCTTGCAAGAGACCATGAGACAACCAAAACAATCCCATTGTGCCACCTAAAATTAAACAAGTTTACAAGGCTAAAGAGAAAGTGGTTCAACAACCTCTCGTGGTTCTTCTAAGACAAATGAAAAGAAACCTATGGTTGACAAACCTACTCCTACAAAAAATCAAATTTATAATCGATTGAAACAAAACTAAAATTCTAGAGAGCATAGGTGTAGACATCATGTTATTGCTCATATGTTACAAAATCAAGAAGAAAAGAGCAACGAATAAAATAAAAATCCAAACTTACCTAAAGCAATGCACGATGACTCCATATCCTCACCCCAACATAAACAAGAACCTTCAAGATAAATTTCCATTTGACCTCCCATTGTGATTAATCTAGATGATGACATTGACATTCCAAATATTGATGAAAAAATGCATAACAAGTTGAATTCATTTTTTTCCTCTTCTATGAGCCTAAATTACAAATCTCTTAAAAGAAGTGCTAAACTTGGTGCTTCCCCTAGTTTAGCACTTGTTATTGTCCCTTAGGCTATTTTTCTACCTTCCATTTATATCGACCAATATTGGGATGTGGACGTCCTACTCTAGGTTGACTCACATGCACTCCTTACAAGTTTTTTGTTTTATTTTCTTTTTCATGTTGCTTTATGTGATTGTATGTGTGTAATGTGAACCCTTGTGTTGTTTCATTTGATGTTACCCTCTCTCTTTTTGTGTATTCCTCTATATGTATCCATATTATTTCATATGTCATAAGAATTTTATCTTTTTCATTTGTCTTGTGTTTTCCTTTTGGGGATGATGCAAGGTGTTGAGACATTTAGGTCTCTTCCATGTTGACCCAAAATTTTATCCTTTATCTTTTATATTTCTTATTTTTTCCTTTTAGGGATGACACAAGGCGTCAAGACATTTAGATCTCTTCCATGTTGAATTGAAATTATTTTTCTTTATTTTCACTCTCCTTGTGTCATTCTTCCAATTTTATGAGTATTTAGGGAATGATGATAGTTTTGAGCTCTATGACAACATTGTAGCAAAGACATATTGACCCTGAATCCATGGATCCCTTATGTATTCTTTGAGGGAAACCCCTCCCTCCTTGTTCATGCTATAGTTTTATTTAAAAAACATGACTTGGAATAGGGTTTTTCGAGGAAATCTCTCATGTCTTAGGAGAAAAAATTAGCTACTTTAAAGCAATTGCTCACAGCAATGGTGTTAGAAATCTCTTTAAATTGGTGGCATACATCGATAACATATTTTAACATTTTTGCATATTTCATAGTGTGATTTTATTTTTCTTGTGACACATCCTTTTCTTGGTGGTGTCATTAGGTTTGATGTCCTCCAATAATGTGATAATTCTAAGCATATGATTTCCCTTACTATCATGATGCAAAATGAGGCATCCCATAAGTGGAAATCTGATATTCTTGACTTGTCCTCTCTTGGAGACATCAGGCACAATGTTCCCTAAGAAGAAGACCTTACACAAAACAAGATCCCCTTGAACAAGAAATTAAAAAAAAACCTATTGACGTAACATTCAAATGTAGTTATTATTTATTGAAGTTCTCAAGAGGAGAACTTTGGTATGGTTTGGGAGGCTAATATGATTCTCTCAATTTCCACCTTTTTCAGATACTCACCTAGTGGATGGCCTGAGGTTCCACTACCCTATAGTGAGCATGCATGTTATAGACAAACAATATAGACCTAGTCCACATCGTTTTGGAGAGACTATCAAAGCTTAATCCTTTTCTTAGATAAATAGCCATGTTCCACATCATGTTGGAATGATCAAATCTTGATTCTTTGTTTTCCATTATTTTCTTGGTCTTTGATAGGGTGTGATTATGTATCTTTGTCATTGTTGCATACATAAGAGTCTTGAATGTCTAATTTAGTGTGATTTTATCATGGGGGAAAACTCTCACTAAAGTGGGGGGGAAATGTAGTAATGAAAAAATAATCCCTTTTCCTTAATTAGGAATAATTAATAATAAATGAACCTAATGTTGCCTTAATTTAGTGTTGTAATGTGTTTGACACATTCACATTAAGTTTAGCGTCCTTTCCAATAAAATGGAATTAATGATTCCTTAATTAAGGTGTTGTAACGTGTATCTTTACACTTTAACACTAATCTATGGCTTTAATTAATTAATTGAGGTTAATTTAGCTTAATTGGCCACTTAGATTCAAATCCAAGCCTAATTTATTACATTTTTTGAAGGATAAATCCCAACACTCATTAATAATGTTTCACAACACTTAATTTGGAAAGGTTTGAGTCCTAGGCTAGTGCCCTAAGACTCATTCACCACTTGGTGAATGGGTCCTTCCTAGTTATTTCATATCCCTAAAACTTGTCCTAGTTGAGTGTGGTAGGACCTATTTTCCCTATGGTGAATGGGTCCTCCTTAACTTAGGACACCCCTTTTGAACATATTCTTGGTGGGATTTTAGTGATTTCAAATCCTAGATCTGATGTCAGCTTGTGTTATTTGAATTTCAAGATTAAATCTTAAGATAAGTGTAGTAACTGAAAAAATATCCCTTTTCCTTACTTAATTTGGAATAATTAATAATAAATGAACCTAAGGTTACCTTGATTTAGTGTTGTAATGTGTTTTACACATTCACATTAAGTCTAGGGTCCTTTTCAATAAAGGGTATGTGCAGGATCATGATGGGCCAAAAAGTGACAATATGATGGGTATGTGGCTGACAACTCTTTGTTTACCCAAAATTGATGAAACGAAAAGGGTTTTAAAGGAGATTCTCACTTTCCACCAATATAAATTATGCTTTACTTTGAATTTAATAAGTAATTATTATTCATTTTGTATTCAAATTATGACTAAAGTCTTGATTGATAGGGTGATTGGAAACATCTATAGCTTTAAAATGGTATTACATTTTTGAATCCAAAACATAATGGCCACATTCTATGCTTCACATACTATAGGATTAAAAAAGAAAAAATTGAATTTCATGAAGTTTTGACCAAGTTAAGGTGGTTAGACACATGATTTTTTTATATTTTTAAAAAGTTGTAATAAAATTCATAAATAATTATTTACATGGAAAAAAATTACAAAAAAATATATCACATTGGGACATGAGTCTCTACTTATATCTAAAATATTATAAAAAATATTATCATTTTATTGTGGTTAGGGTGGTCAGACAGACACCTACTTCTTTTATTTTTTTCCCTGAAATTTAAGTACTACTACATTGAAATTTCAAATTTTCTCCAAATACATTTATTTATTTTTAAACAAACCTAGTAGTTTAGAAACTACATTAAATTTTCTACAGATTCTATTCTTACATATTTTTGAAATAATATAGATAACTTATTCAAAAAATTCATCAAATTGCCTAATTTTGATTTTTTTGAATTTTTTTACCACTTAAGGGCCTATTTTTTCCATGGTGATCCCCAAGCACATACCCAAAATGGACTTAATGGTGTGTTATTTAGGGTGTTGTAAAGTGTATCTTTACACTTTCACACTAAACTAGGGCTTTAATTAATTAGTTGAGCTTAATTGGCCCCTTAAATTCAAATCCAAGTCTAATTTATTACATTTTCTAAAGGATAAATCTTGACACTAATTAATAATGTTTCACAACACTTAATTTGGCAAGGTTTGAGTCCTAGGCTAGTGACCTAGGACCCATTCGGCACCTGGAGAATGGGTCCTTCCTAGGTCCTAGGAACCCCTTTTTACATGTTATTTCATATCCTAAAAACTTGTCCTAGTTGAGTGTGCTAGGACCCATTCGCCCTATGTTGAATTGGTCCTCCTTAACTTATGACACCCCTTCTTGAACTTATTCTTTGTGGGATTTTAGTGATTTCAAATCCTAAATCTAATGTTGGCTTGTATTATTTGAATTTGAGGATTAAATCTTAAGTTAAGTATAAATACAAGGCTATTTCACCTAGTTTCTTCTAATCAACTTTATGAGAAAGTCTCAATAGAAAACTTATGATCAAGAGAGCACTTCAAGAGCATTTCAAAGGCATTCAAGGGAATATTATTAAGGTTTTATTGCAGCAATCAAAGGTCATATCATCATGTCAAATGCATAGTGCATCATCCATGTTGTTGAGCTAATGTGTTGATGTAGCATTGAAGATCTAAGTTAAGCATTGTTTCACATCCACACTCAAGATCAAAATCTATACTCCTTATGACCACTTAATGCTAGATTGTTGATTTTCATCCCAAGACTTCATCTAAGGTATCATTGTTTCATGTTTCATGTTTCATTTTTTATGTTCATGTTTCATTGTTTCATCACAAGGTCTAATTACCAAAATGGGGTTTGACCAAGGATAACCCCTATTCCCTAACAACCAACCTTTTTCCTTCTCTCTTTATGTGTGATTGCAAGTTTTAGTTTGAAAATCAAGTGGAGAACAAAAGTTGCAAAGTTTTCAAGATTGTAAAGTTGCAAAAGTTGTCATCTTATTTGCAAGATCACAAAAAAGTGCTCTACAAAATTTATTTCTAACTTTCGTGGGTTGAACACCTAGGAGCTAGGGGTGTAGACATTGAAGAATAGAACCCATAATTCATTTTTCTAGAACCCTAGTAGGGACCCATTCACCACTGGGCGAGTGAATCCTTAGTGAGGCTCGAAATAGCACTTCTTTAGCAAGGTAAAAAATGTTTCAACATCTAAAAACATTCCTTTTTATTGTTATAATAGTTAGGTTTGTTTTCTTATTGTTATTTATGCATTATACCCCTCATAATTGAGTGAAAGATCCAAGCAAAATTAGGTTCATCATTTTGTTGATCTCATTATGGTGAACCTCTTTTTCTTTATTTCATTTTGGTGAACCTGACTTCTTGAGCATTGTAATTTTTTTATTTTGGAGTCTCTATGTTCATCCTAGGTTATATCTTGTATTTATTTGCTTTCATTTGCATTGAATTAGATCTCATTTAGAGCCTTTAGTTTGCATTCAAAATTTTCATTTCATCTAGGGTTTTAGAATTACATTGTTTACATTTCTTAAATCTGAAAAATACAAAAAAAAAAATCATCTTGCATATCATTTAGATCATGCAAACTTTCATTTTAAAATTAAAAAAAATTGCATATCAAACTAGGTCTTGTAATTCATCATTTTGTCACATTTTCATTTTGTGTTTCATATTGCATTTACAAAAAATCAAACCTAAAACTTATTGTACCAAACCTGAATATGAAGATCATTAGAAAAGGCTTTAAAATCTGTAAAAATCAATTTCAAAACCCTAATATAGGACACATTCACCCTAGGGAGAATGAGTCCCTTACCATACCTAAAACTAAATTTCTAGAATTTAAAAACTCTTTTTGTTCTTCTATTTGCTACTATTACATCTTTGCTTCAGTTAATTTTCTGTTTCATTCATTTCATTAGATCTAGCTTAATTTTCTTCATTAATTATATTGTAAAAATTCAAAATTGCATTTACAACATTGCATTTTCAGATTGTTGCATAGTGTAGTCAGCAAATTACCTTGTTTAGAATCTGAAAATTACATTTCATTCTAGGAAATTGCATTACATTTTACACCTATTTCCATTTTGGGTTTGTACACTAAGTTTGTGAAACTTTAATGAGCTTTACAACTTGGTGTCCTATTAGCAATACTATTGTTGGATGTAGTTTGACGCTCATTTTATCCCATGATATACCATTCATTTTGGATCTTGGGTTTTCTATCTCTCTTCCTAATAGTGTTGAAACTCAAACCTCTATGGATAATAGTATGCATACTTCATTTAACATGACTTCACTTCCTATAACCAATGTGCATGATGTTTATTTCTCACAAGAAAACATAAAAAGATTAGATAAAAACCTATAAAACTTACAAGACTTTATCCTTACTGAAAGCATGGACATTAGTATGATTCCTACTTTACAAAATCTAAGGAAATTGCTTAAAACTGGAAATGGAACATAAATTGTCAATAGCCTTAGTTTCTTCCTAAATGAGAACTTAAACAAACAAGAGAATAGTAACATCCATGCCTCAATCAACTTTATTGAAGCTAAACCTCATAAGGGCTCAACCAAAAGTCCTCTTGATATTGCT
Organism: Sequoia sempervirens; assembly: GCA_007258455.2. Classification (NCBI taxonomy): domain Eukaryota; kingdom Viridiplantae; phylum Streptophyta; class Pinopsida; order Cupressales; family Cupressaceae; genus Sequoia; species Sequoia sempervirens. The sequence continues at coordinate 133,553,942 of VDFB02049217.1, read as the reverse complement.
TTCTCACAAAAAGATATACTTAAGCATGCACTTGATGGTCCTCTTTACATAGACAAAAGAATTAATAACAAGCCTACTAATGGGATGTTAATTGATCACATCTGTGGAGAGAATGTGATCACTGAAAATTTTCTATTTTTGCATGAACTCTATAATACATATACGATAAAATGAAAGCATGGATCAAGAGGCATAATGCCTTTACTTTTCCTACAATTGGCTTGATAGATCTTCCTTTAAAAGTTGGACTGAAAACATTAAATGTCTCATGCACCATCATCCCACAATTGGACCATTTTCATGTGAAGCTAGGCTACCCATGGCTTCACTCCATGAATGTCATCCCATCAATTGTGCATAATTGTTTAAAGTTTCCCTTTGGAAATGATATCTTTACTATGCATCATAGTGGGTTTAATCATGTGTCTTCCTGAAGGAAATTTTCATTGGATTTTTTTTGGCCTGAGCCTATTGAACCTATTAGACCTCGAGAAGACCTTTTTTTCAAATCCTATTAAAACTTCAAGGAAAAATGCATAGAAGAACTATCTTAGAAATATGCCTCAACCCTCCATTAAGCCACATATTCTTGACAAAATACTGATTGAACTGAAAGTCATTCCAACCATCCAAGACAAACTTATGAAAAAACCTCCTACCATTTCTTACAAGAGACCATGAGGAAACCAAAAAAAAATTTGTTTAGCCACCTAAAATTAAACTAGTTTACAAGGATAAAGAGAAAGCGGTTGAACAACCTCTTGTGGTTCCTTTCAAGACAAAAGAAAAGAAACCTATGGTTGAAAAACCCACTCCTACACAAACACAAATTGATAATCAATTGAAAAAAAACTATATGCTAGAGAGTGTAGGCATAGACATCATGTTATTGCTCATATGTTACAAAATCAAGAATAAAAGAGAAAAAAAGTAAATCAAAATATGAACTTACCTAAAGCAATGGATGATGACACCATACCCTCATCACAACATAAACAAGAACCCTTAAGAGAAATTACCAATTGACCTCCTATTGTGATTAATCTAGATGATGGCATTGACATTGCAAATATTGATGAACAAGTGCATAACAAGTTGAATTCAATGTTTTCCTCTTTATGAGCTTAAATGAAAAATATGATAAAAAGAGTGTTGAACTTGGTGCTTCCCCTAGTTTGGCACTTGTTGTTTTCCCTTTGTCTAGTTATTTATCTTCCACTTATACTGACTGAGATTTAGATGTGGATGACCAACTCTATGTTGACTCACATGTGCCTTACTAGTCTTTTTCTTTTTTTTCTTTTTCATGTTTCTTTATGTGATTGAAATTACATAATCTAATCCCCCATGCTATCACTTGATGTATCTCTGTCTCTTTTTTGTGCATTAATCTATATGTACCTAAATTCTTCTCATGTCATAAAATTTTCATCTTTTTATTTGTCTTGTTTTTTTCTTTTGGGGATGATGCAAGGTGTTGAGATATTTAGGTATCTTTTATGTTGCCCAAAAATTTAATCTTTTATCTTTTCTTTGTCTTGTGTTTTCCTTTTGGGGATGATGTAAGGCATTGAGACATTTAGGTCTCTTCCATGTTGACCCAAAATTTTATCCCTTATCTTTTCTTTGTCCTTTGTTTTTATTTTGGGGATGACGCAAGGTGTCGAGACATTTAGGTCTCTTCCATGTTGACTCAAAATTATTTTTCTTTGTTTTCACTCTCTTTGTGTCATTCTTCCAATTCTATGAGTATTTAGGGAATGATGATAGTTCCAAGCTCTATGACAACATTCTAGAAAAGATATACTAACCCCAAATCAATAGATACCTTATGTATTCTTGGGATCAACCCCTCCCTCCTTGTTCATGACGTAACTTTATTTTAGAAACATATGACTTGGCATAGGGCTTTCTGAGGAAATATCTCATGCTTCAGGAGAAAACATTGGCTAATTTAAATCAGTTGCTCACTACAATGGTGTTAGCAACCGCTTTAAAGTGGGGGCATACATCGATAAAATCTTTTGACATTTTGTATATTTCAAGGTGTGATTATCTTTTTCTTGTGGCACATCCTTTTTCTTGGTGGTGTCATTGGGTTTGATGTCCTCCAAGAATATGATATTTATAAGCATATGATTTCCCTTAGTGGCATGATGTGAAATGAGGCATCCCATAAGTGGCAATCTGATATTCTTGACTTGTCCTCTCTTGGGGACATTAGGCACGATGTTCCCTAAGAAGAAGACCATACATGAAGCAAGATCCCATTGAAAAAAAACCTATAGACATAACATTCAAAAGCATTTAGCATTGTGGTGAATTATCGAAGTTTTCAAGAGGATAACTTTGGTATGGTATGGCATGCTAATATGATTCTCTCATTTTCCACCTTTTTAGGATACTCACCTAGTGGACAGCCTGAGGTTTCACTACCCCAAAGTGAGCATGCATGTTATGGAAAAATAGCCTAGATTTGGTCCACATCATGTTGGAAAGACTATAGAAGCTTGATCCTTTTCTCAAAAAAATATTCGTGTTCCACATCATGTTGGAATAGTCAAAGATTGATCCTTTATTTTCCCTTATTTTCTTGATCTTTGATATGGTATGATTGTGTATCTTTGTCATTTTTGCATACATAAGTGTCTTGAATGTCTACTTTAGTGTGATTTTTTCATGGGGAAAACTCTCACTAAAGTGGGGGAAAAATGTAGTAATAGAAAAAGTATCCCTTTTCCTTAATTTAAAATAATTAACAATAAATGAACCTAATATTGCCTTGATTTAGTGTTGTATTATTTTTTACACATTCACATTAAGTCTAGGGCCCTTTGCAATAAAATGGACTTAATGATGCTTTATTCAGGGTGTTGTAAAGTATATCTTTACACTTTCACACTAATCTATGACTTTAATTAATTAAGTGAGGTTAATTGAGCTTAATTGGATCCTTAAATTCAAATCCAAGCCTAATTTATTATATTTTTTCAAAGGATAAATCTTGAAACTCATTAATAATGTTTCACAACACTTAATTTGGCAAGGCTTGATTTCTAGGCTAGTGACCTAGGACCCATTTTCCACTTGGTGAATGGGTCCTTCCTAGGTCCTAGGACCTCCATTTTACATGTTATTTCATACCCCCGAAACTTATCCTAGTTGGGTGTGCTAGGACCCATTTTCCCTATTTCAAATGGATCCTCCTTAACTTAGGACACCCCTTTTTGAACTTATTCTTGGCAAGATTTTACTAATTTCAAATCCTAGATCTGATACATTGGCTTGTAATATTTTAATTTGAGGATTAAATATTTGGTTAAGTATAAAAATAAGGTTATTTCACCTAGTTTCATCTAAGTATCTTTATGATTAAGTACTAATAGAAAACTTATGATCAAGAGATAACTTCAAGAGCATTTCAAAGGCATTCAAAGGAAGATTATCAAGGTTTTTTTTGTAATAATCAAAGATCATATCATCATGTCAAAGGCATAGTGCATCATGCATGTTCTTGGGTGGATGTGTTGATGTAGCATTGAAGATCCAAGTTAATCATTGTTTCACATCAAAATTCAAGATCATAATATGCATTCCTTATGACCACTTTATGCTAGATTGTTGATTTGCATCCCAATACTTCATCCAAGATATCATTGTTGCATGTTTCAAGCTCATGTTTCAATGTTTTATCACAAGGTTTAATTACCAAAACGGGGTTTGACCAAGGAAAACCCCTATCCCCTAATAATAAATAATTTTTCTTCTCTCTTGATGTGTGATTGTAGGTTTTAGATTGAAGATAAAGTGGAGAACAAAAGTTGCAAGGCTATCAAGATTGTAAAGTTGCAAAATTTGTCATCTTATTTGAAAGATCATGAAAATTTCTCTACGGAATTTATTTATGACTTTCGGGAGATGAACACCTGGGAGCTAGGAGTGCAAACATTGAAGAATAGAACCAAGAAATCACTTTTCTAGAACCCTAGCAGGGACCCATTTGCCACTAGGCGAATGATTCCTCAATAAGGCTTGAAACAACATTTTTTTAAGGTACACATTGTTTTAGCATCTTAAAACCTTCCTTTTTACTGTTATAACAATCAGGTTTGTTTTTTTATTGTTATTTATGCATTATACCCCTTATAATTGAGTGAAATGTTCAAGCCAAATTAGGTTCATCATTTTGTTGATCTCATTATGGTGAACCTCTTTTTCTTGGTTTCAATAAGTATAAATATAAGGTTAATTCACATAGTTTCATCTATGAATTTTGAGGTGACTTCATGAGATCAAAAGCAAGAGCATTATAGAGCATTCAAGAGCATTTAAAAGGCATTCAGGGGAAAATTATTAAGGTTTTATTGCAGCAATCAATGGTCATATCATCATGTCAAACACATAGTGCATCATCACATGCTATTGGCTAATGTGTTGATGTAGCATTGAAGATCAAATGGAGAAAAAAAAATTGCAGAGTTGTCAAGATTGTAAAGTTGCAAAATTTATCATCTTATTTGAAAGATCATGAAAAATTGCTCTACAAAAATTTATTTTTAACTTCGAGAGCTAAACACCTGGGAGCTAGGAGTGTAAGACATTGAAGAAAAAAACCCACAAATCACTTTTCCAAAACCCTAGCAGGGACTCATTCGCCAGTGGCGAATGAGTCCTTAGTGAGGGATGAAACAACACTTTTTCAGCAAGGTACACATTGTTTTAGCATCTTAAAACCTTCCTATTTGTTGTTATAATATTAGGATTGATTTTCAATTGTTATTTATGCATTATACTCTCATAATTGAGTGAAACATCTAAGAAATCTCCGGTTCCTCCATTTTATTATAATATTTAATATATTATAATATAATGTTATATAATATTTAATATTATATAATTATATTAAAAATACTTAATATAATACCAGACCCAACAAAATTTTAAAAAATAACCTAAACAAAATGTACATCCATTTTGAAACAAATATCCATTTAGGTTTAGTGTTTGCCATGGCACCATGTACTTTCTACCCAAGCCTAGAAAAAGTCAAAAAAAAATCATAGTTTTGAGCAAGTTAAAAATTCCTTTTTTTCACATTGCCACTTTTTGGACCCCTATAATCTTGCACAAACCCCTATGTGGATGATATTATCTTTGGTGGATTACTCCAAACTGGTATGTACTCCTGTTGTGACTTCTTGTAAACTAAGCAAAGATGATGACTCACGTAAGGTTGATCAGAGCAAGTATAGATCTATGATTGGTGGACTGCTATATCTAACTACTACCAAACTAGATATCATGCATGCAATTTGTCTTGTAACTAGATTTCAAGAAGATCCTAAAGAAACACATGTTGCAACAGTGAAGAGAATATTAAAATACTTAAGAGGCACTCCAGATTATGGCTTGTGTTATCCTAAGGATATTGATCTCACATTAAGTACTTATACAGATGTTGATTGGGTTGGTTATGTTGATGACAAGAAAGCAACAAGTGGTGGTGCATTCTTTCTTGGATGTAAATTGGTGTCATAGTTGAGTAAGAAACATGATTCAGTTTATTTTTCTACTATTGAGGTTGAATATATTGCAACAACATCATGTTGTACACAAGTATTGTGGATGAGACAGGAATTGAAGGATATCAGAGTTATATATGATGAGCCTATATCTATCTTTTGTGACAATACAAGTGCAATTAACATTTAAAAGAATATAGTGATGCATTAAATGACAAAGCATATATCTATTAGGCACATCACTTTTTGAGAAAGAAGGTTATGGAGAATGAAGTGAAGCTTGAGTATGTTCCTACAAAGGATTAGATTTATAATATATTTACTAAGGCTCTTCCTAAGGATACTTTTGAGTATCTCTAGGAGAAGTTGGGGGTTATTTCTCCTCCTTTCTTGAACTAGATGTATATGGAGTTGCATTAGTCTAGTGGAGCTATGGATCTATCTTTTTTCTGAATTGATGTTGGTGGCTACCTCTTAGGGGTGAGTAGGTAGTGTCATGTGTTGTTATTGTTGTTGAGTTGTTGATTTATTTGGGTGTTCTCCTAAGGGGGAGTATTCAAAGTAGGTATTTTGGTTCAATGTCAAAGGGGGAGAACAATGCAAAACATTTTATCCTTTGCAATTGATGTCAAAGGGGGAGAAAGTGTCATGTGAAAAAGTAGAAAATTTTTTGTATGTTGTCTAATCATTATTTTCAAAGGGAGAGAGACTCATGTAGGGGGGTTAGAGTTCAAGAATGTTGTGTAGGCTATATTTTAAAAAATAAGGAGAGTGTGTACATTTTCTTTGATTTTTTTTTACATCTTCTATTTCCATCAATGACAAATGGGGATATTGTTGCAAGTATGAAGGTGTTGTCATTGATATCAACAGGAAGTCCATTGACTCGTGTTTTCATTGATGTCAAATATGGGATGAAGGTGTCACAGATATTGAGAAAATTGTGAAAAAGAGGAAAATAGGTCATGCATGCATAGTTGAGATCTTGACAAAGTTTTGTGATTGCAAGGAGCTATCTTTTATTGTAGATTTTGAAGATTAGTTGGAATGAAGTTATGAACTGAGATGATGTCTTTGGTACTTGGTTTCCAAGTGCTTTTGAGAAAATTTGATAAACATAGTAAACTATGTTGTGCAAGTATTCATAGTGTTCTCTGGTATTTTTCTCCACATTTCTTCTATGTTGATGCTATTCCTGTGCCGATCCTACAGGTTATTCAAGGTTGTTAGAGGTTGTTATATTCAGAATTTGGGTTTCTAGGTCATTGTACAATGCAAGATATTTTCACCAGTGTGTGAACCAATATTTCAATGATATTTTCTATGGCCTGAGAGAAACATATTTGCTTCACAATTCTCCACTATTTGGCTTTAGGTTGTGCTGATTTGGTAAGTTGTTTATAATGCTTGTCTTTCTATATTTAATATTTTACTTGATTTGGTGTAGTATAGGGTGAGTTTCATTTATCAATATGCAAATAAGGGTTACTAGTTGTTTTTAGTTGAAGTGTTTGTATTATGTGATCTTGGATGAAGTGCTTGATGAATCTTAAGTAGTTTGTAGATTATTCTAGATTTTTTTCAAATGAATTATGTTGTTTGGAATTTTCAAATTGATTTGTGGAAGTGTGTGCCTAATGATTATGGTATTTGACATAGGTGTTGGTCGACCTTGTGTTTAACACTACATGCGAGCTTATGAAAGCAAGTATGAAGGTGTTGTCATTGATATCAACAGGAAGTCCATTGACTCGTGTTTTCATTGATGTCAAATATGGGATGAAGGTGTCACAGATATTGAGAAAATTGTGAAAAAGAGGAAAATAGGTCATGCATGCATAGTTGAGATCTTGACAAAGTTTTGTGATTGCAAGGAGCTATCTTTTATTGTAGATTTTGAAGATTAGTTGGAATGAAGTTATGAACTGAGATGATGTCTTTGGTACTTGGTTTCCAAGTGCTTTTGAGAAAATTTGATAAACATAGTAAACTATGTTGTGCAAGTATTCATAGTGTTCTCTGGTATTTTTCTCCACATTTCTTCTATGTTGATGCTATTCCTGTGCCGATCCTACAGGTTATTCAAGGTTGTTAGAGGTTGTTATATTCAGAATTTGGGTTTCTAGGTCATTGTACAATGCAAGATATTTTCACCAGTGTGTGAACCAATATTTCAATGATATTTTCTATGGCCTGAGAGAAACATATTTGCTTCACAATTCTCCACTATTTGGCTTTAGGTTGTGCTGATTTGGTAAGTTGTTTATAATGCTTGTATCTTTCTGTATTTAATGTTTTACTTGATTTGGTGTAGTACAGGGTGAGTTTCATTTATCAGTATCCAAATAAGGGTTACCAGTTGTTCTAAGTTGAATTGTTTGTATGATCTGAACTTGGATGAAGTGCTTGATGAATCTTAATTAGTTTGTATATTATTCTAGACTGTGTTCAAATGAATTATGTTGTTTGGAAATTTCAAATTTATTTGTGGAAGTGTGTGCCTAATGATTATGGTGTTTGACATAGGTGTTGGCCGACCTTGTGTTTAACACTACATGCAAGCTTATGAAAGAATGTTGAGATGTGTTTGGATCTATTTGGTTCCTAATTAAGGGTTTATGTAGGTCACCTTTGTTACTATCCACTACAAGAATGTTTAGGTGCCAACCTATTTTGAATTTGTATGTATAACAGCTAGTTGCCAACATTAGAGAAGGTTTTTGAGGTTGAGGTCGATATAAATATGTATGGTGTCATTGTGAGTTGATGCATGAAAGAAGTAAGAAGAAAGATAGATATGAGATTGATGTGAGTGATGTGTGTGAAGCGAATTTGAGCAGAGTAGTGCAAATTTCAGTGTTAGGGTTCCTAAAGGCAATGAACTAAAGGCATCTGAAATAATTCATGGAAGACTACAAAAGTGTGTGAACAATTATAGTGGATTCCTAGTTGCATTAAGAAGTGTTCTCTATGTAACATTCTTCTTCTATCTTCTTGTATTCTTTTTGTGGTAGTGAGCCTTGGCTGTGAGCCTTTTGGGCAGTGTGTCCTATTCTAGAAGTGATCCCTTTTTACCAATTTTTCTATTACTTATATTGTTGGGCTAATCCTCACCATGGCTTTTCCCTTATTTGGTTTTCCATGTAAGTATAGTGTTCTCTTGTGTATGGTGTTGTGATTTCAATTTTTTTCATCTACATTTCATATTTAATCATGCTAACAGAATAAGGGTTTAATGAATGTATGTGGATCTGATTACTATTGAGGGTTTTGAAGGTTTAATTTGCTACAACTGATTCACCCCCCTCTCAGTTGTCTTGTTCATTTCAAAAGTAGAGGAGGGTGTAAGGGATATGTAGAGATAGATAGGTAGGGTGTGATGGATATAGTAAGAGGTAGGTATCCAAAGAGGAAGATACAAATGAGATATTAAGAGAACTAGAGAAAGAGAGAGGTAATATGGTCACCCTCCATCTCTCTAACTACCTCTCCCTCTTTCCCTCCCACCTTACCCCTCTCTCTCTATCTCTACTTCTCTTTATCTCCCATCTACATCTTCCTCTTAGTCTACCTACCTCTTCCCATATCCATCCCACCCTACCTCTCTATCTCTACCTTTCCCTTCCTCCCTCCCTCGCTACTTCTCTCTATCTCTCCTATCTATTTCTCTCTACCTACCTCTCACTCCATCCCTCCCTCATTCACCCTCTCTCCTTTTAGATATCTCTTTATATCTCTATGTACCCTCTTTCTCCTCTCTACCTCTATCAGCTTCCCTCTCTACTTATGTCTATCTCCACTCACTATCTCTTTCTACTACTTATCCCCCTATCCCTCCCACCATACTTTTCTTTCATTACTTACTTCTCCCTCCCTTTCTCTCTCCTTCCCTCTCTCTCATTGTCTTTATCTCTCTCCCCCTCTCCCTCTCTATACCTCTCTCTCTCCTTCCCTCTTTAATTCTCTCTATCTCCCCTCACCATCTCTCTCTACCTACCTCACATTCTATCCCTCCCACCTTGCCTCTCTCTCCCCTTCCTTTGCTACTTCTCTCTATACCCCCTCACCCTCCCTCTCTCTACCTACCTCTCCCTCTATCCCTCCCACCTCACCTCTCTTTTTGTCTTTACTTCTCTTTATCTCACATCTCCATATTCCTCTCTACATACCTACCTCTCTCTATATTCATCCAAACCTACCTCTCTCTCTACCTCTCCCTTCCTCCATCCCCCATCCCTCTCTACTTCTCTCTATCTCCCCTATATGTATCTCTATTTACCTACCCCTCACTCCATCCCTCCCTCATCCCTCATCTCTATCACTTTAGATATCTCTCTATATCTCTTCTCTTTCTCTCCTCTATACCTCTCTTACCTTCCTTATCTACTTACCTATGTATTTCTCTCTCACATTCTCTCTCTACTCTTTGTAGGAGTGATAGGGAGAGAGAAGGAGAGAGATATAGGAGGGAGATATATTTAGAGATAGATATGAGCTAGGAAATATAGACAGGAATATAAAGGGAGAGAGATAGTTAGATAAAGGGAGAGTGAGAGGGTGAGAAGGAGAGAGAGTGAGGAAGGAGAAACATATATTTATATAAAAAGGGAGAGGTCGAGAGAGGAAAAAATATATTGAAAAAGTGGAAATATCAATGATGTATAAAATGTGAAAATGAAACTCTAATGTGGTTATCAAGGATGGGGAGGGTATGTAAGATTTATTTCACAATAAATATAATTGATAAAGATGTAAAAATATAAAATCAATGAAGAATTGGGCATCTAAAGAGTTTTAAATATAAATTTTCAATTTAAATATCATAAAAGTATAGATCTAAGAGACCATAATATGAATAAGAAACCATAAAATAACATTAGGTTTTATAGGATTTATTCAGTTTACCAAAATATAAAGAGGCCTAAAGAGGGACAAAGATGGGAAAACAAGGGAGAGGTAGATAGATAGGTCTAGGTCTTGGGAGATATATATATATATAGAGAGAGAGAGAGAGAGGTAAAAGGGAGAGGTAGGCAAGCAGAGAGAGTGAGGTGAGAGGGAAGGAGGATGGAGGGAGATGTAGAGAGATAGGTATGGAGATAAAGAGAGAGATCTAAATATGGATAAATAAAGGGGGGAGGAGGGAGAGAGAGAGGTAGGGATATAGTTTTAGAGCTCAAGGTGTGTGTGAGAGAGAGAGAAAGGTAGTTCTAAAGGGGGAAAAGGATAGAGGAAAGGAGGGAGGGAGGGAAAGATATATAGATAGAGAAGTATAATGTTGGAAAATGGTTAGTGCTCCCCTCAGGATTTGTGACATGGACTAACTACCTCATGTGGATCTGTTAACTCTGGATCTTGTATTGAGCATTAACAAGTCAACCTTTTGGTGCAATGAAAACCATGGGGCCAATAAGTGGTATCAGAGCCAAAGGTGTCTGGTTCAAATCCCCTCAGATTTCACTAAGGGGGAGATTGTTAGAAAATGGTCAGTATTCCCCTCAAGATTTGTGACATGGACTAACCACCTCTCGTGGATCTGTTAACTCTAGCGGTTGTATCAAGCATTAACAGGTCGACCTTTTGGTGCAATGGCAACTATGGGACCAATATATAGAGCCTAATATATTGATATAGAGAGAGGGGTCTAAAGAGGGAAAAGAGAGGGAGGGAGGGAGAGATAGGTGGAGAGATAGGTCTAGAGCTCAGGGGAAGAGAGATTGAAATATCGAGCGATAGAGAAATGGATAGAGAGATATGATTATTTATGAATATTTTTCATCTCCTTACTGCAAAAAAATATAAATATTTCATTGTTAATTACTTCTCTAATGTTTCAAGTATTTTGAGATCATTGTTAAAAAAAAACATGAAAAAGGGCTTTGTATGCAAAAGTAGTGAGCATTTGGTGGTTCAAAAATGAAATATAAAGTTAAAATTATTATAATTATTTTTTGTGTATAATATAGAAACCCTATTTATTCCATTGCATAGATATTTGAATCACCTTTCCAATTCCTATTAAAAATCCAAATTTCAATTAGAAATGCAAAATTTATGCCTATTTTATTAAAGAGGGATTTTTGTGCTTTTCAAGATGAATATTTGTTCTAAAAATTTCAAAACAAATATATATTTTACTTTTCAAAATGGATATCCATTTCGAAGATATAAAAATGGGTACCCATTTCTAAAAATGGATATTCATTTTGTTTTTCAAAATGGATATTTATTTTGAAGACATAAAAATGGGTACCCGTTTCTAAAAAAATAGATATCCATTTTATTTTTCAAAATGGATATCTGTTTTGAAGACATAAAATGGTACCCATTTCTAAAAATTAGATATTTGCTTTTTTTTTCAAAAAAAAATTCAAAATGTATATCCATTTTGAAGACATAAAAAATAGCTATCCATTTTTTTGACATAATTTTTTCCATCCATTTTTTCCTCGAGATTGCTTTGGGATTTGGATTTGGGGTGTAAAACCTAAAAAACAAACTACCCCAACATGTTTAGAAAGCTTCCAATGGTTGTTTAGACTTCACCCTTCATGCTGACAACTTTTTTTCATCTAAATTTGATGAAATGAAAAGGGTTTATTTAGTAAATTGTCAGCATTCTACCAATATAAGATATGCTTATTTTGAATTTAATAGATAATTATTATTGATTTTATACATGCACTATGTATAAAGTCTTAATTGATAGGCTGATTGAAAAATATCTATAACCTTTAAACAGTTATCTTTTTGAATCCAAAAGATGCGTCACACTCTATGCTTCACAAACTATAACTTGAAAAAATAATAATTTTTTCACCAAGTTAGGGTGGTTGGACAAATGATTTTTAATATTTTTAAAAATTCCTAATAGAAAATTTATAACTAATTATTTACTTGTAGAAAAACTACAAAAAAATACGCATCATATTTAGGCATGTTTCCTCTAATTATATTGAAAGATTCAAAAAGAAAAAAATCCCATACTTAGGGTGCCCAGACAATCACCTGCTTTTAATTTTTTTCCAGAATTTAAAGTAATACTACATTGAAATTTCAAAATTTCACCAAATAAAATTACTTTTTTCCCAAAAAAGACTAGTACCCTATAAAATACATTCAATTTGCTACAAATTCTATTCCTACATATTTTCCAAATTATGTTAATAACTTATTCAAATTCATATGTGAGACCTTGTTTAAGTCTATTTTTTGTATTTTCATTGGCACTTAAGGGCCCTGTTTGGCCCATCATGATCCTACACATGCTCAAATAACTATGCTAAATCTCTAGGTTATATATCAACTATTCCAAGAGTGCATGCTTCCTTTTAAAATAAGATTGTTAAAATTATGGGGTGTCAACAAGCTGACCTTCTAGCTACTTACCTTTGTCTTCCTTTATCTACAAATAAGGTATCAAATAATAATTGGAATGGTATTGTTGAAAGAGTTCAAAAAAATTTGGTTGGATGGAAAGGAAATTTTCCAATTCAAGCTAGTAAATATCAATTTATTAAGTCTTCACTTCAAAATATTCATGTCTACTATATTTATTTATTCAAGATTTTGTATTTCATGGTGGAAAGGATTGAGAATATTAAAAAAAAAAAAAAAATGGTAAAGAAGAAAAGAACATGATTTATCTAGTGAATTGGGATGTTATTTATAAATAAAAACAATGGTGGTTTAGGAATCAAGAGGCTACAGCCATTTAACAAAGCTTTACTTTTAAAATTTGGGTGGAACCTTCTTGTGATGAAAATATTGGGGTCTTATTATTAAAGCTAAGTATATGGAGAATAGGGACCAATGTTGTTTCCTATCCTCCCCCTCTATGCCTTATGGCTTTTTCATCTAGAACAACCTATTGAAGATTTAATGCTAAAGTATGGTTTGTGCTAGATGGTGTGAAATAGAAAAAGGGTTGAATTTTGGAAAGATAAAAGGAAATATGGTCCTCCATTATCCTCTATTAAAATTTTCTTTGGTCTAATGGAATAGTTCATAAGATTGAATGATAATAATTTGAATGGCTATATAGAGTGGAATGGTTTTATGCCTATATGGAAAGACTTTCTCTTATAGTTGAGTAAAAGGTAAGGAGTGTGGATGAGGTGATTAATCAATTTCATAAACATATAGGAGATTGTAATTTCTACTTTCTTTCTAGAGAGCATAAATATATTTTGACCCTCATCCTTTAGGTTGTTTTTCTATGGCTTTAGCTTACAAAATGATTTCAAATAATCATAGTGGCCTTTAATTTTATTTGGATATGATATGAAATTATAGGATCATCCTTAATTTTATTTTATTTTGTGGTTTACCTCACACAATAGGATCCTTAATATTGATAATTTTGTTACAAGAGGATTCTATCTTGTTAACAGATGTATTTTATGTTGCATTGATGAGGAAAATATTAATCATCTCCCATTTCAATCTTTCTAGGGATGTTTGGGAAGAGGCCTTATTTAAGTTTAACTTTATCTAGATTTTCCTTACTACTTTTAGAGACTTTATCAAAATTTTGACACACAATTCCCCTTTTACTCACCATTTTATTAAGGAAATATGGAATTAAAATTTGTTACATATTGCTTGGGGCATTTAGAAGGAACACAATAACATAATTTTAAGAGAACAAAAGAGGGAAATCAAATAAGTGCTTTAGAGTATAAAAAATGGTTTACAAGAAAATATAAATGTGGTTAAGCTTGGTAGTGCTATAAAACTACATACTTCCCTTGATCTCTAAATAATTATAAATTGAGGTCTAAACCAAGATCTCACTAAGACCAACTTGGCTAAGAGCCTGTTAAGGAAGAAACTAATATGGTTGTTCCCTAAGAAGGGATGGGTGAAATTAAAATTGTAAGTGTGAACACCAAACCTGCACAAACTAACAAGAGATCAACAAAACATTGTCAAAAATGTTAGAAAGCTTAAATCTAATGTTCCCTATGAAATTCTTGGAAGAAAAATGATGAAAACATGCAATAAAGCAAGAATAAAGAATGTAATCAACTAAATTAACAAAACCTCAATCCCATAGGGGGATTGGTGCTCCTTTGATGTGGAGAGAAGCCCTTTCCCAATCCCAATTGCTAAGCTTGATGATTGGAAGATGACCCAAGTGTTGGAATGATGATAAGTGGTGAACATGAACTCAAAAAATAACATGAAAATGGTGATTTCTATGAACTCAAATGACTATAATGATAATGCATGAAGTTGTGGATCCATATTATGAAAATGATGCCTTTGTTGATAGAATTCAAGGGTTGAAGAATGGATGAAAAAGGAAAATGTGGGATAAATTGAGATCAAATGAGAATGTGCCAAGTGTCACAATTCTATTAGATGAGGGTGGAGCACATTTTGGGAAATGTGTGAGTGGAGGAGGATGGAAGAGAAGTAAATGAGATTGGTTGAGAATTTGAAAATGATGTAAGAGGAATTAAATAAAATTGGTTGAGATTTAATAGGATGTAAGAGAATTTATTGCAAATGTAAGAAGATGTGATAGGTTTTTGAAAACCTTTGGAGGGTAATTGAATGAGAGGTTATTGAAAGGAATATTCCTTGGAATATGCCTTGGTGAGGGAAAATAGATGAATTAAATAATTAATTGAAATTATTTTCATGTGCAACTTAGTTGATTTAACTCTTGAAGAGTTAAAATCTTGAGGAATTAATAATGATGATTAGAAAGTTGATTTAGGACTAATTAATTATAGAATTAATTAATTGGAGTGAATTAGGAGATTGTGACGTTTGATTTGGTTGATTTAATCAAATGAGAGGATTAAAAGGGGATTTAATTAAATATGATGAGAATTAGTTAGAGGAAAGGTGAATTGATCAATAAATTTAATTATTTGATTAATAGCTAAATTTGTTGAATTTAATTAAATAATGTTGATTATTCAATTAATTGATGAATTTGAAGTGATTTAGGAAGAAATGGTGTTAATTTATTAGAATCAGATGTGTAGTATCAATGAATAATTTTTTGATGTCAACATTTCGCCCCTCTTTGAAGTGAAGCACCTGCTACATCAGTTCAAAGAATAACACTACCATGATCAAAGTTCAAAAAATTTCTAATTTTTCAAATGTGCCACTGTTGCCCCAGTGGAAGGAATTACACTACTACACTGCCCCCTCAAGAGATTGGGAGAAAATTGCAAAATTAGGTCAAGCTCGTGAAAAAGATTCAATAAAAATTTAGAAGCAAAAAATAGCCCACAGGATGTGAAATTAGGCTTACAACGATAAAAATAGGTCAAAATGGGTCTAGGTTGGCAAAAAAGGATTAAATGGGTTCAAAAACCCTAAAAAATACCCAAAAAAACTGTAAAAAATTTGCATAAATAGGGTTAGGAGGGGTCATTTTCAAATCATTTGCACACTTGACCTTTAAAAATCTTGACTTTTTGCTCTGAGGTGCTAACGGAATGGCGGCTCATGTGCTCCCTAGACATTGGATGAAACAGGCTCATGAGTTCCAAGGGCCTCAAGATGCAGGACCCCCAGCACACCTTTCAAAAAAATCTCATTTTACATGATTTTGATGCATTTATTAGGGTCCATTTAGGTCAATCAAAAGAGATCCCCTAGGGTGTCGCATTTTTTTTCAGTCAGCATCACCTTTGAGCATGTCATCCCACATTTGGAGTAGAGCATCATGCGATGCTAGAGGGTCCTGGGGTCACTGAGAAGATGTCAACTCGCCTTTGCAATATTGCATCGCATGGCCCAAAAAGTGTTTGGCATCACCCCAAAATGATGACTTGACTTTGTGATGGAGTGTTGCATTGGATTATGGCATCACTTTTGCAAACAACAGAGCGTTGCCTTTGTAGAAGCCACACCACCTTTGCTTTTTGAGGATTTTTAATTTTCAAAAATGCACTTGTTTGATGAATTTTGACGTTGTGGGTGTTTTGGATGCAAGAGGTCCTGCCAGTGCTCCACTCGAAGGAGCATAGAGGCCATTTTCTATGTAGAGTGAGACATTTATCAGATGAGGCGCTATTTTTTCTTGGCACAATTAGATTTGGTCACATTTCCCAAATATCTAAGGTGAGTATGAACCTCGCGATGATGACTACATTTTTGGAGAGATGGTGGAGCGAGACCTCCTCATTCCACCTATCGACTGGCGAGGTCACCGTTACCCTGGAGGATGTATGGCAGATCCTACAGATCCCCATACAAGGTGAGTGGATCATATATGATGTTGAGACCAACAAGGAAGCAATTTTTCATCTATTCAGCATCGACCAGTACATGACTAACAATGGCCAAATTGAGCTCCACCGATATGAGGGGATTGCCCCTGATTTGACATTGTTTGTTGGAGCACTGATCTCAGGTGTCCTTGTTCCCGACCAGAGATTAAGAGGATGCAGCATTGGATGGGGGGTCATTTGGTCATGCATGATGGAGGATATGACCATCTACTTCTGGGGGCATATCATCCTGGCATTGTTATATCATGATATGCACCATGTCATGTATAGCGGGGCCCATAGCATTGGAGTGGGAGTTGCATTACTTCATGTGTGGGAATATGAGCACATAGTTGTTCTGAAACCCATGATTATGAACATTCAAACAAACCGTGATGACCTTGTAGTTTACAGGTACAAGGGGATGACCACCCTCTATTATACAGGTGTTACAGGCATCCCACACTAGAGGTGGGTTATTGATGAGATGACAGTATTTCAGTTGAGACTGTGGTTCAATTTTCCTAGATGGCACATTGATGATTCCCAACTCTTCTACTATTTGCATTCTAGATACATGCAGGGGTGGGAGCATTATATGATAGAGCGATATCTCCTAGATAGGGTTGCTCACTAGTTCAGGGAGGTACAAGATTCCCCTGATGACATACAAAGAACCATATTTGCACAGAGGTCTAGAGAGACAACATGGGGGAAAAGGATCCCTCAGCAAGCCATCGATGATTTTAGATAGCTTGTGATGGTGTCATGGGTCTATTTTGATGGCCTCATAAATGCAGGAACTACACAGGCCTATGACACTTACTTCTGAGCCCACACTCTGATTTGATTAACATTACTAGTAGTGCTAGTAGTGGGTAGAGGATAGGCTAGAGGACCTCGGATTGGTCAAGTCCCCCAGCATCCAATCCACCAACCATAAGATGGATAGGATGGAGGTGTAGAGAATGATGAGCACAATGGACATATCCCACCACTAGTGTCGCCCATTGGATAAAGGACATTAGCATAGCCACACTAGTAGGCACCAGGGCTACCACCACCAAGTCATGAACCATGGGACAGACAAATAGTGGCACGATAGGCACAAGTACAAACACTCATAGAATAGTTGCAGTAGGCCCAGGCATAGATTCAGAACCTAATCTAGGAGAGGGATTAGGCATGAAGGAGGTGGTACAAGAGTGACAGATTAGATAGGATGCAGACCTCATATTGGCCTTAGAGTAGGGATGGAGGCAATAGCTAGAGGTGGCAACACAACAGGCATAGGGTCAGGCCATAGTCCTAGCCGAGATGTACTGCTGAGCCATGAAAGAGGCCTCGTATTGCAGGACCTTATATTACATGGTTGTCGCATAGGATCGATGAGAGCCATATTTCTCCCATATCAGCCAGGTTGCCCCTACCAAGGCCCCACATGCAGGGACATCAAGGAGACCATCAAGGTCTCATTACCAGAGTCGAGGTATCCACCATGGGGACAAATAGAGTGAGGGTAGCTATGGGCACTAATAGTGCACTGGACACATATTTTGATTTGTACAACCTAATTTAGGATGTGTATACATTCATTGGCTGATTTTTTATTAGCCTCTTGTATATTCAATGATGACACTATATATCTAATTCTGATTTATCATGACATTCAACTTTTCTGATATATATACATGAGATGCTCTTTTATGTGTTTACATGATGTGATGGTTATTTTATTTTATGTGTTATGGATGGATGTATGTAATTCTTATAGTATGATGCTTTATGATGTGATGAATGTATGTTATGAATGTACATGGATCTATTATGGATTTACTTGTATGAGATGGATGTAAATGTGTATTTGTGTGATGATATGTGATGGATGATGCTAAATGTGATGACTATGATGATGCTTATATGATTATGCAATGGATGCTTATGCAAATGTGTGGTTTATGAGATGCTTAGAATGACCAATCTATATTATGATGGATAATGCATCATATTTCTTATTATGATGATATGTGTAGTATGTTGACGGTTTGTGGATGCAGGATGGATGCATATAAATATTTTAGTTTCTGAATGTCATGATACCATGTTAATATTAGTATATAGAAAAGATAGAAGAAATAGAAATCAACCCTTGAGTTCGAGATGATGATGATGATACACTTAGCAAAGATTGGAAACGTAAAGAGCATACTTTCCTTTTTTTATAACACACATAGATACGATGCATTAAGGTATAAAGAACCAGGATAGCATTGTACCTAGTGTGAAGGACTTTATATCGACAATCAGATAGGAGTATCCTCATTCACAACTGACATACAAAACCTTATTAGGATGTACTATAGATATTTCAAATATCTTGGACCAAAACATAGAAAGGAATAACCTCCCAATGTAATAGTCAATAAGGCATTCAAAATACCCCCCTACAAACCAAACAAGGTAAGCATGACCAATGTTATATTGCAAGAATATCCAACAATCACAGCATAAAAAATATAATGATCAATTCCCCATTCCTTTCTCCCCAAATTGTTTTGATTAGACATCATTGAGAGGTCATTGGAATGAGCACAATAAGATAAATCAAAATAAAAGACCAAGTAAAAAAATAAGCCAATGTTCTTCATACCTCTAGCCAAGACTAAACTATGGCGAGGTTTGATGTTAATGTCCATTGTAGGGAGGATGCATCCTAGGAAATGATGTTATCAGATGATTCTGATACTAATAGGATGATGGGCTATTGATGTCAAGAGTTAACCAACTCATTTACCTACTGACCTAGACCTGAGACCTTGACATCTGAGTTTTTACTTTTAATTTGCCATACTTGTTTCTAATTATTTCACCAAAGGTTGAAGATGATGATCATTTATTATGGGTGGATGTTTATTGCGGATGATCATGAAATGGGATGGATGATTTTGGGTTTTTTTTATTATTTTTGGTGTTTTGAAATGTTTTGAGGTTGTTTTAAGGATTTTCAAGATGCTTTACAAAATTTTTATTTTCAAATTTTCTATTTTTTTGGTGTTTTATGAGATTTTGACCAAGATCCTAACCTAAAGACCTATCCTAGGGGCCTTAGGGGATGATCAAATATTATCCTTTCCTACGTTATACACACAAAGACCACATAGTTTGACTAACACAAACTCATTTATTGATGAGAAATGAACAAATGGATTGTCAGCTTATTATGACAGAATCCTAAAGAACTGACCTAATGTGTCTCGAGGGCACATCGATGATGGCCTTGCCTACGTTTAAAGCTCAAAGACCCGTAGTTTGACATGACGACTTTTTTTTGGATTTTGACATGTTTTGGATGTTTTGAGTTTGTGATTTTATGAATGTTTTGGATTTTCTAATTCAATGATTTGATTTTTGATTTCAAGGAATATTTCATGAATATACACAAATTTGATCTAATGTAGGTATAAGATCACGCCCCTAGTGTGAGGCAATAGACTACTTTGATATAGGAAGGACAAATGACCATAGGAATGTGTTGAGTAGTTCTAGGGGGATCACGATACGAACATAGGATCAAGTTATGATGTGGAAGGATGGACGTCGAAATGATCAATGGAATGCGATGGATGAATGATGTAGAACAAGTCATAGAGATCATGGTGGATGGAAAGTTTTTATTTACAATACAAGCCTATTTTCCAGTTTTCACCAAGGTACTTACCCAAGGCCACCAAGTGGTTTTCACTAGAGGTTGATTTTTTCTTTACTATTTTCAATCCTTTTTCTGATTTTTTTTGTTTTTATATTTTAGATTTTTTGTATTTTGGATTTATACCTTGCAAGTTTAGGGGCATAAATTTTTTAAGATGGGGAGCTATTGATAGGCTCCTGTAGAGGCTCGCCTTCAAGTGTAGATAGCTAATATGCTCCTGATTTATAACTTGTTGTGATGATGAAGGGTCCCAACCAATTGGGTTCAAATTTTCCCTTGTTGTCTGGATTTGGTACATTCTTCTGATTCTCTTTCAACACAAGCTCTCCAGCTTGAAATGACCGACTCTTGATCTTCTTATTATAGGTGTGTGGATACTTGTTATGTAGGCCCATAAGGCGATATTTAACTATAAGTGTCAATCACAACCAACTTCATTGACTGTTTTCTTGAGGATCTTTAGGATGGTTTTATTAGAAGCCTCAACTTGGTCATTACCTTGGGGGTAGTATGGAGTGGAGAATTGATGTTGGATATTGAATTTTTGGCATAGTTCTTGAACATCCTGGTTCTTAAAATGGGTTTCGTTATCTAAGATAACGGCTTGTGGAATACCATAGCGGCCAATGAGATAATTGAGGATGAGATTGGATATCTGCTTCCCTATGATGTAGGTCATTGGAATGGCTTCTACCCACTTTGCGAAGTACTCTATGGTGGTGATAATGAACTTGTTTCCATTGGATGAGGTGGGAGTGATTTACCAATGAGATCAAGCCCCCATTGTGAAAAGGGCCAAGGTGTTATAATCGGTTGGAGCTCCTGAGTTGGTGCATGAATGAGGTCCCCATGTTTTTGACATTGCAGATATTTTTAGACATAATCATGAGCTTCCTTCTCTATTTTCGGCCAGTAATACCCTATCCTCAATAATTTCTTAGGAAAGGTCATACCACTTGTATGTGAACCACAAATACCATCGTGTACCTCAGTTAAAGCATGCAAATCTTTCTCAAGGTTAAGTCATAGCAAAAGGTTTCCTTCTATACTCTGAGTCTATCAAAGATGGAGCTTAGCATTGTTATGTGGTCCTAAAACTTCCTTGACTTGGCCAATATGTCATCCACATAATCTTCTATAGATTTGTGAATCATGTCATGGAAAATTAGTGTCATGGCTCTTTGGTATATAGCTCTAGCATTCTTTAACCCAAATGGCATCATGTTCTAGCAGTAAGTCCCCAATGGACAGATGAAATTTTTCTTATGTTGATCATCCTTAGCTATCATAATCTGATTGTACCCTAAAAACCCATCCATCAATGATAGCATTTCATGTCCTACCATCATATCCACATTCATGTCTATATTTGGGAGAGGAAAATCATCCTTAGGGCATGCTTTATTTAGGTCCCTAAAATCAATGTAGATGCAGATGACCCCAGTGGGCTTAGAAATAGGTACAAGGTTTGAAACTGATTCTAGATAATCAATTGGCCGTATGAAGCCAACATCAAGGAGTATCTATAATTCAAGTTTGACCAGTAATGTGATCTGTAGATGCATTTTTCTTAGCTTTTGTCTTACTGGTTTTGCCTCTAGATAGATGGCTAGATGATGAACCACAACCTCTAGATCAAGAATAAGCATGTTAGCATAGTTCTATGCAAATTTTAACTTTCTTTCTCTTAGAAATGAAAGTAGAAGTTCCTATTCCTCGATAAAAATGATTCTACATAGAAGGTGATATGAGGTGTTTCTTCAATTCCTAGATTGATTGGATTACATTTCTCTACCAAGGTTGTTTATTTTTCCTAATGAATATCACTAAGGGGAAGATTGAATCCCTCATCCTTTGGAACCTCAGAGATGTTTTCACCATTAGATACGCCCTTTTTTTTTACTATTTTTGGGTCAGAAAGTGCCACAATGCGGTTTTCACTTAAAGACCTAGATATTATTCATAGATTTTCTATTTTGTGACTAAGAGATTCAATCATTTCCTCATAGTATGCATGTGTGTCTAGTTCAATATCAAACCCTTCTTTATGATCTCCACATGGTATAGTATCTCGTAGTTCCATGAATTCCAAGAGGGCCTCATCATTTTTGAATGTGTCTAAGATCAGTGGTCCTCGTTGGTCATAATCAATGAGTTGGGGGTAGATAAGTCCTAGTTCATTAGTCTAGTTACTTGGCTTGAAAGATAGGGTACTAATCTTAAAGAAGGAGGAATCCTCAAATAAAATGGGTAGGTCAGTGATGGGGTCTTTTTCACACACATTGGTTATATCAAAGGTATAGTTAACTAGAGGTAAACCTGTGGATACTAGTAACTGAGGAGGAGTTATGAATTTTTTAACTGAGGCACCTTTTCCACGTATGGATATCTTTAGAGGACTACATCCAAGGCCAAGATTCTTCATGCACTTCTCAGGAATAATGGGTTCTAAAAGGTCGTTATCATTTTTCCCGAGCTTTTCATTTTTTTATAGCCCCATCCTTGCATTAACCATAGTTATTTTTTGTCATCGTCCATGGGAAGATCAAGTATGGGCCTTTCATCTTGATACAATAATCTTGATATATCCTTTTAATCTACCACTTCTTGACGTAGGTGCCCCCACCTTTTGAATGTGGAGGGTTTTTCTTTGAAGGTTTGATATGGTGTGTCAATTGATTGTGGCTTCCCATAGGATCTAGGAGACTAAGGCAGCTCTTGTATCACAAAGGAACTCTTCTTCATTTTATAGTCTCCAGAACCATTATCTTGGATGATAACCTTGATATCAAGAATGTCTGAAATGGAGGGTGTCTTTGTCTCAAAAGTGGAGGCTAGGGTAGATGGTTCTATATACGAAGATGTGCATCCCTCATCATTCTTCAAGACTTGAGGGATCTTGTAGTACTTGGCCTCCAGATTCTTACAATAATAGAATGGTTTAGGATCACCATGGACTGTGACTTCTTGGTTTTGATAAGGGAATTTCACATATTGATGGAATTTGGATGTCACAGCTTGCATCCCATGGTTCCATGGGTACCCTAGGAGGATATTGTATGGAAGTTCAAGATCAAGGACTTAGCATGTAGTCTCCATGATGGTTGGCCCTACTTGAATAGGGAGTTGAATGGTGCCTTGAGACACCTGTTCTTGATCATCATAGGCCTTGATAGTGATACCTTTTCCTTTCTCAATGACATCTTCAGAGAATCCTAAATTCTTTATTAGCTTGAGGGTACAAATATTTAAGCCTACACCTCCATCCACCAAGACTCGTTTGACTTTATTCTTAAGGACTAAGACTTCAAGATGGATTTCACAGTTGTGAGATGGTTGGGTTGGAAGATCATTCTTAGAGAATGTTAGGAGATGCAGTGTAGTGATATGTCTAACCATAGCTTGTAACTGGTCTACATCAAGATCTATTGGGATGGAGGATGTAGCTAATGCCTTTTCTAGGATTTCCCTATGTGCGAGTGAATTTTTCAGCAACTCCATGATGGAGATCTAGGAAAGAGTTCTTTTCAATTGATCTAGGACATTATAACCATCAGGGATTGACTTTGGATTAGTGACGGGTGCCTTGGATGGTTGTGATGGTCCTTGAATGGTAATTTTGTTGCCATGTGTGGTGACTCCATAGTCGGCTTTGGATCCTTTGATATTAACAACAGTGACCCACTCATCTAAGAATGAAACAACATGTTCGTAAACATGGTTCACATTATTATACTTTGCCTTACCATTGTTGTTTCTTTTATTATGATCAATCATCGGATTCGTGTATATTTTAAGATCCTGATTCCCTGTGGGTTGTTGACTGGTTATGGTTTTGTCATCAATAAGGTCCTAAATCAGATTTTTAAGTCACATGCAGCTAGTTGTCATGTGTCCCTTTATTTTCTAAAAATTGTAGGGATGTTTCTCATTATACCATGGTGGTTTAACTTGAGGATCTTGATAATTTTCATAGGCAGGGATTTTGATGATATTTTCTTGTACCAACTATTTCATGACAAACTCGATTGGTTCCCCCAGTGGTGTGTATTTTCATTTAGGGGGATACTTTTTCCTTGGGGGTGGTCCCCTTGAAGTATTCAGGTTGTTGACTACTTGATTGTTGGGTTGTTGTGATGATGGGTTCGCTTGTGTGTTTTTTTGGTTATTGACTTGTAGTTGTTGGTATGATTGTGTTTATGTGTTTTTCCTTGGGGAACTAATGATAACTTTGGTGTCAACAACACTATCATTAGTAATTTTTTTGTTCTTTTCCCATGTACGAGGTTTTTCATTGTAACTGGTTGATGGACAATTGTATTGATAAGTGGGTGTCCCCCCTTGTACTATAAGGGATCTTTCAATGTTGAGTGCCTGGGGATCAGTTGTTCATATGTTGTTATGCATTGCATTTTAAAATGAAAGGACAAGGTCCCTTCAATATTGGCAATGATAGCCTCAATTTGATGTTCTTCTGGCATGGCCCATTTGCTCCTAGTGGCCTTGGATCACCATTGTTGCAAGAAGGATTCAAATGTTTCTCCCTTGGCTTTTTTTAGGTCAAACAATTCTTCCAAGCTCTCATCCATGCCTATGTTAAATGAATAGTTCTGTATGAATAAGTCCATAATTTCTTGGTAATTTTTAATTTTGGGAGGAAGGCAGGAGAACCATTCCATTGTTGGGCCATCCAAACTCTGAGGGAATAGTCACATTAAATAAGACTCATCATATGCCACTTCCATATAGTGGACATGAAATTCTCTGATGTGATCTTCAGGGTTGCTAGTCCCATGATATTTTTCAAATTTAGGTATCTCGAATCCTAGTGGGAATGGAACCATCGCAATGCTTCTATCAAATGGATAAGGGCACAAATTCCCTTGTGTTTTTGTTTTTTTTCCTAATTGTAGGTCTAGCACTTGTTGTGAGAGAAATTTAATTTTTGTAGACACATCATTTTACAGATCAAATGGTGGGATGAATGTTTTTTGGGGTGGTTTTGTTGCTTGAGTGATGGGTGGGGTTTTTTGCATGTTCATGAGAGGTTGTTGCAAGTTTTGTTGTGCCAAAAATGCTTGTTGGTATGCCTGTAGTTGTTGTGCCAACAATGCTTGTTGTTGGTCTTGTTGCTGTTGTACTAGCAACACTTATTGTTGGGCTTGTAGCTGAGCTGCTCGTTATTGTGCTTGGTATTGTTGCAAAGCTTGTTGATAAGCCCGTTGCTCTAACAAGGCTTGTGCTTGAGCTTGTTGCACTTCGACATCGAAGCTTGTGCCTCTGTTTCTGTTTTGCTGGGTGGCTTCAGGCTTGGGTAGCCTATGCTTGTGTCACTTTTATAAGCCAGTGGCTGGTTTTTTTCACAAAGTTTCTGTTCTGTGCTTTGGGAAACATGTTGCACCCTGGTATGCCTTGCTGTGCCTATTCTGCTGTGGTCTGCTTGCATACTTTTGAGCCAAAACTGTTGGAGTTCCTTTTGATAGGCTTGCTGGGATACTTGCAGTGTGATGCTATATTGATTTTCCATGTTTGGATTTGGCGGTGGAGGTGGAGGATTCAAAATGGTGTGAGATGGTGTGATGAGATTTTGTTGAGGTGGTTGTTGAGATGTTGTTCAAGTGATGATTGGCGGTTGTATCGTAGTTGGTGTGATTGATATGCTAGGTCCCAGCACTTCATGCCTTTGGAGACATTTGGGAGGTGTTGTAGATGGAGTGATGATTGATTGAGTTGTTTGGATTGGTGACACCTGATGTTGCAATATTGGTGGCATGCTTGGAGGATTTGGTATGTTGATTTGATTCACGATTGGAGGAATGTTTTGACTTGGTTGATTTTGGATTGGTATGTTAGGTAAAGGGGGTTTCCCTAAACCAAGGATTGTTGTGGATGTTGATGTTAGAGGGGGAAATGGTGGGAAGATTGGTGGTATGTTTCCTTGAGGAAGTGATGATGAGGAATCAAAGTCTCCCTTTTTCCAAATGTACCCACATGTCCTTGTGATTTCATGGGGAGAGAGACTTGTGTATCAAGAGAATATGTCAGTGATGTGGAAAAGGTGGATGAATTGTTGGTGTCCTGGAAAATGAGTGGAACATATGGATGATTTAGGTCTTGAGGGACAATATTTGGTAGACCCAAGATGGTTTTGTGTCCAAGTTTTGGTTATTTACAAGGGGATGTGTTTGTAGAGCATCAAGCAATGAACTCCCCTTGGTAATCATGGGTTGACTTGGAGCATGAGATAATGTTGGTTGTTTATGGGTTGGATGACGCTTTGGAAAGGAGTGAATGATACTGGTGGTATAATCTCAAGAGGTTTTTCCACAATCATGCTTACATCAAAATCAGAAGGGAGTTTAGCCCCTTTTCTAATGCAATCATGTATTATGAAGGATTAAGTCTCATCACTGTATTAACAATCTTGTGGTTTTCAGTATTTTGGACTATCTCCATGATTTCATCTTGAGTCATTCCTAGGACATTGTTGGTAACATCCTCCACTTGGCAACATCCCTCTTGAAGATCTTGTGGTAATTGAGGAAGGTTGAGCGAGGGATTGTTAGATCCAATGGGATTGAATTCAAGTGCATTTTGACTCAAGTCACTTGAAGTGGATGTTTCTTTGTTTTGCTCCATGTTTTTATTATGTTGAGATCTAGTTTGGACCATAAAATAGAATCAACTTTCAAGAATATGGGAGGTAAACCTCTAACTCCTTAGGTTAGTCTAAAATTTAGGTACAGAAAAGAAAAACTATGATGTTTTAAGGATCAAATGATGGTAAATGATGATAAATGAAAGATGAATGATGTGAATGATTGAACTTTTAAGAAACCTTGGAGGAATATTAGACTTTAGGACTTTTCAGTTTTTTATTTTGGGTTTTATTTGGATTTGACTTGTATTTTGGATAATGAACTCATAAACCCCAAGATGTTGGATGTTATCTTGGAATAAACTTGTCAACAAGGTGATAATTTAGCTAAGTGTATGAAGAAGGATTCGTCCACACACACTTAGTCAAACAAGATGATTTTTTCTTTTTATTTGAAGGATTACCAAAAGTCTAGCATGAATGATTTTTCCAAGATTCTAAGATTTGTTTGTGAGATGGGATTTGATTGATGTTTGGGGATGGATGAAAGTGTTGATTTTGATCCTAGATGAACCTAGAAATACCTTTGCTTACAAGACGAAGGTATTGAAGAACATGCTATACTTCTAAGAACTTTCAACCCTACAAAGTGAGATACTCAAAACATTGGAAGAGAGCTAGATTTTGACAATAATAGAATGAGTATAAGTTTGGGTTATCCTTTGAAGCATGTTTGTAGAATTTATAAAGAAATATGTCTCTAACTTGGTAAAGCATTGACTGACATTTCTTGAGATCTCTTGGACTAAGATGTTTGTGATGATTGATAGACTTTGGTTGTGGTATTTTGATCTTGCAGGAAATCATTTGAACAAACACATGTGTGGGGTTCAATTGTCTTTTTTTTACTTAATGGGTTCTTTTTACCACATCAACACTTTCTTTCTTATTTTTTAAAATTGAATGTCTATGTCTCAATTTATTTTAATTCCACAAGGTCCATTATGTGAAAATCAAGAGAATCAAGGCAATAGTTTCCCTAATGTTGACTTTAGAGAGAGAAAATTGAGATATAGGCCCAAATATTTAGAATGATGGAAAAATGAAGAACATCTCATTTTCTTATTTTTTTTTCATTGATGTCACCATGATATATGAGTTACAACTGCAATATCAAGACTAAAGTTGTTCCAGTATTCTAGTTCAGTATCTGAATTGGTATTTCTCTTACATCCTCTCGTATTTTGGTTCACATTTGTTTGTTGGTGATTACTGTTGCTTGCAGTTTTAGGAAATGGTTTGTAGACATGGAGAGCACATACTTTCAAGATCTCATGTATCTAGATGCTCGTATGATGCGTCGACATTACACCGGTGTTTGCAATTGTGCTATCAGGGCTACCCTTGGCCGACCTAACGAATGTATTGTGTAATGGTAAATCAATTTTTTTGTTATGTGGATATATGTACGACCTATTTTAGGTATATGTCAACTTAATGAAGCATGTTGGATGTATGAATTACCTTTTGAGAAGATTTTATGAAATTTTGAAGCTAACAGTTGGTATTTTTGGTAAATGAGAAGTGCATCTAATTAGGCCAACCTAATTGATGCTTATGGAGAGATCAAATATATATATTGGATAATCTTTGAAGTTTAAGAAGAACATTTTTTGGTGTATTGTGAAGAAGAGTGAATATGATGAAG